>VYXH01011231.1:85419-138243 GCA_013397275.1 Burhinus bistriatus | reverse complement strand
AAGGTCACAGTAAATTTCAGTTGCATTGCTTGCAAAGAAAAGCTAAAGATAAAGGTGCTAAGCAACAGCAAAAGAAAGTGGAGCAAAAGAGGTGGAGCAGGACTTGCTCTGGGTATTCAGTGTTCGGGGACCCACAAAGTGCGTTTTTTCCTGAAGGCTTGCTAGTAGCATTGGGTTTACTTGAACCTAAAAGCTCCACGCACTTCCACTAAACTTTCTCATTTCACATTGAAATCCTTTGACTTATTCTTCTCCCTTGTACTTAGGATATACAGATTCTGCTTTCTCAGATATTTTGGGGAGGAGGGAAATGGAGACCACTGACTTTCTACAGCAGCCCATCTCAGATTCTGTGCTTCTACAAATCCTGATGTATCAGCAAGCCCTTGGTCCTACCTGGAGCTGCTCCCAGGGGAGCAATCGGCTTGTTTTTCTACACACAAGAAAAGGAGCTTTTGAGGGGCAGGCGACTATTCTCCTGAATTCGGCTCAAGAATAACAAAACAGAGAAAATATCTGCCAGTGCCTGGATCAAGCCCAGTGTGCATTCATCAATTCCATCAAAGTATTAGAGCAGACAGCTGTTAAGTACTTCTATAAAATTTGCAAATATTAACTATTTTTTCCAAATTATAAAGAAATGCCTTAGTGAATTAAAAACAGCGGTTTCATTTAGCAAACTATTTCATCTGTTAATGGTTGCAGTTCTTCTGATGTTGGGAGCTGTCCTCTGCATTACTTCTAACTTCAGGTTCATGCAAGTCTTTCTAAGGTAGAAAACGCAAGTGCGATGACTTCCCCTCCTCTGCACTCCTCCAGCTTTACTCAACAGCGCTCAGATTTCACCGAGGCCCCAGCAGCGCCCCCTGCCCATTCACATTTCACATTCCCTGTTGCCACTGCACAGGCTCAAGGGTCCGCTGCAAGCTCACGGGAATGGGCACACATTCCCCACCATCCCTCTGATTTCTTCTCATCCCTGCCTGCGTAGTGCAGTCCGAGCTACATGACCTTACTCGGAGGTTATAGGTGTAACGCAATGGCTAACGCATTGATACCCTCCTTTTTTTTCAGTGCCTACAGATCAAGGCACTAGGCAGGCTGTTTGCCACACAAAGATTTGATCCACTAGAATTAAAGAGACACTTGAGCCTGTCTAGTTGCTCCACTGCCAGACAGAAAGGGCAGGACATCTATCTGCCTCCTGAGGAATGTGGGAAAGAAAAGCAACCAGCTATTCCTTCCCCAGTTTGACACATACCTTTGCAATCCCAGTGTCTCACAGAAGTCAGTGCTTGGACCAGAGACGGAAATTAACGTCTTCTAAGTCACGGTGGAGAGCACCTGATCACTGCACTATCTTTCCTGATGGACCAGCTCGGTCAGATTTAGTGAGATGGTTTAAAGAGTTAATGGCAGAATTGCCAGCCCTCTGCTGCACAACAAAGTGGCTGTGCAGCAGCTCCTTAGCCATGGCATTTGGCAACCTGGTGCCCTAACCTCAGCCACTGCCCATTTCTGGTCAGGTTTACCCCCAGATTCGAAGCCTGGCACCCCCAGGCCCATCCTTGCTCCAGGAGCCACAGCCTCTGGCAGCGGTAAGCCTGAGCTCTGGAAGATAGTGACCCACCCCAGAAAAAGAAAGTCAGCCAAGCTCAGCACATCAAAAAGGCCTTTTCCTATTGTTTAACATGAACCCAGGGTATACCCCTGAATAACGTTATTCTGCAAGTGAATGGACTTTTCATTCTGTTAGCATAGTCTCCCTGTTGGTTGGAAGTTTACTCTTTCGGCAGTTATTCTGGTGGAATGTAATCATTTAACTGTGATTTATGGTACAGCTATATGCAGCTGGCTTAGTGCAAGGTGAACGCACAGTAGTACTTTAATAGTTCTTTTCCATTAGCAGGTATGTTTTTCAGTTGGCTTCACTGCGATTGGAAGAGTTGATAAATGTAACATATAAAACACTGTTGGTAAATGTCTTCAGGCTAAGAGTAAGCTTACTGCTTGCCTCTCAGAAGGTGAGATAACTATATGCCTCTAGAAAATAACCTTCCAGGTGATAGCTGTGACTAAAAATTGGATGGGGAGGAGGAAAGTGTTTACAGTAGTGAGCTTGAAAGTAGTATCTCTATTCAGAAAGAGATCTAGGGGGGGAAAACAACCCTCTCTTTTCTTGCATTGCTGTTCTTGCTTATAGGCTGCCTTTCTGAGTACCGACACTGATGCTAAATGGGATTAATAATTGCTAAGTTACATTAAATTGTATATCAATCAAATTAATAATGTCTACCATACTTGAGGCATTTAGGTTCTTCAAAACCACTAGCATCTGCTCCTATTAAAAATGACAGATGATTTGCAAATCCAAACTTTTGGTGAAAAAACATTAGCTAACAAGGTGAAATTAAAATTTACATCTTGTTCCAACATAATGAAGATAATTAAAAAGAGTGATAAAACCCTTTGATTAACCCTCATCCCATTTTGCACAGCACTATTATGCAAATTAAACATGGAACATTGTAAACTTAGTACCAGCAAAGGGTTCCAATACAAATATATATTCTAATTTAAAAATTATGAAAATACAAAAACGTGTCATTGGATCTCTGACTGCACCCTTTGTCGTTGCTGAATTAAAGAGCTGGACTGGGGGCATATGCTGCAGTGAGATAACTCATGTCTTGAGTTGCTGAAGGATTAGAGTTTGCTCCTGTTTCTCTCTTGTACCGGCCATGGTATTATTCCCACAATGATTTTGGTGTATAGTTTAATTAGCCTCCCTACTATAATCAAGCTGTGCTCTGTCATTAGAAACATTCAAACCCTGCAAAATATGCATCGGAATTGCTGTGTTCTGGGTTACTGGGTTTTGTGTTGGTGCTTTTAGTTCAGTTTTATTTTTCCAGTGGTAAAGGTATCACAAAAACGTTCATTTTAAGTTCTGCCTGATAGAAGGATGCCTGGCAGCATTGTACGGCTCTGAGCATTTAAAACCTTGGTTCAGAGTCCTTTCGGTTCCCCAGGAGTCCTTCCTTTGGTCTCTACAGCTACTCTATGAAGGCCTCAGCTGCAGACAAAAGTACATCAGCAGTACGGAGTTTCAGCTTTTCATTTCCTTCCGTGTGTTTGTTTGTTTTGGAAGGAGAATTCATGGGTTCCTGCCTGCGTTTCTGGCACGGGCCTAGGACAGCTAGCCAGTATGCAAAAAAGAAACTTCTTTAAATTCACAATATCCATCTTGCAGAGAAAACTATCACTATGCAGGGACACAGATGAGGTGGCACAAGGGCTGTAGTCTATCTCTCAAATACCAGCTGCTGCTTAGAAATACTGTATACAATGTGCTCTACCAAATTTACAGTAAGTCATTGACCAAACTACTTGTCTGCTTCTCTCCCCGCCACCCAAATTAGAGTAGCTAACTTAATGAAAAATGGGGTTTTTTCTTTTTGTCGCTTAGGAGGGTCTGAACATAAAGCTCTTATCACCAAGCCACAGCTGTAGGAGGAATCCTTTAATCACAGCCTTCCTCCTTGAAGAAGAATATAGATTTATGACCGGACTTTCGTTACTGAGCGAGAAAGAAATATTGCCAGCAGCCACCATACTACTTCCCATAGGCTGTAAACAGCTTTAATCTGCTTTAGCTGTCATTTTGAAGTCGAGAGATATTAGAGTACAATGTAATTATGTAGTTGTGGGCAGAAGCACAGTTTATTTTCTTTAAACTAAAGTGGCAGAGGTAAATTCGTAGACTGTGCCTAAACAAACAAATCCTCCTTCCTCGCTCTTCCTGCCACCATGGCTGCAACAGTCCCATCCCTTTTGTGCTGCTTCGCTCGCTCCGCTCTTCCGCTAATACACTTTCATGGGGACCCTGGCTTCCCGCCACGGTGAAATGAGTTCACGTGTCTTGCACACACACACAAAAAGAGAATGTTTTCTTGGATAGTACAAAAGGCTACTGGAAATGCTGTATGCTGGTTTTGTTAGGAGCACAACAGTGACATGTTCACCCCTGAGCTTCCCAGGGCAAGAATGCACTCCCATAAGCACAGATGCTCATTTCTTACTTGCTTAAAAGTAGCGTGTATCTGTTGTCATACAGAGAGTTTGAGAATAACCTGATTAATTATCATTTATCTTTGCTTTCATATCTAATAGGGCTTGTCAGGAAAGAAAACTCCTACTTAATACAATGCATACCAAAAACAGGCATTTAGCTTCCCCCCCACCCCATCTCTAGAAAAAAGAAAGTAGTTCCTTTTGAATTTTTGGGGAGGAAAGACCGATAAGTTTGCTTGTGGAACATGCAAGCTCCAGGTACAGTACTTATTTGAACAGTTTGCTGTATTCTAGGTGAATGTTACAAATGTTAAGTTACAGAGTTATTCTTCATCTGACCTAACATTTTGTTTTGCATATGAGACTAAATTCTTCAACAGAAAATAAGAGAAAGACCAATTCTCTACCATGATACCGCAATTGTTGGCCAATATGGTACCCCTTTCTCAAACCTTTGCACCCTTTAATTCTGTCCTGTACTTGAGAAAACTTTACGGTCAGTTTCTACATATATTCTTAAAAGATGCACCTGTTGGATCCACTTCAGTAAAGCAGAGCTGTAAGTGCTTAAGTCTAACTTAATTTAGCATGTCATCTAAGCACACACTTAGCTTTACTGGAATCCATAAATTTATAAAACTGTAATAAGCATACAGATATATTTTCTCACTTTATTTATCTTTATTATGTGAACATAATGAAATTATGTGGTCTACTATCATTAAAGGATATTTGCTTCTTGGTCTGAGATTTCAGGGAAGAAAATACTAAACCAAACTTTTCTCCTTATATGATGTAATACTGCTGTCTTTGCATGAGTTAAGATGACAAAGTGCAGATAAATTGAAGTCTTCCTGGATTTATATTGTCCTATGTTGCATATTGCATTTTTAAATTCATAGATTGAGGGATCTATTTGCCATCAGCTACATGCTATTGCCTTTTCAAAGAGCTACTATTATGCAGGACGTTGCAGCCTCTCTGGATTTTCATACCAATAATCTCCTCCTGATTGTCTGAGTTTGTCCACCTCCCAAAGTCTATCAGAAAGTGCTTAAAAAGTCTGAGCCTGTTATGTACTGAGTGCCATCAGTTCAAGTGGTTTTAGGAGGTGCCTAGACAAGATGTCACAAATTAATACCACCATGACCTAGAGAGAATATATTTGCTCATTCATTAGCAAAAAGAAAAAAAAAAAGGGCAAAACATGGTTTATTAGACAAATTAAAAGGAGAGTGATGTGCTATAGCACTGGGAGCAGTAATTATCAATTCTGTCTGAAAAGGGAATAAACAGTCCTGCAGGGCTTTTTGCAGCATCATTTTGCCTCTGTATTCCAGTCAGGCATCAGTCTCCATGGAATCCAAACAGTTATCCAAGCAAATTATTCCTGCTAAGAGCAAGACTTCTCCTAGCAAGCACTCAAGATCTTGGTGCTGTGGGCCTATCACTAAGATCTATTAGGCTGAACTTCTAACTTCAGAAGCTGAGGAATGTACATCTGTGCTAAATATAAAGCAGTAAAATACAGTGGCATATAAGCTTTAAGAGTCCTTACTACCACCCGATAGCTCCCTCAATTCATTATTCAAATGAAAATGCAAAAGGATAGGCGATTTTAGCGTCGCTTCTGAACTTTAAAAAATGAAGTTGCGGAGCAAAGAGGATTGAGGAAAATTCTAGCGCTGTCTCAAAATGAAACCACACAGCTTCAAAGATTGAGCAGGTCTTTAGTCAAAAGACAAACATTTTCAATTAATAACTTTTATGATAAATTGTTGTGATAATTAAATGAGAATAGACATTGGGTTTGTATAAAATGTTCAGGAGAGTTGGCAGCTGCAGATTTGTCCATGCTCTTCTCCATCAGTATTCACCAGTCATTCCAGACATTAAAATGAACAGTTAAGCATAATCCTGTACAAAACAGCACCATGGTCTTAAAAAAAAACCCTAAAAAGCAGTCCTATCATTTCTATTGAAATAGACAGGGATGTTCATTCAGAACTGGCATCTGCTAGTGGGAGATACCAAGATAAAGATAACCATCAAGAATATCTTTGTTGGATTAATGTCGTAGGTGGGGTCACACTGACACTTCTCTGTAGTAAGCTCTATGATTAATAAAACTGCTTCAAAAGTGCTTCTTTTAATGACAGACAGATATATATTGTATGACCCAAGTTCTCCGTAAATGCCATCTTATTGTCAAAATGCTGAGAGAGAAATTTGATATGATTAATGTTCTTTCTTCCTCCCTTTTCCCCATACTGATCAAACAGAAGAAGCTAATCCAGTTGCCTACACTGAAACGATTAACAATAAAAGGGTGATTTCTGCAAAATTCAGTCCTTGTACCTTAAGAAAAACCTTTCATTTTACTCATTTTGCATTACAAATAATTAAGGGCTATGAATCAGCAGGCTGGAAGTGGCCTCCAGAGATCAGTTAAATCTGTTTCCCAGCTTTCAGGCAGAAAAATCATACATGGGGTTTCCCAAGTGATGTGTGCCTATCTGAGGTTGTTAAAGACCTGCAGACAGGGTCTCTGCAGCCTCCCTAGCCACTCTGCTCCAACATTTCATGACAGAGGAAAAGCTTTTCCTAACATCTAAGCTAAATTTTCTCATCTGTAGTCAGAATTTCTTGTCCCATCTGCCATCAGCTTGGAGAAACATAGGAAGTTTCGCCATTATTTTAAACTTACCCAGGATGACATTTTTGTCAAAAGGTGTGATCCCAGTGACTCTGGCTGCACATCCCTGTTGTGTCCCTTGTGATGGCTCCAGTGATTCAACATCTGTCAGCTGAGCTGCTGATCCAGCTGAAAATGAATTGAGAAAAACAACTGGGTAGTTTTGATCAATGGCTGCAAGGCAGTAGGCGCTCAGCTCGATGGTTGAAACTCCTCCTGACGTTGCTGCTACCAAGAAAACCAGCCCAAGATCCTTTCCTACTGAATTTCCACCTAGCCAGCTGTTTTCCATCCTGTATTTAGGCACTTGATTATTCCTGTGCAAGCCTAGTACTTTCCTCGTCTCTGTTGAATAGAGTCATGTATCTATAACAAAATCATATATGTAATCATTAGACTCAATCTCCTGTCATCCAGCATTCAGGTTTCTGCTAGTTGGTAACATCTGCAAGTTTAATAAGCCTAGTCTCTATCACATCCTCCTGATCATGATTAAAAAAAAATTAAATGGCATGAGTATTAGATACAGATAAAATGGTGGGGTGGTTAATGTTTCTGTAATTGAGTACACCTGATAAACATTTTAATAAAAAAAGAACAGAATGCTGTTGATGCATCACTCAATTAGAAATCAGGTCTCACTCCTACCTCATCAGCTGAAATATCAAAACAACTGAAAAACAAGTACAGCAAACACAGTGGTCATGTGTGATAATGAGCCCCGGTTCTTTAGAGAATTAACTTTATTATTTCTTTTCTGACGCTAGGCATGATGGATCTTCAGAGACATGCAAAAGTGCAGTGACTACTCTTATGATTTTATTGTATCTACAACAATTAGAAGCCAAGACTTGTGAAGAAAAGAGAAGGACTGCCTTTCAGAAGGAATAAAACCAACAAACATTTGATGGAAAATTACTGCAGTTACTTATGGTCTAAAGAAAATCAGTTTTCAGCCACTTCCTGAATATCACTGTTTGCATTCAGTAGTCATCTCCAAGCTATAACAACCTCTGTAACTCTTTGACACAAGGCGTTATTGAGGCCGAGAGCTACAGTAGACCGAAGACAGTTATTTTCATGTTAACACTAGCAAGGCCCTCTGTGGTCTCCGTGGGGAGGAGGGAAATACTTTGAAAGACATTACATAAACTCATTTCTAACAAAAAGGGCTGTGAGAAGTGTTAATTGTGACTACCAGAAGCTCGCTTTCGAAAAAGAAATTTGTTGAAAACTAAAGGGTTCTCAGATAAGGTTTGTTTGCTGTTTCTCCTCATAAGAAGCTTCCTGATACCGGATCAGGGAGGCAGAAGAGGGAAGTGGGGGGAGAGAGACCCTATCCAAGCTGGCCATTGTTATCCAAACAGTAGTATTAGGAATGTAGATTTGCCGCTTCCCATCCAATTTCCCTAACCTCTAGGATCGGTAGTTACATTGTTCCTCCCTTCCCCCACAACCAATATCTACTCTTTTTTCACCTGCTTCATAAACCAGAATTATTGTTTCTTATATAAGCCTCGAGAAATGGGACACTAAATTAGATCGACTACTGGCTAATCTGTTAAGGTGATTCTTGTATTCCTCATGGAGACCAGTTCTTGGACAGTTGCACTCGTGAAGTTAAAATTCATTCCCTGTGGAGAGAACCAATATAAGGCTTTTGTGCCACTTCTAAGCCCTACAGCTGTTGTGCTGCATATTTAACCCATTCATATTAGCGAGCAGGAGCTTTGGGATTTTGTTCAGTCATTAAATAGATTCTAAAGCAGGTTAAAAGAAGAAAGAAAGAAAAATAACATACTTGTTTCACACCTACACAGGTTAAAATCCTACAGGATGTTTTCTACTAATAGGCGTTTTAAAAACAAAGTTTAGGCATGTAATTTGCTGTTCACAGGGGCACAGTACTACCTCTCACCTCTTCCTCGTGTCCCTTCCTCTACCTCAGAGACTGCAAATCAAACACTTGTTTCTTGAATATAACAGAATTATTAAAGTACAGCAGTTTCATTTAAGCACCAGAAAAAAAATATTTATGATTAGAGCATTATGTGCTAATATAACATTCAACAATTTAAATTACTTGCATCCAAATTTTATTGCCAGTTAATGGCATCTAAAATAATATTGATAACAAGTGACGCAGAATACCTTCCCAGAAGTCTAATTCTGATTCATAAAATTTTTTCGTATACTGGCTTTAGTAATGATACAATATATAATGGGAATTATACATCCCATTTGTTGATTATTTTCTGCAAGTTCTACATTAGAGTTTTCTTTAAACTTGCACAGAAAGCTCAAGAAAGTAAATTTCCTCATATAAAATTCATAAATAGATATAAACGGTGTCTGAAACCAGCTCCATTTTTCCTTTTAGTTCTAACGGTACAAAAGGTAAAACCAAAACAGACCCCAAACTCGACAAGCTTTTCAGGTTTACAAGGATTTCAAGAGATTCCAGTCCAAACATACCCAAAGATGGCCCCATTCCAGTGATCACAGTACTGCAAGGAGTCCTTTTAACCCTTATAAGCAAAAGTAAGGAGCAATCAAAAGAAACTCTGGCTCACTGGTACGCAACAAGAAAAGAAAGCAGTCAACAAGAACTCAGGCAGTTGCTAATTAGCCAAGTTTTCCCATAGCTGTGAGAGCTTTCAGAAGTAAGCATTCAGCTCATTTACATGTGTTAGAAGGTGAGCACTTATTGATGAGTCTTGAGCGCAGTAGGGGGTTGGTGAAACCCAAGCACCGAACTGCTTTTTATTGCTCGTGAAACTCTGCAGTCCTAGGAAGTCTGTGGAGTAAAGCAGATACACTCCTCCAATGGGTTATTTTTTTGCTGCTCTTCATTCATTCCTCACTGAACTCTCTAGAAGTAGAGTAGAGCTTATAACTCCTTTACGGAGCTAAGCCATTCAGATCATGCCATGCATAGTAAATGCTCTCCGGTTGCCCTTTCCTACTGCACCAGTTCTCACTCGATACTATGAACAGGACCATGTGCGGTCTCTTTGCCTGCATTTCGCAGAAATTAGGGTCATCAATAAAAGAAGTCATAGCCGCAGTACAGATTCCCCTGATTCACAGCAGGACAGAATGCTACATCTGAAAGCAAGCGCTGTCATTTCAAATGTCACCCAGTATGTCACCAAATGTCACCTTCCTAGATTTTTTTCTGTAATGACAGTTTAAAGCTATATGTGATGTTTGCTAAACCCCCTGGTAGATCATCTATTATGTTCCACTTCAAAATCAGATGTTAGACCTTCCCGACATCTGGCAAGTGATTGCCCTGTAGTTACAACAGTACAAAATGAAAAGAAACCCCAAACAGCTCCCTACACACACACACGTGCATGCACGCACACACGCACACTCAACAAGCCTTTACCTTTCAAAAACAATTTCTAAATGTCTTCTAACCCACGCATGCACTTAAAGATCACATCAGCACCTTCACCTTTCCCTCCCCATCTGCAATCGATTTGTCTGCTGTTTGTGGTCTTCAGGGGTCACTTATTTGGAAAGGTGAGCATTTCCCTAGAAACAGAGATTACTCACTACCTTTTTTAAAATGAAAGTTCCAAACAGACCTGTCAGATACGTAGGGGTTAGGACAGATGGACATCCAAATTCTCTCTTTTTAGACTAAATAGCTGTTTGTAAACAGACACACATGGAAATGGGTCCCAAGCATGAACATTTAGAAGAATTAATATGGGAAAGCTTGCCCCACTTTGCCACTATTTTTCATCAGTTTGCATTCATGGTAAGTTCTATTATACATTTTTGAAGTGTTAGCTTTATTTCCAGTTTATATTGGCCCATTTTGAATATCAGCACACAGCATCAATAATACCTGGAGTATGTGAAAGAAAAAAAAAGCAGCTTGTGCACATTTTCACAGGAACTCTGGCAGAGATAAACACTAAATAAAACTCTCAGATCCATCAAGCATCACAACCCCGATATCATCCAGCCCCTCTGCAATTTTATATCTAACACCTGTCCTCTGACAAACCTTATTTTTAACAATTTGTGTCTCCAGAAGTGACTTAATCTTTTATCCTCTATGCAAATCTTAAACCAATGCAGGGACATTTTCAATTGCATTCTTTTTTTTTTTTTTTTTATTAGCATTGTTTCTAAAATACTTGCAAAAGAAGTGGGCAGTTTTCTTGGTGGGACTCTCCGGGTTTATTTCCTGACTAGGCCACTGTTTATCAATGCTTGCTTTTTTTTCTTCCCCTCAACTTTCCCCCTGCTCTTTATTCTTAAAATTCTTAACACTTGACTCTACTTCAAAGCTGCCTCTGCTACATTTATTGTCCTGCCAAGTGTAAGGCTTCTCTCTCTCTGCTCTGCTTTTGACACTAAACTCAATGATCAGTTGATCAGTCTAGCCTATCTGTCTGGCTGTTGACATTGAGCCCCTTCAAGCTTCTGTTTTCCTGTTCTATTTTTGTATCATTCAGCAACTTGCGTTTTCCTCTGAGGTCACCCTTAAAGGTCCATGTGTCATGTTTTTCATTTCTGCCTTGTCAGGAAAATCTTGCCACTGCATCTATCAAAGTAATCATCAGGCCTTGATGTAAGAGTGTGATTCCTCTCACATTTTTCATTACCAGATAATTTATTAATATCCTCCTGAGCAAGACTAGATTTATCTTGATAAAACCGCTATCTGTGGCGGCACAGTGTACAGCACTGAAAGTGTCAGCTAGTTTGGCAAACGCTCAGAGAAGAGGTGTCCTTTAACCTCTCCCACTCCTTAAATCCTCAGCAAGCTGAAAGATTTTGGCTCCTGAGGCTCTGGAGGCTTTTGGCGTTGTGCCACTTCAGTAAAGCTGACCGGGGTCAGCCTCCTCAGACCAGCGTCCCCCGCAGCACAGCCGGCTTTTCCTTCGCAACACTCTCTGTTGCCGGCATGGAATGCATACTTGTTAAACGAAATGAAAGTAACGTAATGATACACATAGAAGCAAAAAGCTTGAGAGTCAGGAGTGCCATCAGATACCAAGAAACTACAGGCAGTCAATTTTACATTGCAGGTTGGGCAGCCCCTGACACTGCTCTGGATATTTTCTCCCCGGGTGGATGTTCTGTGTTCCTCCAGCAATTGAACCCTGCCTACGCACCCCTCCCCATCCCAGCACACTCTTCCTCTAACAGCCCTTTCTCCTTTACATTATCTTTGCTGGAAAAAAATCGTCGTAAGGCTACTCAGCCAGCTCCCCGCTCCATTATATACTGAAATTAAAGCACAGGAGGCCCTCCACAAAAGCGGCTGGCTAATGACTCTCCTGGTGGACATTAGGCAAGAGATGCATTTGTGACATGAGTGGCAGCTGTGCAGACACCAGTTTATGTGATTCAGCACAGCTATTTCATTAATTGTGTTTCACGGTTCATTTCCTCAGATTACACTCAAAATAAATAAATAAATAAGAACACAAAGCTGCTGTGTTCTCTGAACCATCCACCAGACCAAAAGAAGGAAAAAAATGCCCTTATTTTAATTGGCTTCCTACATATTTTTCTGTCTTAGGTGCTTTTTAAACTGTAAAGTCAAAAATAAAATAAATTGCACTTATATTCTGCTGTCTAATTATCTCTTCAGTTTTCCACAGAGACTTGGTAGCTTACAGAGAACCTCGCTATGAGGAAGCATGCTCTAATGAAAGCGAAAATATTGTAGAGGCTTACCTACAAACATGATGTGTCTGTATCTGCTGCGTTACATGTTTATGTTTTGTAGCTGAAATTTAACACAGAAAAACCGTATGCAGCCTTAGGAAATCAACAGCTTCATTTAAAAACCGACCCTTTATGTACCTTTGTAACTACATGCATAATGGAAAAGTAATTAGAAGAAACAGTGAAAAATGCAAATGCAGAAATGGAAAAAAATTGCTTTGATTCAAATCGGTAACGTCAGTGCTCTAAAAAGACCTCCAGCTCATGTTCGAACAGAGAGTGACAGGTGATTTGTTCAGCACCACAAAAACCATGGAAAACAGCTAACGTGGTCATGAATTTTTAAGATTAAAAGTTATGGGAGACTGTCCCAAAAAATTATTGTTTGATAAAAAAGAAGTTTTCACATCAGAAGGTGTAATTTTAAAAAAACCTTCTGTAAGGAGCTTTTCCTAACACTGAAATTAGTGTGAAACCCCAGCCCGGTTCCAGTGGTTGTTGCTCCTTTGTCACTCAGCCAAAAATCGAGGTGAATCAGATGCAGCAACCCTCTAAAGATCAAAATCTCTATAGATTTTTCAGAAGCCTTTCCTTAGGAAGTTTTTCAGGTTTACAGAGGAAGAGATGCACCCAGGAATAGCCTTCAGCCTTGCTGTAGAGCAGTCATGTGGGAATGTAGGTTCAAATCTTCATTTGAAGTTAGTCAGAGCATGTTCTCAATGAAAGCCTTGTAAAGCAGAGACCAACTCTTCACAAGAAAATGAACAACATCCCCTCGGAAAACAACTGTTTTTGACAGGGAAAACAGCTAGTGCTTCTTTTTGTTTGTTTTTACAAAAGATGCAAATATTGAAAGCTCAGTGTTTGCAAAAAATTGAGAGTGAACACATTTAGAAAAATATGGGGCAGGGAGTCTAGGCAATTGCTGAGATATAATCATCCATGTACTATAAATATCTGCAGTGTGAAAAAGGCTCTTTCTCCCTCTGTATTTCGGTGCTGCTGCTAAGCACTAAGCTTTTTTGTGGTTTCATTTTAGTAATCAGGATCTCTCATACTTCCCGGACAGATGGCCATTCACACTTCAGTGCTCATTTAAACACATACGTCAATGATGACAGAACATTTCAGCTGAGAACAGGCCAATGTAATCTTCCAAATTCAAGGCTATCTGTCATTTTTGTTGGTTATATAAAACCAGAGTCAAAAGAAAGTAGGACTCTTCTTATTTGGAAAGCTGGAAAGAAAATGGAAAATTCCACCTGGCTCGCTGTCAACATGAAACTCGGGCAAGGCTATTTAAAATGATTTGAGAAGGTTTGAATGTCTAGCCTCTTCTGATCCATTGGCACTTGCTCTTGGGGCCTGCTAAGAAATGGGAGAAGCTAATATCAGATTAGAGAATAAATGTTGGGCATTGCAGGCTGCTCAGAGCCACCACAAGAGCATTAATTCTATATATCCTCTTCAAATCCATCCCATGTTTATAATGTAATGGTCCTACGTTTGTCTCTTAAGGTATTAGATAAGTACATGCCAGCACCTTGCAGCTGCACTCTGCAATGCACAAAAGACAAATTGGAAATGGAGGGCAAAATATCTTCCCCACTCTGACGCTGATCCCCCGTGTTTGCTCTGAGTGGACGCAGTACTTAAGGGGATAAATAGACAAAATTATTTTCCACTGCTGTCAAGCCAGCATCTTAGACAAGAAGGAAAGCATTTAAATTTAATAACATTCTCTTCAGGTTCAGGGTGGACTATGTATAAGAAATGGAAATCTGAAATGTGAAAAAAAATCTCTTCATGACATTTCTGGTTCCTGCCAGTCGCAGGAAGAACTTGTATTCTGCCAAGAACGTCTACTTGACTGAGGTTATCAGCAAATGATTTTTTTTTTCTTTAGTTCAAATAAATTTCACAGGCAATCTTTTGGGAACTTTGCCAAACCTAAACCAACCTATGAGCCATTTAAAGTTCAATTAATTAGTAATTAGGAGGACAGAATTAACACAGGGGAGCATTCAAGGGAGCGTATATGTAATCAGCCAATAATTATCAACACAGCAACAGAAGTGTGACACAGTGTGAGTTTCCAGCATATCCACCTAGGTGTGTAGCTTGCCATTCACGCGAATCTCCAGTAAGTCTACTTCTACAACTTCCATCTAAGCTACTAACCATAAAGCTAAGGAGGCTCAACTGGAGCAAAAGATTTCCCTAAACTTACAATGCTGTTTAACAGCTGAGTCTCAAAACTGTATTTTTCAGGAGTACTGCCAATAATCGAGACACTTCTTACACTGTACTTTTGCCATTTCTGTCTGCAAAAGGAGATTTCTCATCAATAAACAAAGCGCAGCAGTGGATCAACAGTCCAGTCAGAGTTGCTAAACAAATGGGTCTTACAAGTGAAAAACAAAGGTCATGAAAATCAGTTTGACCCTGAATGACTCTATCGTCCTGAAGAGAAAAGCTGTGAAAACTACAGAGTTTAGGGAACACATTTTACAAGTGAGTTAACTGAGTTCATGCTGCAGTGACTGACATGGTCAAGGCAACCATTGCCACCCTGCTGTGGAAGTCTAACACCGGTGGTACTGGAAACTACGAGCGCATTGCAAGAACGCAGTCATGATCCTCACATATGGATCATAAAAGATCAAAGAGTTATCAAAGCATTTAGTATTTTTCTGCCATTCCTGGTACAAAAATTTAGGAACAAACGATTAGGATGAATAAAAATCTCTGAGATAACAGAAGAAGTATAACTACTTCCAAAGGCGTAAAACACACCAGTGAGTAGCTGGATTTAACCTCAGTCATGTGGTTACTACTGGAAAAGGCCCCTTAAACAAACTTGTCTTGTCAAACACTTTGTGAAATAAAAGAAGCTGACCCCAGAAGGAACCTTCAAAGCACAACAGAGGAGTGACTTTACAGATCAGCAGCTTTAACAAAGTAGAGGAACTGACCCAGGATAGGATTAGCTGGATAGGCAAGTGCTACATTGTGAGCACCTGATTGAGCTGGAACAAGACAGAAGATGAGAATAAAATACCCTTCAGCTTCTCACAGAACCCAGCGCTAAACTTTCTGGGGAACAAGATAAATTTGAAGGAAGAGAATAATTAGCTTTTCTTCTGGAATGTAATTGGTAATTCATTCTGACTGAAGAAAAAGGAATGGGTTTTTTGTGGAGGAGGCTGAAGGTATCTGAAAGAATCTCTGTGCCTCGCTTTTTTGCTTTTTCTGAATTAAGCTTTCTCTTGTAGCTAGGGGGGGAGAATTTGAAGTTGACTGAATGCAGATAAGAGGGCAGGATGGTCAAGATGCATGTTCTTTTCACAAATTGTTTTTCTGTATTTTATAATCTTCTGTCCTTCATGCATACGATGAGATCTGCCACATCTGGTTGACTCTCCTCTATGGGAATGTCAGCAAAGCACAAATTGCTTCTGGGTGAACAATATTCATTTAAAATATCTTTTTTTTTTTTTTTTATAGAAAGCTTTAATTTAAAATTAATTTCATCATAACTATATGGAAATGCCATCACTCTTCTTGAAAGTAACAGATGACTCTCTGTGCCTCCTACTGTAAGTTTTACATATTTTGCTTATGTAATGTCTGGCAAAAATTGGTTAATAGTCACTATAGACTTGGGTGCAACGTATGTCAAATACTACAGATCTCCTTTGAGTACATCAAACTGTTTTACTACTCAGTAGTAGATAGTAATTAGATAAAGATTTACTGAATCCTTAATTTGAATTTCTGAGTTTGGGGTTGGTTTGTTTGTTTTTCACTTACACGATTTTGCACTCCCATATGGTTTAAGATGGTTTACGAGAGCTCTGAATTTCATTTTTGCAAGCTGCTAAGTTCTCACCTGTAAACACGTATTTTGAAATCCAGATGAAAGAACAAAATGACATAAATGAGCATTATTGCAGGACTTAGATGTGCAAAGGAGTTTCTTTCAATATCCCTCCCATAAGCAGATTATTAAAGTAGTAAGGGCTGTCCAAAGCCTGTTGGGCTCGTCTGAATTTTTTGAAAGGTATGTTTCATCCAAAGAGCAAGATCTATCTGTTCGGCAACCTAAGTCTAAAGATTATGATTCATGATATTTCTCTATGTACAATTAGTCAGTTCACTACCTGCCAGCTCAGCACATTCTCCTATCAGTTATAGGACTTTTTTTAGTCTCAGGTTTTTTGTTTACTTCTTCACTGCATAATTAGGTATATATTCAGGCTTCAGTCTCTGTCAATAACATAAAATCAGGTCCTCAGTAGGACTCATTAGCTTTTATGGCTTTTGATATAACTTGTTTTGGTGATGCTCATCAGCTTACAGGAAAGGGGGAAGTCAACGTTCTTCAATATTCCCAAATATTCTGTTTGTTAGTCACCATCCTGTTTCAGGCATTGCATCACCTCCGTCACACAGCCAAAGTAGGTAGGTGGTTGTGGTTTTTTTCAAGCCTGAATCATCGATATGCCATTTCAAGTCTTCACTTGAGCAGGACTACTTTAGCCCAAAGTAGTCAGTAGCAACAGGAAGAATTTGCTTGGACTACTAATTATTATTTGTGGAGCAGTTCTGTTCAGTAATATTAATGACTGTATAAATAACAAAATAACTTCTTACAGTTTTGCAAGATGTAATTCTCTTTTAATACCTGACCTTCTTATGTTTTAATAAACTTACGAAAATTCCTTTTTTAATTATTAAACACTGTAGCTATAAAAAGAGAGAAAATGCCTTGGATATTGCCTGTGGTTTAAATACCATAAACAAGAATTTTGCCTTTCAAATGTCAGTTGTCAAACATTTTGTTGAACATATGTCTTTCATTTACAGATGATAGTAGTTACGCTGCCTGAACTGTTTTAAAAATATCAATCTATAGATATCACCAGTGCAGCCCATTTTTCTACCTTCCCTTACCTCATAATAGCTTGTACAGGATATCCAGCTGAAATCTAACTCAGTATAGAAAAGAAAGGGCAGCCCCATTTGTGCAAGACTTATTCTGTAATGACTGCTGATTTTATTTGTATCGTGTTAGTGCCCAGGAGACTTGCCCCTTGTAAACAGCACTAGCACCAAGAATAGCCCCAAAGTCCTACTGCCAAAGGAATTACAATCTAAAATGTTTAGACTGCGTGTTCCTCAAATTTTTCTCATAGCTGATTTTAGAAACTAAATGTTTCTAAGAATATTTCTGAGCAAATGGACTCTTCCCCCTGTTTTCTTCAAACACACGTCACACCCCAGAAACCTGAATGGCAACTCACTTACACGAATGTGAAGTTAACAGATGAACACAATAACAGCAGAAGATGTGAAATCACTGGCCGTGACTCACTCAGTGAAGACATACCTATTTCTCTCTAGAGAAAGACGTTTGCGTGACATGTCAACAGAAGATCTGTAACCACTAGGCAGAACCACTAGAAAGAAAGACTTCAAGGGCTAATGAATCTTTTGGAAAAAAAAATGTTTAAGTAACAAGGTTGTCCACGCACAAGCAGCTTTGAAAAATCTTTAAGCTCTGTTTCTTCAGGTAAATCAGAAACCCCTAGCAAACTAATAACCAATGCCAGCATAGTACAGTTGAACTTTCCTTGTAAATGGAGCAGGAAGAAGGGACTGGTTTTAATCAGACAGAGATTGGTTAGGAAAAAATTATCCCAAACTTCCAGAACACTTTTGTTTTAAGTTTTACGCAAGTATCCATATTTGTTTGTGAAAGAAGAAAAGAAGAAACTCCTCATTTTTTCTCTACTTGTGTTTTCTGACATTAAGTTATACTTACCATTAGTGGACTGCTTGAATAACATCTTTTGCTACTTCAGTCTGGAAAATTGTAAAAAACTGTAAAAAGAGAAGTCTCCTAAAAAGCTAGGATCCAATCTACAGCCATCTTAGCTCTGTAAAACAGATCATTATTTGATTATCAGACACACATGCCAAGTCATAAATTAATATTAAAGTCAGTGATGGGACCTGAACCTTGATCTGGTGGCTTCCCAGGTGAGTGCTCTGCACTTGAGGTAATAGAGTAATTAGACAGCTTTTCCCTCTGAAGGATAATTGCTAATACATGTTAGCTGTTGGAGAGGAAGCCCTCCTGAGGAGCAGATGTGGGTTTCCTTTTTCATTAAAAAAGAAACTTAACTTTTTCAGTGGTTAACCTTCAGCATATTAAAATGTTTAGTGCCTAAGTTAGATAGAACTGTTCCTCTGAGTAACAAACAATTTAACATAGCAGTCAAGTGGGAAAGCAGGACTACGGTTCTGAGACAAACCCACAGTGACAATTAAGTAAAAGCTGCCCTGCTAACCATTCTGCGTAGGCATACCCTACAGTACTGCAAGCCAGCATCACGGAATCATGGAATTTTTAGAGTTGGAAAGGACCTCTAGAGATCACCTAGTCCAACTCCCCTGCTGACGCAGGAATGCCTAGAGCACATTACTCAGGACTGCATCCAGGCGGGTCTTGAAAATCTCCGGAGAAGGGGACTCCACAGCCTCCCTGGGCAGCCTGTTGCAGCATCCAACTAGAACAGTTGTTGGTAAAGGTAATAAACCCGTGTGATCCACAAGAAGCTCATAAACAGTCTATACCTTACCTACAAAGATAATTTTTCAGACATGATACGCGAGATGCGTCACATCACATTACATGTGTACAAATCTCTCTGCTTACAAAGTGCACGGGTTCAGTTTCCACAGTTTTCCTGAACTCTGCTATTGCTTTTGGAGAGTCATAAACCTGCTTATGCATATGCATATATATTTATTAAATAGATCAGATCCATAAATGTCATTTGATCTAAATCTTTTCTAATCTTAATAAATTAAGATTACCTTGACCCATACAAAGACAGAAATACCACATATACTAGCTCTTAAAAACTATAGATACTCAGGAATTCTGATAGATGAAAGAGAATTGTACAACTCATGAATACAAAATGTGATACCATGTCAGAAGCTCAGTTTGGTCCACTGAAATGTGCAGAAGTTTTTCTATTGAATGAATTAAACCAGGTTTAGAGTCTAAATCATTTAGGCCTGATCCTGTCTTCTCATACATCTTCTGTGATCACTAGCATTTTAAAGACTGAATGTCCAGTGGGTATGAAATGCTTCTAGTCTATTGAGTCTCAGAATATAAATACCAAGATTTTAATTTCCTTTTAGGTATTTTTACTTCCAGAAAATGTTTTTACTTTCAGAAGAGCAACGTAAGATATATCTCAATATATTACACGTGAACACATTATATTGCTGGACAGATTCTATGGGCTTCATCTGTCTGGTAAATTTGAATGAGAGTGACAAAAATCCCTTCAACTGGATTTCAGTGCTAACATGAGATAGATTTGAGCAGCAGAGCATCCTTTCCTTAATTCCAAATTTTTTTTTGCCTTCTTTCAAGAATTTTCTATAGCATCTCTTTCTTTCTGTGTCTTTCCAGGCTGAACTGGCATTCCTGGAACTCAGCAATTCCTATCAATCACTAAGAGTTAAGTCCACTTCCAGAAAATTTCAGCTATCGGCATGGCAGCATTAGTGCTGCAGGGACAAGTGGCATGTCAGCAGTAGCAGAAGAAGCCATTTACAAATTGCATTAAAAAAAGAGAGGGTATGATTACTGACCCCTGGAAACAGAGTGAAAACCCATTATAGCATTTTTGGTTATCATCCCAGACTACACAGTAATTTTCATACTATACAATAATAAAGTGCCCTTTTGTTTCCAGGCTACACTTCCCCATTGCGCTGCTTTACAGTCAGCATCAACAGTGTGCTGGTTACTTGCTTCTGGAATTGATGTAAAGTCAAGGTCCTGTCCATAAGTGCTTACTGAAGACTGCTCTCTGCTTTTTGCACATTTGGAAACATTAACTTGCATGTTCTATTTAAACTTCAGTTTGAATAACCACATATGCTAGCCTATCAGCTTAGACTTTTTCAAGTAGACGGCTGGTTTTCTTGAATTTCTTTTCATCAATAAATACCTGCACATATATAAACCGGACGTTTCATTCTGATAAAAAAAGACTTGATTCACTTTTCCTGTTTATGTTCTTTCTCCATGGACCTGCTACCACACATCCTCACAGATAATCCCTTGGCATTCACGTACCTACTTAGAGAGTCAGTACCTTGCAGTACAAGTGTGAGGTAAGGCCATGCCATTGTACGCTGTTACAGATCGGAATTAGAGAGACAAAAACGCTAAGGCCCACATCTTCAAAATTATTTATGCACCTGTCTTCATAGATCTTAAATACAGGCATGGATTTCAAAACAGTGCATCCATAATGAAACAGAAAACCAAAACAAACTTTCCGGAATCTCAGATTAGCGGTATTTCCTATTCCCAAATGCAGCAAGTTTGTACATGCCAAATTTGCTAGTACTGTGTAGGACCTCAGAGCCCCACCGTTTGCACGGGAAGGCGGCATAAGTGCAAGTACACAGACTTCATCACGGGGAGGGGATTTAAAGTTTTATGGATTAAAAGCTGTGGAGAGGAAGATTTCCGTCACAACAGAAGGCAAACAAAGGAGAGCAGCAGTGAGAACTCTCACTATGCCACCTTATTGCCAGTGAGTCTCAGGAAGGACAATTAATGGAGGCCTTGTGTCTGCATATTCATCAGTCCTTTTGCTGAGACTGCCAACATGAATAACTATGAAAGCTACTTTTGGTGCTGGCTGACAACTGTCCTCCAAGAACCTGATCAAGAGCACTGTGACCTGCAAAACTTCATTTTACAGATGGGAGATTTGGGGTCCAGTTTGAACCTTTGGAACTAAATTGGCTTAAAATGAAGTTCAGCTTTGGGGTTGGATTGCTTGCAGTCGGTAAAACTGCAGCTGAGAAGGGTCTCTGGGATGTCAGATGCCCCAGTATAAGACTGTTTTATTCAAAATGCTGCATGAATGTTTTGGAGCGGGAAACTATTTAACAAATTCTGCATCTTTGTCTGCTGGCAGGTTACAATTCTGTAATTTATTCATCCCTGCTTTATCTGCCAAACTCTTTCCAATTTTTAGCCTATTAATTGGACACCAACAGTGTACATTACGGGTATCTGATATTCATCCTATTGTTTCTGACTCTCCTCTGGTGAGAAGAGTTCTTGGCAGCTGAATTCCACTGTGACCACTCAGGCTTCCAAGTTCCGCATTAACTTTCTGATGAACACTCTCTAATAATCACTTAAAATTTACTGTTTCGGCAACCTTACTGCCATTAAATGTACTTGTCTGAACATTCACAGAAGTTAGCCCAAACAATATAAATCCCATATGTTACTGAATATAAGTGAGGTTAAAACTGTGTATTAATCTAATAATTTTTTGTTATTTGAATATGATGGATAATATTTCAATCTGTCATATTGCTGATGTCCAGGTATTGATAATACTTTGGTTAGGCAGGCACTGTTTTCAAGGATTTGCAGTCACTGCCTTTTATGTTTCAACTGATGTGCACACCATGGTTTTATTACAGTTCATTTATTAATCTGGAGCTGAAGAAGTTAGTAGTTAACATTAAAACTGACAATACCTATACTGACATATTTCTTCTTAAACCTGGAATTTGTTTATAATATTGCTAGAATTAATTTTTTCCAGTGTCCAGGATCCAAAAGACGTAGTTTATATAGCATAATTTGGTTGGGTTTGCTATGATACGCTTCACCCATCTGCATTTTCTGACTGCGTTATTAACCATCATGTTTGGCACAGATATTTTAATCTACCTGGCACAGAAAATTACTTCTCTG
This sequence comes from Burhinus bistriatus, assembly GCA_013397275.1. Classification (NCBI taxonomy): domain Eukaryota; kingdom Metazoa; phylum Chordata; class Aves; order Charadriiformes; family Burhinidae; genus Burhinus; species Burhinus bistriatus. Next base: position 115,951 of record VYXH01011231.1, on the reverse strand, counting down.
GTTTTATTTCAGAATTGTTGAAAGTAGTATTTTAGTCTATTTCTTCATATCTATTTAGAGCAACTTGATATTTATTAAAGGAGCAAATTGTGTTATGATGCTGGCCTAAGAGTTTCCTTTTAAATTTACCTCTGTCTTTTGCAATCTGAAAGATATGCTGGTAGAGAAGATACGATCCATGTGACATAACGACCATTCGGTAGTCAAAGAGGCAATTACTGAGTCGATGTTAGCAAGGAGTTCAGGATGTCAGCATGCCAAGATGAAACAGAATAGATTCTGCATGAAGCCAGGGGCTCTGTATCTGCTTTGTGCTCATCCCATTAATCTGAAATCACAGACTCAACATATCCATGAATAAGGAAACTGGACATCCTTTAGGTTTTGTTGGTGGTGTTATTGAATCGTGAGCTCTTATGTGTGGATGTGGAGATTACGGGTGGGTTTTTTTTCAAATTCTTATCTGAGTGATTATGCAGTAGAAATGAGCCTTTGGGGTACCTAGTTCCCATCCAATTTTGTTGGTTTTGAAATGTAAAAAAAAAAAAACAAANTTTTTTTTTTTTTCAAATACTTACCTGAGTGATTATGCAGTAGAAACGAGCCTTTGGGGTACCTATTTCCCATCCAGTTTAGTTAGGTTTGAAATGGGAAAAAACCCCAAACCAGTGTTTTCTACTCACTGTGACTTTCTGAAGATTATTATTCCTCTAGGGTTGTTCTGGTTTTACATGATTTTGCATTTCCCTAAATTTTCTTACCTGCCTTTAAATGTTACTGTAAATCCCTTCACCCAGTTCCAGTTCAGCAAATCAGCTTTCTCTTTGTTTAACCCTTTGTGACAAACATGTTTTAAAGACACTTTTCTCCCCTCATCTTACTTTCTAAGTTATCAAAGACGACCCTTGGGATCACAAAGGATACACGGAAATTTTTCACACAAGGAGCCTAATGCCCTGATCACATTTGGGGTTGAGTAATTGCATTTCATGCATAGTGCATGAACAGGTGGAAGAATCTCCTCTTTGCACTGTCAGCTAGACACAGCACTATGGATCAAACTGTTATTTTTCAGATTGCTAGGAATGCTTTATGGAGAGAAATATATATCTGCCAGCAAAGCATTTTCCAAATGAAGACAGAGCATAAAACCACCCTGCAAGTAACACAAACTGGTAATGGTGACATTTTGCAGTATAACTGCATTTGCTAGCACGGTAATAAGAGGTAAAGAGCAACGTTTTCATGGGCATGCAATGTCAGGGAAAGTTGACAGCATTAGCGTGCTGCTTGTGCTGGAAAAATACAGGAGAGGCCTCAGCAGTGTCAGGAAGGATTTCTTCCTGACAAACAGAACATCTCCTGGCTTCCTCGTTCTGCAGCCCTATCAGCCGGGGCCCACCGTGGCAAGTGAGAGCATGCCCTTTGCTTGGCAGTCCCACCAGGGCAGCTGCAAGCAAACATCCACATCACAAACAGAAGTTGTATTTACAATCTGTGTTGCTTTTCTCTCCTCTTTTGCAAGCATTTGTCTCATCTTCTCTTCAAGGAAACAACACTGAGTTCTAACAGAAGCAACATATGTGAGCCACTATCAAGTTATTTTTTTCTTTTTCCCCAGGAAAGAGCAAATAGTACCATCACTGCTGCAATTGAAAAATGATTAAAAAGGTGTGGGTTTTTTAAAGTAAAATCTGCTGCTAAAAGGGAAAGGGAATAAGGGACCTTGGTACAATGAATGCTTTACTTTATACATCAAATGCTTTAAACCACTTACCCTTTTTTCCTGCAACTTTAAAGAAGGGTTAGAAATATTTTTAGAGGTGATTGTTTGCCATGGAAGTAAGTGGGTCAAAGCCTCTATACTTGAAAATCTGGATCTTTTCTCGTTATTTAACTCTGCGCAGTGGCAAACCAGAACTTTCTGGACTCACTTATTCCAGAAAAATTAACGTAATAGTCCCCATAGAGCAAGACAAAAACCCAGCGACTTTTTTTCCCCCCACATTTAGAAAAATAAAGGGCATTTAGTAACCTAGGAGGAACAGAACATGCTATTCACATGCTTGTGATATCAAATCTTAAAATTTTGCAACACTTGGTAAGAGAGGCAGAAAAGCTATACCGATTTAAACCTGTGAGAAATGCAAAAGCATACTAACATTAGGAAAACAAGAATTTATGTAAATCTAGCTCTCAGAGGGTAACAGGACTATTTTCATAGTCTGGAGACTGGAAATGTTGGTTGTTAGAGGGCTAGGTTCACTTCAGAAACTAAAAAGAAGTCTTTAACTGTTAACACACAATCAGAAGTCAGCTGATAGCTGAACAGAGACAAGATTTTCCTGTTTCTCATCTTGTCATCGCACACTGATCTATTTGAGCTTCTTTTTCATTTAAGGGAAAGACAGCTGTCTGGTTACAGAAAATGTATAAAATCCCTAGATCAGAGCATTAATGAACCCCAATGTAGAAGTTGCTTTTTTCCCCCAAGTAACTTCTCAGAGTTGTAAAGCTGTCCTTGTTTATTTAATCTTTCCTCATATGGGTATTTTCTGTTGTGTTCTCTTTTGATTTCCTAGCAATTCCTAATGTTCTACTTAGTGTTTTGGCAGCAAATCAGCACTAACCTGATGTCTTAAGAGAATAATTTACAATGACTTTAAGATGTCTTTCGTGAGTGGCAATATTTAATTTGGAGCCCATAATGACATAAGTAAAGTTAGAATTACTTTCCTCTCTATAAACAATACTTTGAATTAATTGTCCAATAACTCAATATTAAGTGATCCTCCTGTAACTTTTCCATGTCTGCTATAGATTAAATTGTCCTGCATAAATTTACATCAAGCAAACTTTGTCAGAGAAACTCTCTCTCAATACACAGCACAAAGTTTAGCACAGAGCCCTGCGAGACCTCATTAATAACCTCCTTCCAGCATGAAAATTAAGCATTTATGCCTATCCTTTGTTTCTCTTCTTTAACCAGTTCATTCACAGAAGTAACTTGCCCCTCTTAAAAACACCTCTGCTGACAAAGTTTTTGGAAGTTCAGGTTTATTACACTGCCCAGGTCAGCCTTATCCACATAGCTGGCATCTGGGGATCTGCTCAGTCACTGAGTGTGCATACCAGGTCCAATGTTGCTGTTGTGAAAAGGATACCATACACACAAAAGTCACACAATCTCGCACACCTCTGCCTGCCTGGAATTTAGAGGGGGGGGGGGGGGGGGGGGGGGGGGGGTGGGGGGTTGTTCTGCGCGTGTGTGGTNAGTGTTGAGCTGTGGAAAACACATATGTATGCAGCCATAATCCTTTCATCAGATCAGCTAACCTGTACTCATGAAGCAGCCTAATTCAGGAAAAGCAGAGGATATGCTTTCGTTCTCTTCCCAGAGACTGCTTCAACACAAAATGGCAATACAGGTGTTTTTAAAAGTATCAGAGTGTATAACAGTTTTTAACTGTCGATCAGTACAATAGGACTGCAGTCCTGGATGTCTGCTGCTGCTTCTGCTTGAGTCCCAGGGAGTTGATAGCACTGTGGTCCTGGTGACAGGCGGTGCAGAGTGTAATGTTGCTGGAGCCAGGACTTGCTTATTCTTTTTTTTGTTTCTGAGCCTTTGAACGTTTGATGTGCTGCTTGGAGCCAGCAACATGAACGGGTGTTTCCCCTAGCAAAAGGCAGAGGCCAGTATTTGATCCAGTGACACCATATGTTCTTGAGCTATGGTTCTGTCTCAGATACTTACTATAATTTTTAGCAGCTTCCTGATCAGTTTTAACGAAGCTTATCATCTGGGTAGAGGAAAAAGACCTTGTTATGTCCTGTCAAGGGAAAGACAAGAGAGTTCATCTTTGTTAGAAGCAGCTAGCTTGCCAATGGATACACAGGTAGCTCTTCACCGTGGTGACTGACAGAAACACTGGAAAGAAGTGTGGAGGGAGTGTGAGTGCTGTCAGGACCACAGAGGAGAGGGAGAGAGACTTGGAGGGGGAACACTGGGGACATGAGCAGGTTCCCGAGGGAAGTGTGGGGTGAACAGGGCAGTGTTGGAGGGAACTGGAGAAGGAGGTTGCAGTACAAGGAGAATGCACACATGAAAAGTGTTTGAAATAGAGACATGCAGGGGATTTAAGACGCAAAAAAAGTGTAGGAAACCAGACTTCATTTTCTGCTGTTAACAAAAAAAAAAAACAAAACCCACATTTCTCTTCTACTAAGTTCCCCTTGTTAACAGTCTTCTTTGATCGCAGACGTTTTCAAAACGCTAATGGTCTCTTCATCTACTGCAGATGATTCTTTTTTTTATGCAGCTGATTGTTAATTCCTACAACTCCGGTGTAATTCCAGATTCTGAATTAATCTCCATTCACTTTCAGGATGTAACTATCATATTACTCCTTGAAGTCACTCATTAAATTCACCCTATCTTATTCAAAAAGCATGCTGAAATCCTGATGGACACTTTTGTTACTTCTTTGTTGAAGTGCTTTAATATGCTTGATTTGTTTTGGCTTCTTAATTTCTGTGTGAACTGTTTCGTAGTGACCTAGAATACCACACATTCTACTCTTTGAACTCACTGCTTCTGTGACTTCTCAAATTCTGTGTCTTATATCAGACTATACATAAAAAGCTAATGTTAGCCTCAGTGCAAAGCTAACGATGTCACTGAAAATATTTCCCACTCAACTTCTTTCATGGTCACCGTCCAAGCCACTAGTTAAATCTGGCTCCCTAAAGTGCAGAAAGATCTGGCCACAGTCAAATTATTCAGTGATTTCCTCCCCCCACCCTCGTCCCTTAATTGATTACCAGTAGTGAGTCTTGCAAAACTATTTGCATCACACTGTAGATGGCTGATTTTCAGCAGAAAATGTAACTGTAATAACCATAAAAGAACATGCCCCATACTTAAATTTCTTTATAATATTCATTGTGTATTTAATTACAAATAATGGTATATATTTTTTAAAAAATACATGAGCAAAAGAATGTCCATTGTTTCTCTAAAAGTAAAAATTCCCCATCTTCCCAGACTTTCTGCATTACTTGATGATACAGAGCTGTAGATTCAGGATTTGCTAGACCACAGGAGAAAGCTAACTGCTGATTAATGTAATCAATACTGAAAACACTATCTTGAGATATGCTTGACTGTTGCAGCTGAGGGATCAGGCAGGTAGCTGGACCCATACATTACTGCTGACTTTTGGCAAAGTTACTAGGAGTCTCGCCAGATTCAGAGATGCACCTACTTTTAATTTTAGGACCAGTCCTTGTTACTGAACTAGGCACTGCAAATTCCTATAGGATCAGGGGAAGCTGGTTTTCTCCCATCACCATGTTCCTCCCCGTGCAAAGCAGAGAAAGGGCAAAAGAGGACTCTCTCTGCCTCCTCTACACCTCCTAACCCTCAGTTCCACCCGAGTTCAGTCCCTCTGAAGCCTTCCTGGGCTTTGTTGTGACGAAGAGCTTCTGCACTCACGCTTGTCACATGAGGGCTTGCTTGGAGAGCTTCACATGGTGTTGCAAAAAAGCAGAGTTATACTACATGAATGAAGAATCCATTTCAAACTATACTGCTCTTTTTTTTTTTAATCTAAATGTGACACTCTCACCAGAAGGCGATTTAATAGCCTTGCATTTGTACAGGTGGCTTATAAAACATATATGTCTCTCCTCCAGCTAGTGACTATTAAAGAGAGCAGGTAATACACAAACACGTGATCAAACCCACTGCCCGAAAATGTGGAACAATTAAGATATTTTATTGCATGCCCTTCTTAGTTTAATTCCAGTGTAGTTACAAAGTTATCATATGCAGTGCCTTAAAACCTAAGAAAAAATTAGCATGCTGTTCACCTGAATAAAAGTATGTTCTTCTTCACTGATTCATTTAAATGGTCTGAAAAATAAACTAACTAAAAGTTTTGCTTAACTAACAATAGCCAATGCCAGTATTTCCATTTTCACTGAAAGGGTAGTGTAGCAGAAGGTAATCTCCAGATAAGTAAATAAAAATATTACTACCTTAGCATACAGGAAGAGACAGAAGAAAAAAGGCATGCGTGACTGTTTAGTCTGTTCTCTGTAGTTATTCAAAATACCTTGTATTTCAGCTAAATAAAGGTACTTACAGGAAAGGTTGAAGTGGTAAGAGTGAGGATGAGAATGGGTCTAGGCAGTTTGATTAGTAACATTCATATTGATTTCAGTTGCTGTGTGGGAGAGGAGAAAAATTATTCCCTTTTTAGTTTTAAAACCTAAAGCCAAACCAGTTTCATTTACTTAATGACAAAACTAGTCACAGCAGAAAATATTATTTTTTTGTTAAAGTACTTTGCAGTATAAAAAGACATTTGGCAAGCTTCAAAATAATTTATGACATTTCTACTTTTTCCCATTTCTTCCTAATATATATGAATATATGTACAATAAACAGTTCCTTCATTTAGACAAAGACTTCAAAATAGGGATAGAAAAGTGATGGCAAAATCTATACCATAATAGATGACCAAACAACAGTGTTGACCCTCTCAGAACTGCTAAGTAGATTGAATTCTAGTCATGTTTTTTGAGATGGTGTTCCCTTAAAGCATCTCGAACCATACAAGGCTAAAGGGGCCTGCCTATCCTGAAATCCAAATACAGATTGACCCAGAGTTTAAGGCTCGTAAAGAGCAAGGACATGTCAACTGACCCACGTAGCACAACAGCTTCAAGATCCATATTTACTTGAATATTTCTTTATTTTTTTGATCAACAATCCACATGATTTCACTCCTGATAATGAGCACATCTATGGAACATATTTGTCCCACACACTCCATGTGAAAACAGTATGATTCCACAAAACCAACAACCTGTTAAGCTTGTTTGCCATCAGCCTTCGTTGAGCGACACTTGAGGAGAAAAGCTGGGGCCCACTTGCAGCTCAGATGAGCCTGAAGCCATACAGCTCTTTAAACCAATATAGTAGAACCTGCAAAAGTAATTTTCAAAGAGAGCGGAATTAGAAAGAACAGGTTAGTAGGTATATTCCAAGGCAGAGGTCCACCAGCATAGTCAATGCCATACTGAAGGCCCTAGAGGAAAGAGACTCACTGAGGGGATAAAAATCACAAAGAAGATTTTTAAACATAACAGCCATGATAGCACGCTAAAATATTCTGATTCCTTGGTTGGAAAGGTGATGTGTAGAGTCTATTGCTGAAAGATTTTTTTATGGATCTAAACAGAAACTCCCTATGCTTTCAGGGTTGAAACAGCATAGCCTGAGGAACACAGCTGTTGCTCAGAGTCTAGTCAGAAATCATCTTCTTTTTAGCTTTATAAATCAATCTAGTTGAGGCTTTCCTGCTTTGATACAATGTTCTAACCTCAGAGAGGGAATTTTGTGATTGGGTGAGAGATGGAGGGCAACAGATTTGCTGAACATTTTGCATAGCAAAAGAGGAGACCTGGCTGCTTTCTGATTGTGCTCCATGAAGCTGAACAGGTTTCTGTTAAAATAAATGGCAAACCAAGCAAAGAGAGCTGACAGAAGGACAGACGGACACCTTGACTTGTAAGAGCAGAGCAGAGAACGAGACTTTGTTCTGCAATTACTTTAGCAACCCACCGCAAATCATCTTGAACTTATATTCTTATTTGTAATGACTGCAAATCAGGTGATCCACCAAAACAAGGCTATTCTGCAGTAGCCCAAACCTAATCTTATAGAATGCCTTACAATACATTTTTTTAAATACACATTTGTGTCCCATGACATGACACGCATCCCACGTGTTTAATACATCATCCTCAACATCCACAACACCTCATGCTGCCTGAAATGTATGAGATTAAAGAATGGTGAACAAGATAAAAACAAAAGTTCCATTTAATTTTGTGTCTGCATCAGTAGAAGAATCTTATTTTAATGCCCTCCTTATTAATTGATGTGCTAACATCAGTTTGGACAAAAATGATACCTGCAGCACCTCCTCCCCTTTCTCCACTCACCTGGGTGCTCACAGGGCTGTTTCTCACACTGTCTTCCTCACTCTACCATGCAGAGCTTTACCCTTTCTTAAATCTGTTTTCCCAGAAGCACCACCAGCATCACTGAGGGGCTCAGCTGTGCCCTGGGGTGGGGCCGTTACGGAGCCAGCTGTGTCTGGCATGAGGCAGCCCCAACCTCTCCTCTCAGAAGCCCCTGGAGCCAGCTTCTGGGTACGGACACCCAGTACAGTAACATAAAACAGTACAACAGCTACAGGTCTGATAGGCCTGAACTACGCTTGCTTTCCCAGAAGACAATGACATGAGGTTGTTCTGTATGACACTATACTGATGCATGAGGCATCAGTGATGCTGATTACCAGTGCTCATTAATCAACCAGATGAAACACAAGTCCTAAGTCGGCATGGATTGGAATGTCAAAGGCCCACACCTGACTGCCATCGTTTAACTGTCAATTATGATTTCAGAGTATCAAATATCACATAGCTGATTCCATGTAGCTTGAAAAACAGCATGTGAAGCTAGTCAGGAGACTCAGTAAACATCCACAGTTATTCCAAGGTAGGTATTCAGCTATAGAAGACTTTACTGTTGCTACATGCATACTTGACCATAATCAACATATACACCAAGAGTGCCTAGTAAACACGCAGAAGAATACCAAATCATGTCCACAAATCCAACTGGTTTTGAGAATAGCACGGCTGTGTAATGNTGGGAGCTTGATACGGTTTTGTATATATTTCATTATTTTCTTTTTATTATTTTATTATTAATATTTCATTAAAGTAGTTTAGTTCCTTCTAAACTCTTAAGTCTCTTTTTCTCTCTCTCAAGTCTCTTTCTCTCTCTCTCTCTTGCCTCCCTTCGGGAGAGGAGCAAGAGAGCGAGCATCTGTCGTTCCACTGGATTGGGCCAATCTGGCCCAAACCACGACAGGCATATGTAAAGTTATCTTACAACAGTGACAGACAAGCTTTTACCGATCCAGAAAAGAACGTATAACCTGACTGGCCTTTATCAAGATGGTTTGCATATTTACACAAAACAGATTCACATTTCATTTAAAGTTCAAGGAGAAAGTATTGAAGGGAAGAAAGTAACAAGCTGCAAACTGACAATGCTCAGTTGAAGAAAACTGGGCAGCAGATTCATAACTAGTGGTCAGAGCAAGAATAAATGAATGACCAAGCTACAGTTCATATTTTCATTTTAAGGAATGGATTTGGGGTTTCAGAGGGGAAAAACTGAGGTCGGGAGATGTTGGTATTAAAGAAAACGTTGCCCTTGTTTATAAGCAGTAAAGGGATTGGTGAAAAATGTGTATTTCACTCTCTGCAGAATTATGCTAGCTCAGGAGAGTGCTTTAAGACCCAAGTTCTGTGGATATTAGCAGAGTCAGATATACAGAAAACACTGTGGAGGATTTTAAAGTATGAAAGGCATAAGGATTATATAGACTTGAACTGTGAATGAGGTTGAAGTGCATTCAAGAAAGCAATAAAGACTAGTGAACCAGAAACGCCCTGCTCACTCATGATAAAATATCTAGTTAATACCAAAGAAAAGCTTCAAATAGACTTGTCTGGTTCTTTAGAAAGTCACTATAAAATAATGCCAGTATTCTTTGTATAAATACTTTCACAAATAAGGAGTCTCTTTTAGAAAGAAGATTGAACTTGGTAAGTAAGCAGCTTAAGCAGTAAGGAAAAGCATATTAAAATTATTTCTTAACTTACAGAAATGTGGAATAATGGTCCATGGCCATGTTCTGTCGTGACAACAGACCATACACTGTTCCCAGAGTAATGTAGCTTCCCATGTTTTACATACGAGACACATACCAAAAGGTTAATTTGGTCCAAAATGGTAATACGAAAAAGGTAATTAACACAAACGCAGCAACTACTTACTCTTTAAGTCTTTCAGTTTTGTTCATTTTCTTGAGAAGTGAGGAATTCCCCAACTAACCTACTCTCTTCACCACCATTCTTTTCACTATTTTTAGTGAAAAAAGATAGTTCAGACTAAGTGGATTAAATTAATATAATTTGACTAACCAAAATAACTGATGAAAAGCGTGAAATGCTTTCACCTTAATTAGCTCATATGTCATTTGAACAAAGTCAGACTCGCTGTTCTTCAGAGGAGGGAATCAGTAGACACTGTAGACCCTAAAAGTGCCTTGTTTTGTTTATGGGGGTTCTTACGAGAATTAAAAGACTATGCAAGAAATAAAAAAGAAATAAAAACACATTCTAGCATAAGAAGCATTATAGACACTAAAGCAAAAATCAGCACTTCTCCATCTGTTACCAATTCAAAATGTGATCCTCATCAATTTTGAATGTGATACTAATTTTGGTAAATCAAGCATTCTCTTACTGTTAGGTGAGGATTTTGTTTTCCCTTTTCAGCTACAGAACTTAGGAATGTAAACTGCAAGACTCCTACTCTAAGTAGGGTATACAAAGCAGTGCTAATTGAATAAAGAAAGCATCCAAGTAAAACCAGGAATCTTATTCTCTTAAAGCTCTGGGCATTAGAGTTAGATGTGGAAAAGCACAGGGAGAGAGATGATAACTAAACTCTTACAGATGCCGAATCCTTGCTCACCAAACCAGCTCTAGATCAGCCTCCTAGCACCACCAAGGCACTGTCTGTGCCTCCACATTTGCAAAGCCTCATTAGCAACTCATTAGGAACACTACAGATGTGACACACAAACTTACTCTGGGAGAGGGAATTAGGGAATCTGTATTAGAGAACTAAGTCAGAAACCTGGAAACACTTTAAATGATTGTTCAGCGAACGTCTTGATCGTTATATGAAAAATAATACATCACCATTCTTAGGAAACACTGAGTGAAGAAAAAGATACACCTTTTTAGCATTTGAAAGGTGAAAACAGAAGGAAGTTATACCTTTTACTTAGTGCCTTCAGGAAGGACTGAGTTTATTTAAAGGCAGTCAGTGTCTTCTTACAATAAAGAAAAGGGTCATTCTTTCTGCCCTGCTGTTAGTATCAACAGCTCCTAAATAATTCTAACAGTTTCTTCTCTGTTTTTTTGGTTTTTTTTAAAGTTTTGTTATTAATTTCTTATGTTAGAACAAATGCCAGTTATCTGATACTTATTTCATATCTAGTGCAGTCTAAAAAAATCCTGCTTTCGGAACAGACTCAGTCCTCCTCAGAAAAATCCATAGCAAAATTCTGCCTTAATTCTACAGAAGCAGCCACAGTGCTGCATCATTCATGGCCGTTATCTGGGAACAGAGTACCTGGAAACGTACAGTTAAAAAGATGAAAATGTTGTGACCTATGCTTGTTGAAGGAAACTCCTCAAGTCTGTCTGTAATACTTCCAACTGAGCACGTGTGATAGGGATACCTTTGCTAAGACTGTGATGGGAAGAAGGGTAGAAATAAGGCTAAATGTAAATGACTGCCATAACTCTGATGTAACTTGGAGTAGTGGTCCTTGAACGTAGGAAAAAAGTTGAATTCTTAATGGAAGTATCTTAAAAGTTGAGGACTCAGTTATACTCTTACGTATTACACTTTTGTTTTCCACACCAACATCAGTTTTCTAGCCAATAAAACTGACTTCAGTGAGGTTTATCATAGCATATTTCGGAAGAGGAGGACTATTTTAAGGCAGAAATTTACATGAAAAATAAATACAAGCAAGTTTACCTCTGGATACATCAAAACAACTAGTCACCAAAGTAATTACAGATGCCATGTTCTCCTCTCTTTCTGCCATTTTCTGCTATTCTTTCTTTCCAAAGTAACTGAAGCAGGATTAATTTAATCAAAATTTTGTCTTTACAACATTTAGCCTGATAAAGTATACAAATGCAAAATAAATATCGAAGGGGGAAGAAACTTCTGAGGGTGTTCATGGAGTTACTGTTGCTATGGGAACTATGTAGCTGCTGTTCACAGGCTGTACATTTGTCTCACTTCGTCTCTGGTTCCTGGAAGGGCAGCAGCTGCCCTGGGCTGTGAGGTCAGGGAAAGGGAAACGTATCAAATCTTTCAGAAATATTCATATATACCAATTCAAACAGTTGCTGGTTAAAATGGACCTGTGAGAGCATATCAAACTCTCTCATGCTCAGAGTAATATGAACATCAAAAATTCCTGCTCTCCTCCTGCTGCAACCCCATGCCTACTTCCTTTAATGCACTGCATTTCTGTAGCCTATACCTTTCAGTGATTATATGCTATACCCTAAGGAAGATGATTTGTGCAAGATAACCTACTTGGCAGTGCTCTGTTTTTTGTCAAGAGCTCCCAGGGAACAAAGAGATAAACCAGGCAAATTAATACAGATAACTGTCTGCACCACCAAAACAGGTAACGTTGTCTCTTCCTTTCTGCCAGTAAATTTTAGAGTAGACACTGTCACCTTTAAAAATACTTAGAAGCATCATTTGTGTTTGAACAAGCCCAGTGCCTGCTCAGGGAATAAAGGAGTCTTCAATATTTCAAAGAGTAATCACATCTTTCATACTGCTCATCATGGTATTTATTCTGGGACTACATTCTGTGTTTAAATTTCACACCAAAAATCTGGTAGGACTTAGCACATGAAAAGTATAGCCACAACATTATGTTTAGACTTCTGTTATCTAGGCGACTTTCTAGGCCAAAAGAGCATTCTTTTTCCCTTAGGAAATAGTCAGAAATTTAATTACTGGTTTGTATGCTTGTCAAGCGGACTTCATGCATGGTCAGTTCATAAACTTGAGTATTCCTGGAGCAAACCAATATTAGAATTATTGCTAATCACAGAAGAATAAAACAACTACAGGCGTAGTAACTAGACACTACTACAAGAGAAAGAAAAATGCTGTTGAGGTTCTAGATCTTTTCAGTTTCCCATTAGTATCATCCTATGCAAGGATTTTATGTCACATATGTAGGTTTCCAGCGCCAGAAAATGCTACGTAAATCAGCTATGTATATGTAAGCCCATTTGCAGCAAGTCTGGCAGATCCAGATTAGTCACACTTCCCGTATATGTCCCGGCCGTTTAAATCACCATCTCTACCTGTACTCTGGACAGAAATATTGGAGTGCCTCATGGGACTGTGCAAATTTGTGCCATCACCTCCTTTTAGGCTGGGGCCATGTCCATTTCCAAGGCAGAAGACACAAGGCATGACATCAAGACAGCTTCAATTTAGAACTTCTTATACTGAGCAAAGCCACACAATCAACTGATGTGTATAGTCGAGACATCAATCTGTACTCAGAAAATTAATATCCAGACCCAAACCCAAAATAAGTCAACGACAGCTGAAACAAGGCTGGCAATTCAAAAGCTCATCCCTAGCAGCATACATGAGTAGTTGTACTAAATAATTGTTCTAAAATCCCAAGAATTCTAACACTCAGTTGAGTGAAAGGGAGGATAAAAAGAAGCTCTGAACAGTTGGAGAGAACATAATCTTCATGTCTCTGTAATCCAACCTCTCACTGAGTAGGAAAAAACTTTCCTATGTAGGTAAGCTATATCCTAATTATCCTATTCAGGGTTTCTTGTACTGCCTTCCAAGTACCTCATCTCAGCTTCATCTGATGAAAGAGTACCAGTCTAACTCAATATGGCCATTTTCATTTACCTATGGCAATTCTAAGGAATTTTGTGAAGGCAGATTTTATTTCATATTGGCTGTGAATTAGACTGTGGACTTCCCAGACTAAAACTTTTGACTGTGAAAATTAAAATGCAAAGTTCCTAAGTCTTACGTGGAAAGAGTTATAGGATTTATAATATATCCGTTTCTTCGGGTTTTTTTAAAACCTGTTGTTATCCATAAGAAAAATACACATTTTTATTAGCATACATACTTTTCTTTGTGTTTATTTCCTTAAATTTAATAAAGCCTTCTAGCAATCAGGGTAATTTAGTCTCACATCTCCACTTTCTGGTCTGGTTTTCATTATTTCACATGATTCTTTTACCCTTATTATAGAAGCTGGCTTTATTGCCAACTCATGAAGTAACCTGAATTCTCTAGAAGATATTTTCTAGCATTGATTTTTTCTTCATTCATAATGTTAATGGCATGACTGTTCCTATCTTTGCTTTCTGTACTTTCTAAGCTTTTATTCTTTTCATAATCCCACACTTACACACGTCTTTTTTCCTCATCTAGACCACACAATATTTTTCTTGTAATAATGCTATGTGCATTTCATTTTCCTTTTTCTCTCCCCCCACGCCCCTTGACAGCAGGAGATATGTCTGTAGTGAATTTGAGGGTTTATCTGTTTTTAAGTAACTCCAAACAAGAATACCAAACAGCAAAACTTTTACAATAAATTCTTATTTTGTAATCTTTGAGGCCCTTTTTGACACCTGTAATTCATCTGACCAAAAATTCCTCTCTGAATATATTCCAAAAGCTCTTTATCTGGAATGTTTTTTAATCTAGAGCACTATCAGCATTATGTAAACATGGTTTTGGGGATGTCAGACCCACTGTCTTGTTAATGGGATTCATGAGATTCACAGTATTTCTTAAGCTAAACTTTAGGAGCCTACATCTTATAGAATGAAATATTTTCACCCCAGTATGTAGTTTGCCTCTTTAATAATATTGTCTATACATGGAAAACTCTAAATATTGTTACCTTTGGTGTACAAAACCTCATCCTTCTTCCTTCAAAGTGTTATTGCTTTTGTAAATCTACACTTTCTTGTAGTTGTTTATATTTTTTCACGTACTATGTCAGTTTTTCTGAGATAGCCATTAAAATATAGGAAAATTTATCATCCTGTTTTCATTTAGGCATTAAAATTTGTGGCTTAATTCACAATAGAAAGCCTAACAATCCTCTATCAAGTCACTGCCATTCTGACTTAGATTGGTTTCTCTGTTCATTGTTTGGACAAGGTACAGTAATTTCTTTCTCCATGTTTCTCATCATTGAGTGGCACGGTATTATCCCAAACAGATCTCTGACAGAGGGAAGTTCCATCACGCAAGGCCTGCTTCAGATCACTAATATCCACAGCTAGTCCTTTGCCATACTTTTACTATCTGCTTTCTTAACAGGAGATTAGGTAACCATAAACAAGTCTCCAAAAGTCAAGGCCTTCGTTCAGTAAGTCGAAACCTCTTGACTCTGAACTTCTAACCCTTTCTTAAAACGGACAGAATTTTTTAATTCATCTAAAGTCTATTTCACCTTCCTTTACAAAAGACTCTCTCCTACTTAAGAAAAAAATGACGACAAAATATCATCTCTGTTAAATTACTTTTTCAATAGTAGATGATTTATAGTTGATTAGGTAATTAAATCAAATACAAGTGGCTGAAAGTAAATCTATTTTTATCATCCCTGTAAATTAAAAGTTCCGCATCATAAAAAATCATGACCATCTTGAAAATGACTAGTCAAGTGCTTTTTATAGGCAAGCAGGATTTATTGTCAATTAACGTATTGAACTGGATAGTCAGCATAACCCTGTGCTCAAGACTTTTTAAATTATTGGCTTCCGCTATCAAGCTGCTCCATATCACAGTAATGAAATGTATCTAGCTTTTCACATATTGAACAATTCCTTAGGTTGGGTTTATATCTCACTATAACAACATTTCATTTTATTATTATCTCCGATCCCCTGTAATGAATACAAATACATTCCTTTTTTCCATCATGGGTTTATCAATTTTCATTGATTTGCCTGTAATGAATGCAGACAGGATGGGGGAGAAAAAAGATTTAAAGAGATCATATCCATTAAAATATCTGTAAATTCAAACTTTTTCCACTTGCAAACACATCAATTAAAAGAAATCATTCAGAAAAACAATTAAAAGGAAATATTAGTTTAGGTCCTAATACTTAAATAACTGTAAAAAGGAATTTGTGGGCCTCTATTTTTTACAGAATATTTGCTTTTGCTTTTGCAATTTCCTTTCCGTAGACTTAAAAAAAAAAAAAAAAAAGGTAATTTCTCATTATAGGTTTGCAATTCATATAGATTAATTTGTTGTAATGCACCACATTTTTCTTTTTCAATAAAGGTCATCTTGACTAATGAAAATGCAGCTTATGGTGCAATGTGTGATTTGCTATACAGAAAGTATGTTTGAAAATTACTCCTGCCAGCATCTCCCCTTCCCATTGGGGAAGCCCACAGATCAGCCCTCACTGAGGAAAGCACTCACACTGTTGAAGTGTTTGCTGCACAGAGGGGGACCTCAGCACAACCTGTGGATTTTCTACAGTTTGGGTACTGATCCTTTCAATTTTTTTTCTTGATTCTGAAGCCTAA
This sequence comes from Burhinus bistriatus, assembly GCA_013397275.1. Lineage (NCBI taxonomy): Eukaryota > Metazoa > Chordata > Aves > Charadriiformes > Burhinidae > Burhinus > Burhinus bistriatus. Next base: position 99,637 of record VYXH01011231.1, on the reverse strand, counting down.
GTAAAACCACACATTGGTTGAAGACCAATATAGACATCTTGAAACTCACATTCCAACTGTGTTACAAACTTTCATATTGAAAACCAAACTTTTAAATGAAAATACAAACAGTGTTCTCAGTTGTGACATTTTATTGCACTATAACAATTGCATCTGCTTGTGTTTGGCAATTATATCATTATGTGACAATATAATTTGATATGAAATGAAGTGATACAATAACATCCTGGCTTTCATTCAGGCACCAAAAAAAAAAAAAAAATCCATGGGACATATAACGTCCAGTCTATCCAGGAAAACAATACTGAGAGCAGAATCTGACCTATTGTATTTATGTTGTGTGGCAGAATAAGACAAGGTTGGCTTCATAAAGGAAAAGGAAGAACTGTTAGGCAGAAAACAGCTATCCCACTTTTTACACACACACACTCATTTTAATAGGTAAAAGACTTGTTTGAAACAGATGCACAGGTAAGTTTGGTGGTTTTTTTTTTTAAATGAGGAAATGCACTTCTAACAGTCTAGAAGAATCCTATAGGTTTTAATGCCTCAGGAGATCATAACTGAACACTATAATCAGATTTTCAAATGAGATAGATAGTATGACCAATAGTAAAAACATGCTTTAAGCAAAGAAAAAAAAAACCCAACTGTCAGACATCAAAACATAAGTTACTTATTATTCCTTATACTGATTTCTCATCTAAAGAAGCCAGCAGTGTTCAGTATTCTTTGTGATGAACACAACATAACCCTTTTCTTTATGGAGAAAATGCATTGGTCTTCTGCAGTCCCGTCTGAAACCTCAGATAACTTAGTGTTAATGGGAGAAGAGTAGAGACAGAAAACTACAGCTGGACAAGGAGTCCTAAGAGAAGCAGAGCAGAAAATGTCATCTGTTTCCAGGGGACTCTTCTCTGTTCCTTATATACTTATCTGTTGTGCAGAACAAAAATATCCTCTACCACCCTCTTCTTTTTGTCCCCCAATTTCTCTAAAAAACCACGTAGCATCTTTGATAGCTGTAACACTTCAAGCACGTAGTGCAAGTGATACAACTAGTCAAAGTAATCTGGTCCCTAACTGGTGCTGCAGGCTGCCTCCTCTAGAATAAAAGACAGAAAAGATGCAGGGGAAATAAAATAGGCAGTTCGTGTACTTCTGCCAGTTACCAGAACAGGTGCAGAAAACTAGCAGCCAGTGCCATAATAGTCATTTCCAAACAGCACATACCCTAGTTGTGCTAAATATACAGGTTCCTTTCTCAGAGACAAGAAAGATATGGCTGATACCAATTAATATAGTTAGAAAATGGTGCTTCTCGGCATTATATGTTACGCCCAGAAATGTCATTGTCATACGTGTTAAAATTCTTACATATTACAAAGCCAAATTATTTTTCAAGTTAAAAAAAAAAAAGATATGTAAGAGCAACTCAGGACCTCTTTTTAGCTGTGCTAAATTGGGAAAGAAGATTAAGATGCACAAAAAAGAACATGTACTAATAAATTTGTTCTTCCCTGTTAAAAGGAAGTTCAGAAACTGCCAGACTGATTCCCTCTAGACCTACTGAATCTCCTTTTTCCAAGGATATTCTTAAATTCAGTTCTGTAGATCACCCTACTGAAACTCAATGAGAGCCTGGTACCTAACTTTCCTGTGCTGCTTTGAAAATTCCAGCCTACGGCGTTACAAGCAAGCTTTGAGTAAGTTACTTCAAAGTAAAAAATGTCCTTATCTTCTATCATTTTAAGAAATTCAGAAGGCTTTCAGTATTACTCTTGTCAGTAAATAAACTAGGCATTTAATTTTCATAGCTGATTTTTTTTGTCACACGTAATATCATAAGTCACAAGCATTGCATGTAATACTTAAATAATCAGCATGGTCTAAAGCTTGATAACGTTATCCATAAGGAGGTAAATAAGGCATGTTGAACTCAGTGGTGCTATTTGCAAGGTGTGCCAGATGGAAGAGACTTTCCTTGCAGTCTTGAGTGACAATAAATTTGCAGAATCAAAGAACCTTAGAAGACAACACCTACTGTAAAATACACAGATGACTAATTTTGCTTATGCTCTTTTTAGCAGTAATTAATTCTACTTTGATCCAAAATATTTGATTGGAAAAAGAAGTAGGTAAAATTATTTAAGACATTATAGAGACTATAAGCATGTAAAAAAAGCAGTTATTACAAGAGGACTCTGCTGTACATTTATCATTTCTTAGAAAACTTTAAAATACATTATTTTGAAGCTAAAACATGGATGCACCATTGAATGAAAGTAAAAGTAAAAATAAAAAAAGTTGTCTTCTCTTGGAATTTTTTATATCTGTGGAAAAGCAATCAGTATCATCTTCTAATCTGTCAAAGTTGAATCTGAAATGTGCTGAGTTTTGTCGCCCCCCCCCAGAGAACAGTCAGTGCTTTCTAATGAAAAAGGCTTCTGTAAACTCCGCTTTAAGCATACAGTCTTATTTTTGTGCCTCACTCATATATTTAAAAGAAATAAAAATAATCCTGTACATTGGCTCCGAAGTCCAAGCTTCCCTAGTAGCCTCAATGTTTGGGAGTTTTGTTCAGGTACTCGGATGGAAACCCCCCATTCATCCATCAGAGCCAACCACTGGTGAAAGAGCGGCTAGCTTGTTACAGAAACTACTCTTCTGAAGGAGAACGTGCTTCGTATATCAGGTTTGGAAATATTAATGATCTTCCTTGGAAAATACAAATGAAACTGAATAATGCAAAATCCAGACTAAAAGTTTGCCCACTAGTCAAATTACAATGTTTTAGAAAAGGTTTCACACCACCGCAATCTGTTTCATGCCCTTTCAGCGTGCCCTAGCCTCACCCCAAAATATTTCACATCTTTCCCAGTCTCTACTAATACTATTAGAAACTCTATTAATAATGACAGCATACGATCTCCAGTGGGGATTAAATCCCCAAGCAACATGGCAGAAATGAAGCTGGTCAGAGGGATGCTAGGCATTTATGATTTACTGAACTGCCAGATCTGACTGCTTAAGAAGGCCAGAGGCTTAAGAGAGCTTCATTGACATAGTGACTTTTCGTTAATGAAGGAAAGATGTAAAACTAAGGTAAAAGACAGGGAAGTGACCTGGTTATTTGTGCCCCAGAGGATCCTGATTCAAACCCAGAGCCTAAGAGAAAGAAATAAAGGGAGGAAAATAACAGCTTGCTAAATAAACGGACTATGATTCTAGCACACTTTTTTCAACTGGGCAAAAGGAGACATCTTTGTCTGCTTTGCTTTAAACAAGTTTATTTGGTGATAAACTCTCTATTAGCAAAGGCATTTTCCTCTCACTGTACTCCCAGTTGTTATTTTGTGATTCTCTTCCTCCTCCCACTTTGTTTCTGGATATTTCTGAACAAGTTGAGGAGGTGAGATCCCTGTTTGCCCAGTGTCTCATTAAGACCCCAGACAGACAGAGGCCGTGCAAAGTCGTCCTGACACAAAGCACATGCTGACCACAGTGCCTTTGCGTGGCACTCTGACAACACAAATCATTTGTTGGGTTTGCTGCGAAGGTCATAGCTCCTGTTACACACTCACAAGCCTAAAAGCCCACCACTGTCTTTGAAATCCTGATGATAACAGTCTCCTCAAGTGTTACAACATTGTTTGAGACAGACAACCAAACAAAAACGTGCCAGAAGGTGCTTAGAAGAAGCACGTGGATTAAATAAAACTTGTTGCATGATGGGTCAAGTGAGCCCACCCTGCAGACACAACATCATCTTCCATGCCTAGCACAGCCTCTCCACCTTCAAACACTTTACAAGAGACCTCAGTAAAAGAACTTCTTCAATCTCTTCATTTAAAAATCGATAACCTTCAAGCTTCTGCAGCTTCCTTTGAGACCAAGGTAAATAAAATTGAGGGAAGGCTGGAGGGATTTGAAAAGCAATGGAGTCAATTGAAACTCAAACAACAAAGAGAGGAATTCTATAATAAAAATCACAAAGGAGAGAAAACTGTGTTTAAGCATTATGGAGCTCCTGAAAGAAGATTAGAGCCTTTGGAAAAATCAACAGCATTGCCATAGTACTTAATGTTCTGAGCATCTTCTCTGAAAGATCCAAGATGGCTGGAAATTTATGGGAAAATTCAAAGCAGACATAATGAAGAAAAACCCATTATCTGGAGTAGCAAAAGCAATACATCTGCATGAATGTTCAAGGCTCAAAGTGCTGCATAGGAAGAACATAAAAATCATGGAGAGCATGTGACTGAAGGCAGGGTTTGAGCAGTGGCCAAAGAATTAGAATAAAAATGGAGATCAGCCATCTTACCACTCCATAAACCCTTGGCAAAGGATAGGAAGTAACTTCATTTGAAGAAAGAAAATTTTTTTACTAAATGACCCTGCATCAATCTTCTATCCTGCCAGATTGCAATTACTACTCTTGAGAGAAGAAATGCAACACTGCTGGGAAGCAGAAGCAGTACGATGTTTCACATAGAACTGAAAAAGACGCAGCAGGAAGAAGATAGATAGCTAAACCTATCAAAAATTCTTCAACCTGTTTGTTTCATTCCTTTACCATGGAAGATGCATTTGAACATGATTTTTCTGGAAAAAATTACTTGCCCTCTCACCCAGTATGTGGGGCATTGGTGATTTTACTCTCACATGCTGGCATAAAGGAATATGTTCAACTAAAATAATGTACAAGTTCAATTAACATAAATCATTATAAGGCTGGTGAGTTCTTACTGGTAAACTAAACTAATTCCGAAACTGCACTTTTAGAGGACCAATTTTTACATTTGCCTGATGGTAGCATTTGAAGATTACTGTTTGGACTAGGAACTTTTGCTAATACATGTTACTAATATGGAAGTTAGTACCTCAGCATTATTAATAATTATAAATCATTCTTTATATTATTATAATACAATAAACAAATATATGACAAATACCTGTAATAACAGTTCACCTTAGGATACCTTCACTTTAACCTATTGTCATTGGTTCAAGTAAAGCCTTCGTCTTTGGTATCCTAGATTGAAAGGGTCCTTGCATATCTGAGCTAGATATATTTATTTATGCTGAACTGATATAAACTGGTATATTGCACCCAAAGGGAATGTATGAAGCATGCAAGATAGGGGCAATGCTGAGAAGGAAGACTGATTGGGACAGCATGTGTCCAGGACGAGGAGATATGCTTAAAGAAAAGCATTAGCTAACAAGAAATCAGGTAGAGAAATTGGTGTGAAATGTAGTAGATTTATCTCAAATAATCTGATCACTTGTCAGGGCTCTGAGGGCACTAAGAGACGTTCTTGTCCTTGAGCAGCCTCACCAGCACCCCCCCACCCACACCCTCTGCCCGTGGACCAAGAAGAACAGTTAAGGTCAAGCCCATGCCCCACCCTTGCTTGAGATATGGTGTAGGCAGGCCTACAAGAAGAGCAATAACTTGCAACGAAGCGTGTTCTAAACCAAGTTGCTGCATCCTACAGATTGTCTTCATTTTCTGAGTAGTATGGTTTGTATGGTTGCATGATTTGTATGACCCAAAGATGAAGTAGAAACAGATGCAAACAATTTGAAGCACAGGAATTAAAATAGCCATTTTTCATCCCTAAAATGTAAAGAGTAGCATCTTCTCTAAGTAAAAATTAAGAGGTTCACACTAAAAATTTCCCTACATTTAAAAACTATTCTTACTTTTTTACACTGAAGTATACAGTTTTACTGATATCCTTGCTCTAAAGCATTGGGGTTGAACAGAAAGCATCTGGGAATAGAATTCAAATATTGTTAATGCATTTACTGTCTAGCACAGGCTCATGTTTTTGAATTGGCTTGCTTTCAATTTTTTGACTTATGCATATATGAAGGCTTCTGTGGCTGGCTGGTTTGTTTGTGGTTCTTTGTTGCAATGTTTTGTTAACCTTCCTTTATGTATTTTTAATGAATACTACAAATAAGAAATGTGTAAACTCATCCTGAGAAGAGGCTATAACGTCTTCCTGTGCTTTTGATTCACTGCCTCATTTGCAAGATTGCTGCTTATTCACAAATTAATTATGCAATGGCATCTTTAGCTAATAAAGTCTAAACAAAAAACATTTAATCCAATTCATAGTTTTCTCTCAATCAAACCAAGTCTGTCAAACATAATTACATTACACATGCAAAGCAGGAATGAGCCAAACATGTGCCACACCTGCTTAGCACTTCTTCAGGCAGACGATATACAGTAGAAGAACAGTTGGCAGCACAGATGGCAAAGCAAAGACAACTTGTGAAAAATGTAGTTGTGGAGTGTGGTTTTGTGCCTTTTATTGATGGGAAGGGTCAGATAATGATCTCAGTTTATGTCAAACACACCTTTCTGGTACCTTTAGGCTTGAGAACTCTAATTTTGGAGATACAAACCCCAGTCTTGTGCTTTCTAAAGGAAGAGACCTCTGCAACTTATAGGGAGTCATGCTGGTTTTCAACCATAGCCACGAGCTCTGGGGACATGTATGTTATCATTTATGATGATGGAGACCATACTGTATTTTAGGGTGAATCTAAACAGTATATCCCCCCACCAACATTGTTGTATAGCTATATAATGAAACCTGTTTGGCAATAATAAGGATAGTGATTCTGTACATTTCACTGCATTGAGTTCACATAAACTCGATGAGGAGCCAGGTATTTCACTTATGAGCACAAAACCAAAAAATAACCCAAGCAGTCCTGGGTAGCTTTTCAATTTTGTGGATATGCTTAATTGATACACCAGACATGATTTAGTATTAATATTCATTTATTGTGATTTCTACTTAAAAACTATGTAATTACATCAAGAGGTAGAGTTTCTGAACATTGCTTTAGCTAGACATTTCATGATATCTCCTGATACCACTGAAACCATCTCTACCATTTCATTTACAAAGTTAGCATCTTGCAGGAGGCAAGATACCCAAACCCAACCAATGCATCACTCCTTATTTCCTAAAAGATCTAATATCTAGCCTTTGGCTTCCTGTACACACAGGAAAAAAAAGAAACTCAAAAAAATGAAACTCAAAATGTTCTGATTCCGAACAGCTTATGCCTTGTATCTCTCAGTCACTGTCATCTGCTTCTCCTCATCACTACAAACTTGTCCTCTACAGAAATCTTTTCATGTCTGTTGTAGATATTCTGTATTTGAATTGCATCCATGTTATGAAAGCTCAGTATGAAACCATCACTGCAGTTAGCTGCTTTGACCACGTCTCCAGCTTTGCCAAGCTTTAGGGTAACATTATTGCCATGACACAGGTTTTCTTTCCTGAGACAAGTATTAAAGAAGAGCTTGGGTTACATCCACAGAGGATACATCCATAAAGGAATTCTAAGGATGTGAGGGCAAGTGAGTTTCACAAGTTTTACTAATTCCTACAAAATGTTTTCTCTCATTTCTTTCATTACAGTGGTTCTATCAAAGACACTGCGTAGTGTAAGATTTGGCGTAAACTTGCACCAACTCATGTAATGCACAGAAGGACAGTATGCCCTTTTCAATTACAAATGCGATGTGCCCAGTGCTCTGTGCTGCACCAGTTGCAGTGGGGAGAGCTGGGAGAGAGCATAGGAGGGAGCTGTGTCTCCATCCCTGAATGCGGTAATCCAGAGAGAAATAGGAGGAGACCAAGTTCCAAGTGAACAAAGTTAATTTGGGCCTCTCCAGTTACTTTCAGTTTACATCTGGCTGTGCCATACTGGCTGCAAGATTTTATTAACTGTAACAATTTAATAGTAAATTAGCTTATTAAGAACATCGTCTAATAACAGCCTTAAGAATCAGTTCTAAGTTCACTGTTGCCATCCCTGCGTCAAAGCAGAATATTGCTCACATACATGCATAATTATTCTACAACAGGACAAACGGACCTGTCCTGACTGCTGTGTTTCAAGTATGTTATACATTAGAGGAGCTTCATTGTCCACTGAAGTTTTCCTACTGCTTTCAAACTTGTTTTCCACTTACGGGACCAAAATGCTAACAAAGTATTCATACAGGATTTCCCATAGGTGTAGGTACACTAAATGGAGACTCTGCAGCATCAAGGCCTGGGAAAATGGTATTGAAAACAGTGCGTGTTCAAATACCTTCTGCAGTAGTCATTCCCTAGAATGCTAAATTTTCGAATCTATTAGTGTGCTTCCAAATTCAAAAATATTCTAGTACAGAATATTTTGTCTGCTTTCCTCCAAGGACACTTGACCAGAGGGCTGTTAGCAAGAGCTGGAAAACCGTCAGTGGAACTAAAAAGATAGCAGTAAATAAATAAATAAATAAAGCACAAACCGTTTTTCAGGGATTGAGTGCAAAAAAATTATTCAGAGGAAAATACACTGGGATTTGACTTAAACAAAGTTTAAAGAAATTCACAAAGTTTAAATTACTGAGTGAACAACAAACATCCTGGGAGAATCCTTATGACAGCACAAGTCAGAAATAAATCAGCAGAAAGGAATATGTATGTTTTTCTGAGAAGAGAAATCTCAGTGCCATCATAAGTATTAAAAATAAAAATAATTAACCAGACAATCTTATTCAGAAAGCATATCTGTTCCAGAGCCTCAGCTCCATTGAAAGACACCAAGATGAACCAGCAAGCAAAGCTATAAAACCAAAATTCCAAACGAATAAATAAAAAGGCCATCTTCTGTTTCAGAAATCAGCAGTCCCACAACACATTGCTCTATAAATTTCCTCCCCACAGACTGGAAAGAGAATGTTCTTGACTAACAGATCTTTCTTGCTGAAATATCACCTGGGATGTATAGTGCTCATCGGCAGGCTTGCACCATCTGCTTACTGAGGCTCTAGTAAAGTAAGCAGCGTAAGTGTTTCATGTTTGCATAGCACTGATTTAAAGGAAATTGTATCCGTTTTCACTTTGTCACACGGGGACATTTATAAAAAGCCCAAGTTTACCCCATGTTATTGTCTCAGCTGTGCACTATTCCAGGTGAAGCTTAGAGAACATTTCCCTAAATCTGAGAAATGCTGTTTTTCTGGTATTTGTATTTCAGCCTGAACTAAATCAGAGCCAGTGAAGTATCAATCAAATTTTAACAGTCTTCGTAGGTGGTCATGGATTCAGGAATTATACTGATAGCTGTTTGAAGGGTGGCCACAGGGCTGCAATCTGGGTGCCAAAATCTTCCCCCCGGGCTTCCCGTTTCCAAGTACCATAGTCCTGAAGTGTTAGGGCATTTCTACTGGGTAGAATGGAGCATACTACAGACAGCACCAAAATAAGACCACTTAGAGTCAGAAGCAGCATGAATACAAAACTACACCAAGCAAGTACTTAATCGTCTCCCTGAGACAAGAAGATCATTAGCATGGGGTGCAATGCTGACGCAACCTAGAGGACATTGCTGCATCTTGCTGCAGTGAGCCAGTGCTAGTGCTAACAAACCTGGAAACACCACGGGTAACATTTCACAGCACTCTGCTGCGTCGGGCAGACAGAGCCCTTGCAGTCAGCTCTGCTCTGCTTTTGATAAGGATACAGCAAAAAGTCAAATTACTTTTTAAAAAACTAAGCCCAATTCACCCTCTCTTCAGCCAGCACTGTTCATATGAGATTAATATGAATCTCATATGAGATTAATACCACCTACAGACAGAAGGTAAGATATGTTCAAGTTTTAAAGTCAAAAAGGACCAGTACTATCTCAGCTTTCAGCCTTTGGATTTTACAGAGTATTTGGGATTTTTCTCCATCCCTGCCCCTCCCCCCCCAGTCAGATAGAGATACCATCTATTAAGTGGTGTGATCTTTCATCTTTTAATTTTTTCATTTAAAAATATGAAGTACTGAAGTAATAGACAATTATTCATTCACATACCTTTAATATCAAAATTTAAATAAAAATGCTTAACATAGAATGTATGAGATGTGCAGTATCCAAATTGGTCATCTCATCATTGTGGCAACTGCCACAACACTTGGGTTTCACTTGAAAGCTAGATCCTGTAAGATTTTGAACTTTCATTAACAAGTGCTAGTTCTGAAAGAATAAGTAAATATTCATATATGCTTAAAACACTCAAAAATATCCAGCAAACAATGTATCTCCATCTTTATTTTTTCACTAAGCTTTGTTATCCAACAATTTTTGTTTGAATGTTTGAAATTGGCTATGAAGTTATCCTTTATTGCACAAATGAATGTTGCAAATATTTATGTATGATTTAATCTAAGTATACAGCCCCAGTGGTGATGTTTATGTGCACAATCATAATCATATGCATAAATATCTGTTAGACAAGTATCTGTTTAATTTCAGAACTGATTTTTAATAATTGATGGTTTTATTTGGAAACAAGATTATTGGAAAATGACTCCTTAGGAACTGCACAATTTTATACCCAGGAAAATGTTCCAGATTAGAAAAAGAAATGAAATAAAAAAACCCACTAGACCAGATTGATAAGCTTGCAACAAAATATGGCAATGGCTACCCAAAGCCCTTTGATCCTCTTAATTTTTAACATTATTCTAGCAAAAGGGATTTTTGACAACTTTTCAAGTCAAAATATAGCCAAAAGCTACACAACAAGGTAACCTAAACATCCAAGTCAAGCAGGAAATGGATTTTCATCTGGCCCACTAAGGACTAACGTCACACCCTGTGCTATGGGTAGAGGTGTCAGAGTAAGCTTGCTTGTCATTCGTGTCGTAGTCGTCTTTTACCTTCCTACAGACTAGGCTTTTTCACCCATTACTGAAAAATGGTAAGCTGCATAATAAGGCACTCTTCAACAATGAAAAGAAAAACTTGCATGTGTCTATGTCCTGCTGATGCTCCACTAATGGAAAACATTTAATTGTACAACTATAGAATTTTAATAAGTATCGATTTTATTCCTGTCATGAAGAGAGAGGACTGTGAATCTTGTCAAACCAGCATGAACACAGGTTAATGCAGGGTTATATACTGATCCATTTGTCTCTTTACTAAGACTATTTATTCTTCCACCAGCAGAAAAGTACCGAATGATGCAAGCATATTCCAAAGATTTGTAAATAATGAACGCCTAATCTCACTCACTGTTTGATGTGGAATAAAGTTCTCAAAACCTATATATTGCCTTGTTTATGTTCAACTGTGAAAATTTAAACTAGTAGACACTTACAGAGATGCAGGCAATGCCAGGGGAGAGGAGAACAGGATTTTGCCATTCCTAAATCTATACAAAGTTTTTTTGTGGAAGAGCTCTGTCAGTTGGGATTTGTGTGCTACATGCCTAAAATACATAGGCAGGCCTGCAAAATTGCTCAATAACCTTGTATGCAAAAGGAACACAGTGACAGCTGAAAAAGATGTTCATACTCAGGCCAGTATTTGTCTTCTTGGCAAAGGTGTCTACACGAAAGACTAGAGTAATGATACCATACCCTACAAACTACTACAAAAACAAGATCAAGAAGAATTGCATAAATACACCTATATAACATCCATCACGTTAATGAGAATGTAGAGACAAATGCAACTTGCTGCTAAACTTGGCACCTATTGACTACAGAAAAAAGTTAGACACTGCAGAGACAAATACTATCCTAAAGCCATTGGAAGACCATGGATCTGAAATTATTTGACACACAGAAGTTCATCTGTCCAGCAAAGTAGCATCTTGCAGGTTTGGCAGCCCACCAAAAGCAAACCTGAATGCTATTATCACCTTAACAATGGTCTTCTCAGCTTGGTCACCGCCAGATCTGCTGGGGAAGTTGATCTCAAACAGCTAGAGTAAAACATGCTAGGGTATTAGAAAAACTTCCATTGCCAAAGGTTTAGGTGAACACTATTTGAATATCTGATACTGAGGAAGAACGTAATGGTGGGTGGGCTAAATTGATGGACGAGCAATCTGAAAACAGAAGTGCTAGTTTAGCATCAGGTGGGGTGGAAGTTAAAGGTCTTTTATTCCTGACCAATGAATACATGAAGTTAAAGGGATATTTGTGCAGTATTTTGCTGGAGAGAATGGGAGGCTTTGCAAAGCTAGTAGGGGGAAGTTAACATATACTGTGAAATGTAAAAACTTTCAAAGAAGGACAAGAAGATCTAAGCTGGTGAAAAAAGTACCCACGTACTGTTTAGTCATATTGATCTGAATTTTTAAAAGTATCAGGTATTGACTTGATTCCCGTTTTCAAGCTTTTGTAGCTTAGTAAATTGCAATGTTTTACTCTTTGCTTTCCACCTGTAATTCTGAATTGTTTTTCAAGGGAAGGTAAAAATCATAATTCTTATGGAAGTAAGGTGGAACTGTGAGATTACAGGTACTTTTTTTTTTTCCTACTTTTTAATTCCAGAGTTCTGTTAAGCAATTTTTATCAAAAACCAGATTTGATGGCTTTATAGTTATGCAATCAGTTATTACTGAATCCCAAAAGTAAAAATAAAAATGCTTTTATGTAATTGTGCTCAGAGCTATTAGTAATCATCCATTTTTTATTTTTCTTTTACAGTAGTCAGGCAAAAATGGTCTTTAGCCAAGAGCTATATACAGAGGATAAGTGGGGTTTTTTCTGCTAAATTTATGAGACAAAAGATGCAAAAGGTTCAGGTTGCACAAGAAGTCATAAAGAAATAGTTCTTAATGATTGCAAGGGTGAGCACGAAGTGATAAAATGTGATGTAGAATGCCTGTGTTTTGCTCAGAAAACAAAGCAAAGCAAGTAAGGTCGTACAGAGAGAGGTATCATTGTGAACTGTAGACAGCAGATGGTTATGAGTGTGCCTTGAGTCCCACAGATGCGAGTCAAAGTGATGACTGTACAGCCTGCCTCAAGTCCATACAACCAAGAGATAAAATATCCGCAAAAGGATGGGGCTGTTAAACACCCCCTTTTGTAAGAGAACCCATTAAACGTTTGGCATGAAGCTCTCTTAGTGCTCTGAGTTTACTGTTTCTGCTGAATGCCAAAGGCTTTCTGCATCTGTGTCATATCCCTATGTCAGCAAATGACCGGCAATTTCTGCATTGCCTGACAAACATTTGAAAAGGCACAGTGTGAAAATGTATGCATTTCCAATGTCGCCTCCAAATTTTTATTACCAGACCCGAAAACAAAACAGCTCCAATGGCACCAACTACAGAAAAATAAAATGAACCAAAGTTACTGTTTTCCCAGATTGGTGAGGATCGCAGCTCGTCTCCCTAGTCACAGCTCTTTGCAGCTGTTTGTTGTCAGAGTGGAAAGTACGAGGCTTGGCATTTCTCCTCTCTGCTTTACTCTGGATGGCTGCTCAGCACATCGAGGTAATCGACTCATCTTGGCTCAGTCATAACCTCAATCAGCTGGACCATCTCATTTCCCCCACAGCCAAGGAATCCTGCCATTCTTAGTACTAGGGCAGCAGCCAAACTGTTTTCAGAGGGAAGCTTATTGCAGAATATCCCTCTGTGTCCCTGGGAATTAGCTGAAAGCTTAAATGTTTCTTTTGAAAGAAAATACTTTTTCCAAGGTGGGAAAAAAAGATCACTTTCTACTGTCTTTCTGAAAAATCTCTGAACAAAAAGCCGAATCCTAAAACAACACTGGGAAAAAGTAAAAGGAAAAGACATTCTGGGTTAAACGGGAGCCTCACACTTGCTGAATTCACAATCAAAATATTTGTTTATTGGATTTGAAATCCACTGCAGGTTACTTTCATCTCATCACAGAGTTGCAAAATGGAAATATCCGTTTTAGACATTTGCAGATTTTGAGGCATTGGGATTCAAAGAATCCGTTTCAATAAATGTGACAGCCTTTGCCTTGCCTCTCTGGGAAAGTAACACTGTTCGTTCTCCCCCTGCCCCCCCAACAATTGTGGTTCTGAATGCAGTGAACCTTAATCAAACCTTTATAAATATTGAAGTGACCAAGTATTTTTATAAACTTCACAGTCACCTCAGTTATAACTATATTTGGGGTTTGTGTGGCACACTGCACTATTTTATTCTGGGTTTTCATTTCGCTCCATAAACAGAAGTGGAGTTCAGTAAAAACAGACAACCTAATTTTATGAATTTATATTGATGCCCAACCATAATTTTACATCAAAGTCAGACCGTCATGAACTTTAGGGAATTTGTGGGACTAATATTAACCTGGTCCTTCAGTGAATGCAAGTTTTCAAGCAATTCCTGCCCTCTCCTTAGCACCTTTTTTTTTTTTTT
>VYXH01011231.1:64599-85389 GCA_013397275.1 Burhinus bistriatus | reverse complement strand
TTTTTTTTTTTTTTTTTTAAATTTTGACAGCAGTAAGGGCAGGGTAGAGGAGAAGGGAGATGGGGCCACAGCAAGAGCACCAACACGTTCTCCATGAGCTGAAGGCAGGAAAGCAGCAGGGACACCATCGTATGGTTGAACCATCTTGGTTCATCTAATTTCTGCCAAAGGCTGAACTTCCAGGAGGAGGGAAAGCTCTTTCCTCCGAGCAAGGGAGAAGGCTCTGCCCTGTGCTTTTCATTTCTCTGTCAGGATCTGGTACCCATGAATTATTTCTTTCCAGAGCAGTCCGGGTATGTCCTTTCCCTTCCCACGGCTCCTTGGCCAAGCCCCCATTATGCTTCAGCATATCTTATCTTCAGCAGAAAAATTTCCCTCTGACGCACACACAAAATGCTACGCAGTTAAGTAGTGACATCCAAGTTTCACCTCGCCTGTGTAGGAGACTCTCCCAGCCCCACATATCTGGCCCTAGTCTGGTATGGAAGGAGCACAGAGCCTGCCAAACTGACGTCCTGCCACAGTACTTAGTGCCAAAACATTTCAGTCAAGCTCTGGTATTTGCTGTAACACTGGCATATATAATTACAACTTAGAGAAGAAAAACAGCTTTTCAGCTGGTGCATTAAAGAAAGGAAAATAATATTTTTCTCCAGAGCATTAAGCCTGGAGAAGATTACCTGCCCCCTCTGCCACTGGCTTTTATTTTTGGGAAAGAAGAAAAAGGAGAAACTCTGCTGATGCTTCTGCAGTCTGTGGTGCTCCACACAAGCCATGCCCCACACAGACTCTGGCCCCTCCACAACTGCTTCCGTTGCCCTTCATGTAAACACAGCGCGTTTCCCCCTCCCTCCCGATTCACCTCTGGGAATTGGAACTAAACTGGACAACTGTTCCTGGATACAATTCGTGGTGGTACAGTTCCTGCCCCTTTTCACCTATCCTTTTGTCATCTGTTTTCAACTAGCAAAAATGCCTACTCTTTATGCTCATCCCTCTGCAAAACTGTTACTTTTTAACTCAAGTCCATCTGAAGCGGGAGCAAGGAGATAAATTAATTCAGACTCTTATTCCTGAAAATGTCTTCTTCAGCATGTCCTTTTTCCCTCCACTTTCCCATCTTTGCAATAACTTATTTGCAGCTTTTTCCTTCCAGTCTTCCTCTCTTCTACAATCTCATAAGATGAAGATAACCCCCATAAACATACACATCACACTAGTAAAACTTAGTTTCTGAAAATATTTTGTGGTATGATGAAGTTATCATTTGGTCTGGAGGACCTAATTTCTTATTGCGACACATGGAATTTCTCCTTGCAAGTCACCTATCCAATGTTAGATGCACATACAACTTTATCAGAAAAGATTTCTTCAGTTATGGGAATAAAGTTCTGGAATTGAGCATGCAAAGTGGCCACTAAGAGATACTGAAAGCTTGCAAGAGGGTTATCAGTGATACCAAGCAATAGCATTGTTCTGCAACACACAGAATTTCCCTCTTGGGCATCTCACACTTTATCACAGAAAACGCTCGCTAAATGATGAATCCTTTCACTTCAGTTCTGCTAGGAAATCTAACTGAGGGGAAGAAACAAAAATAAAAATGTCTGGAACACTTCCAATGGGTTTCTGATGGAAAAACACTCCACATGTAAAAATCAAAACATTCTGTGGAAATGCATTGATTTCAATGTATTTTTGATAGGTTTCTCCTGTAAATCTGCCGAGTTCCTATCTGATGTACTGCCAGCCTGACGGTTGTTTAAGCCCAACAGCTGTCCACCTGGTGACCTTCCAGAGTTGAGCTCCTGAATAGCTCACGTTGTATGTGGGGATCAAACCAAACTGTACTCCTTATCCAGGAGGGAACAGCAGGCATTGTTCCACTTTTAAACCTGCTGGGCACGTAACACACAGAGATATTTCTTGCCCTGGTCTAGGCAGCTGCTATGTAACGGTGCTGAGAAGCACGCAGCAAAGGACTGTAGCAAAGTAATGCTGGTGCTCATGCTGCAAGAGATGCGATCACAAATTATCATTAACAGCTAGCAGCAGTTACCTGTGTACTACATCTTGCATATATACATGCAAATTCTTGCTCAAAATATATACCAATATGCACACCCTTGTACATGTGTGCCTATAAGTTTAGGGAACACATTTTATCCTCTCTTGCAAAAGAGGAGGTATTTTTGGTGCAGCCTTCTGAAAACTAAGCAAAGGATGCAAAGCAAAGAAGCTACAGAAGTTGGCATTATTTCCACTTAATCAGTATGAAATCATTATGGCTTTGCTATGAAAATGAAACAACCCTAGTCATACAAGATACATCATGACACAGAAAAATTAGAAAACACTGTGAGCTCTGCGCAGCAAGATTTGTAAGCCTGCCAGCAGAATCACAAACTCGCACAGTTCTAATTTGTCTAGCAAAAAGGGGTGTTTAATTGCTGTGCATAATAAACACACAAACGTCAGAGAGCAGCCATGGATAACATGCACAAGTAGATTCCAGCTGCACTGCTAAGGAAATATAAAAGTGATTTATTTTATATCTTGATCTTAAGTCCAAAAAATCACATTAAAATAAAATGACCAAATTTCCTTAAGTGCTCAGCACTCAGCAGCTCTTGCTGGCCTCGCTACTGAGCTCTTTTGGAAAAGCATTAATTTCATTTAGATATGTTCAGGGTACAGTACCATGCAGCATTACCTGAGCTATGGTGGGCTCCACAAACACCAGCTTTTTAGCTTGTTCAATTAGCCCATACAAAGCTGAGCACTAATGTAGCTCTAGTGCCTGAACTAGTTTATTGAGACCTAACTCTAGTCAATCTTACCTCTGCTTCGTGTGCAAATCCCCTAAGCATCAGCTGATTGCTTTCAAAAGCCCGTCCAGTTTGTGTTGCCTAATGAGAGCCTCCAGGGGCCAGCACTTGTATAAATATCTAGTCAGAAATTCATCTTTATTCTGCTCCTAACTACAGCCAGCACAGATCACCAGATACCCAATGTGTACATGAAGTGGCTTATTATAAAATTATATCTCAGAGTTTCTTTCTTTTCCCTCCAGAGAGAGTTGGGAAAATACAAGGGAGCCAGTCTACTAGAAAGGATTTTGCTGGGGGTGGGTAGTTGTGGGGTGTCACCAATCTGCAACTGGCCTAACGGCAATACTCTTCATGCTCTCTTCTCAAGCTTGTCTTTTATTGATAGCTGGAGAGGGGAGGACATGTTAATGCAAACCATTCTTGTAGGCAAGAAGGTACCGTTTGCTGGAGTGCGATCCAAGTCACAACTTAACCCATTGCAACTGTCCATCTCAGGGAATGCTTTAGAGTACATTGCACTCAAACCAAGTTACAACCTACTTTGTATACAATTTGGGTTTAAATCATTTTTCTGTTTGTAATCATTAAACCTTACTTTCCAGATATGAACTTCTCTTAAGATTCTGTTGAATCTTTCATTCAGAACGTCTAAGTCTTTCCAAAGCGTTGATATTTTTTCCTTTAAGACAACTTTTAATTGAATAATCACTTTCTTGTTACCTTTCTTTCTCTGCCTGACTGGCTTCAAGAAAAAACAAAAAGTATTCCTTTCCATGCTGAGATTACAAAACACTATCAATGGCTTGACCAGTAGATGACAAACCACTGCTACAGACTTTTCTTCAAGGCTTTAGATAACTTGGAATTTATCACTCCTCACAGAAGTTCTGCGTTCGTTTGTATGTGGCATCCTTACTACCTGCAACTACCCTTTCTACACTGCAGAGCATTTCTTACATTATAGTCAAAAATTCTGACTGCAATTCCCCTAAAAAGTAATGGGGAATATCTTGTGATTTTTTTTTCTACTTATTTACAGCACAGGATTTATGTGAGAATTAGATTACCGTTTACTTGATTCAGAAGGAAAATTACTGACTTGCAGGGTTTCCTGAAAAAAAATATTTATAAATTAGCCAGATGCTATGTGCTTGAAATCAACAGCAGAGATCAGAACCTGGCTTGCTTTCTTGGTCAAGGGTGCAAGGTCCATCTCCATCCTCAGTGTCGTTTGTGTAAATATGAATAACACATTTAAGGTCTTCCAAGTCCTTCAGAATTCACATCAGTCTAACCAAGAATAACACCAGAAAATCATAGTAGTTTAATTGCTTTTTCATTTTAAAGTTGTAGGGTCCACAGTTTGAATAAAATCTATGTACAACATTGAGGGCATTTCTCTCCATGATCACAGTGATGAAAAAAGCTTTACCTAAACATGATATTGCCATAATAAATACAGATAATAAATAAATTTGTCCTTTGTTCTCATGGAAGGTGCACAGTTGGAGAAAGGAGAGGCTTGGGACTCAGTATTATTTAGCGCAGGGGACTGTTCAGCCATCTGTCCATGAAGAGATAGCATCCTCTCCCATTTGTGCTGGAATAACCTCTTTGCAACATCTTGATAGATCAAGGTTGGTAATGAAAAAACGACTGAAAGAACTGGATATAAAAGTCATGTTGAAGAAAGTTATTAAGAGAAAACCTTAATAGAGAAGACAGTCACAGAAGAGAATATTATGATGCTAAGAATATAGAGACAGATACAAATGGTGCCTCACTAATCTCTTGCCTACTCAGAGAGTGAGAACATATTTATATGAGATCGTACAGCTGGAAATTTTTCTTTGAACACCACAGAAAAAATACTGCATCTCTTATTAGTTAGCCAATAGGTAAAATATTAAAAAAACCCCAAACTTCAAACAAAAACATATTTTTGCATTTTGAAGTTATCAAAGTATAAATAATAAGACCTAGCAAGAAAAGCTGAGTAAAGCATTTGCCAGAATCACTTGTTAAAAAACTCCTATTAGCTGTTGCTGTATCACAAAGCAGAATAAGAGTAGTTGTCAGTTTTAAACCACTTCTAAGCATACTAAAAAAAAAAAAAAAAAAAGGCACAACAAAATGTAATTGTATTGCTCAAAGAAGAGTTAAGTTGCCACAAGAAAATACATATGTTTTTTGGAAACAGATTTCTTCAAAACTTGGAATCTACATTGGGGGAATTAAAAGTAGTTAAAGAATTAGGGTGAGAGGACTCAGGCATTCAAAGTGGGAAGTCTATGTTTTAGCTTATAACCTATGATTCAAGTACAACCTTCTATCTTCCTGGCACTATTTACACGGCAAATAGATCATTATTACGGGATTTACATAACTGATCTGTATATAAGCACCAAGTTAAAATAAAATGTTGCACTTCCTTTGTCAGAAATGGGAAAACATACACTTCCATTTTGCAAATTAATGAGCAAACAACAGATTTAAAGCTTGCATCTCAGAGAACATATGAATCACATCAGGTTGTGTGGTCAAACACATAAAGGACCAGAAGTCTTCTAATGACTTTACAAGCCATCTTAAAGCCATTCAATTTAGATAACCTTTTCAGAATAATGGGTTCTAAAGCTGCAATTCAGCACAAATCTGGCAATTTTACCGTACAGCACATCCACATCTTTGAGAAACGATCAAGGAAAAATTAAAACACTTCACAATGCGATAAACTATTGCTTCAACTTGCAGTTTTAAGTGAAGTACTATCAAGATCATCTTGAAGAACGCTGCTTTAATATTTAGATTCTCTAGTACCCAGAATGCTGCTTTAGGTTTATCAGATTTACAATAAGAGGGAGAAGGGAGATTTAGTAAGTCAATAGTGCTTGCTAAACTACATTTCTCAGTCTGAGTTACAAGCACATTATGCTTTATAAATTAAACTGGACTGTCAAGATAAATGCACAGGCAATACAGTGCTATTTGTAAGTAAATGCCTCTTTATGTTTAAACAGGTTCTTATAGACCAAGAGGCTGAATCTCTTTTTCCTAACAACACTATAAATCTAAAAGCCAAAGGAATAAAATGAAAAGGAAGTGGGCCCTAGGTCTTTGTGAAGGATTGATGACTCAGGCAGTACTAAGTCTACCAGAAATGATTATTTTTCTTGTCTTTAGTTGGCTTTTGTCTAATCATCATGGGGAGCAGTGGGGGGTGGGGCCGGGGGGGTGAGAGAGGCGGGAAGAGAGGAAGGGAATAAAGAAAAAGCAATTTTAGCTTTTTACTCCTTCTTTTAGGAAAAATTGCCTTAGTTACCTGCATATCATGAGATACAGATAGTACTAAGTCAGCAAATTACTTGTTCTGCTGGATATGCTATACTTACCATGATTCACCCTGCCACTTACAGTGAAATGACACCCTATTGTAGTAGCAGAATAACTACACTTTGAGGTTGCAGAAACATTCACCAATTATCACTAGCGAGAAGGGAATATCAGTTGGTAAACTACATAATAACAATCTCCTACCCCGGTCCCAGAAGTCTGTCATCCATCTCTGCCTATTAAGTGCAATGCCTTACATTGAGACATTGCAGGGAATCGGAAGCCCATAAACACACTGCGGGAGCGCAGTGGCAATGCCAGGGACCTCAAACCCTGCAGCCCCGTGTGCCGCTGGACTGTGGCAGTTCTGCTGCAGGTTGCTCTGTCCCTAGATGATGGGGGGAAATTTTTAAAATTTCTTTCTTAACCTACCAAATTAATGCCTGGAACAGTTATTTTTGTCATCTATTTGAAAGTGCTGTAGCAATTCGAATGGGCAAGCAAAAATAAGCATCTTTGCAGCAATAAAACACATCAAAGGCACTAAAGCTGTTGTTCAGCGCAGACCAAAGCCAGAGTAAGACAGATAGACTTGACTTCAAATTCTCTTTTCAAAGATGGTAGGCTCTGCCATTAAAGCTAATGACTCCTCCTCTGGCATTCAAGAACATATCCACACAGCATGTTTACAACCTCTGCATAAGATACACAAAGATATACGTAAGCATTTGTAATGACATACTGTTTTACGCTTGGCAAGTCAATATAGATTCACAGTTTGCAGCGTATAACTCATTAGCTGTAGGCTGGTACAGCCCGTCCTACATTATGAAGCATTAACAATGCAAGTTATGGAACCCGTGAAATGAAATATTACCTTGTATACAAATGTGTCTCCCCAGCTCTGGAGCACCGGAATACGATACTGTCACAGAGACAGAGAAAAAACTTACTTGGCTGCAATCGTTCAAATGGCAGCTCTTCAGAAATCTTATAGGGCAAGTTAATTAAATAATACATCAAAGCTAAACGCGTAAGGCCTCAAAGCCTAAGCAAAAGCTTCTGCTTACAAGGAAGTCCCCGTGCAACAGATGTGCCCTGTGCAAACTGTAAACTTTTAATACCAAAGTAGCCAGATGAAGTGAAGGTTTACGTCTGCCAAATGAACTGCCCGTTGTATGGCTGCCAAGGACAGACACCAAATTCAAGGTATGGCTATGGCTCAGCGACTCCATTACCTGCCCAGGCGCTGGCAGGGGCCTCTTGTGAGGAGAGGCCGGGGCTGCCCCCTGCCACACACGGCCGGTTCCGGGTGGTTCCAGCTGGTTCCAGCCACCCCAGTACAGGGCACAGCTGAGCCCCTCAGCAAGGCTGGGGGCACCTCTGGGAAAACACGTCTCAGGAAGGGCCAAACCCTGCCCAGGCCCACGAGCTTTTCCATCTTGTTTTCTCCCCCCATCCTGTTGAGGAGGGGTAAATGAGAGAGTGGCTGGGTGGGCGCCTGGCAGAAAGCCAAGGTCAGCCCAGCACATAACTGATAAACCGTGCAGTTAAACAAGGACGTTAAATAAAGCGCCTTTGCACTGCTCCCTCCATCCACGTTTTCACGAGCTTTGTTGAGAAAGGAGTATGGACTACAAAATGGGAATCCCTGGTTTGTAAGAAGATGTAAAGTAAAATGTAACGTCCAGTGTCTTACCAAGAGTATTATGAGAAAGTGGAACAGACATGGTTGACATTTCACAGAATCACTGGGGTTGGAAGGGACCTCTGGAGATCACCTAGTCCAACCCCCCTGCCAGAGCAAGGCCACCTAAAGCAGGTTGCACAGGATGGCGTCCAGGCAGGTTTTGAATGTTTCCAGAGTCGGAGACTCCACCACCTCTCTGGGTAGCCTGTTCCAGTGCTCTGCCACCCTCAAAGTAAAGAAGTTCTTCCTCATGTTTAGATGGAACTTCCTATGTTCAGGTTTCCAAAACGTGGTTTTTCTGACTCCATAACAGCTCCCAAGTAATGATCAGTCTCAGAGTTTCCAAGAGAAGTTAGTGCAATTTAGTGAAAAGTCAGCGGAGGCTGTTGTTACGCCTTTGGGGAACAGTAGCAATTGTACATATCACTAGCATACGGAATAGACCTAGACGGAAAAAAATAAACAGTATGAGAAATTATGGCTTATTACAGTGAGGCTGACAATTTAGAATAAAGTGAAAATTTTCTGTATAGCCTGGAATATGACAGTAGCATTTGGTCTGGTGTTTATACAGTTACAGTTTACCCAAGTGGCCCAGCAGGAAAAAAAGGAAGAAGCGCCATCTCTTTCAGATTTACACAGAAAGCAGAACAAAGGCCCACTTTCTCACGTTGTTCTTGCCCCACCTGTCAGAGCTATACAATGCAGACTTAACATCTTCAAATTGGAATATCGTAATTGAGCAAACTACCTGCAGAAGCTAGTTTTCAGATTGGAAGTGTTATCACAGGAGGTGCATGGAGAGCACCAGCTGTGAACTAGAAAACTGACAAATGCAAGTCCCCCTGAAAATTTCTTTCTTCCTTGTGTTTATTAAGAAAAGACTGCCCTGACCTAAATCTTTAGTACAAATACCCTTGGCTGTTCAGTAAATAAAATACCAATGTAAGTGCATCCTCTAACTTCCACGGGAAGTTAAATCCTGACCATGCAGAGGACATTGGCTCTTTACATCCCCAGGTGCCACATGCTGGACATGGAGGAGAATGGCAGAGAATAAAGGGCCTGAAATTCTCCCACAGCACAGCCTGGTGGAGTGTATGACTATATCAGGAGCTGCAAACCCCACCACCCATGCCTGCTGCTGGACACATCTGATACAAGGGATGTATTTCCACAAAGCAGTGTGCTGTACTGCAGCCTGGCAACTCTTGTTGCAGTAGAGTTTTGATGCTTTGTTCAACAGCCACCCACAAGCATACAACAATCTTCCACAAGGCGTTTAGAAATTATGGCTGTAGATAATATGAAGAAGCCAACTAACTAGGTAGAGAAGCCAACTAGAGATAAGCAATCCAGGATGAAAAGAAAAGGATACTCAATTAAATTCATGTTTTCACTAAAAGAGGTACTAATTTGAAACAACTACTGTGAGGTCACTGTAAACAGTCAGCTATAATTGAGAATGCAATTTGGCTGTTATATTCAAATGAAAATGAAGAAAGAAAAAAAAACCATGAGGGAGCAGTTTGGTACTGTAGGCAAATTGTTGTTATTTAGCATAGAAAGTGGCCAGAGATGGGCTTAAAACCACTACATTTACATCTTTAGGCTTTGTATGTCCCCTTCCCCATCCCCCCAGCTGAATGGTAGTGGTAAAACACACATACACTGGTTTATATTGTCTAAAATATTGTGTCTTCTCTAAATGAAATGAATGTTTTATCCCAACATTAGTTGAACTGCAGAGCCCACGGTTGTGTACGTACATCTGACCATTCAATTCTAAGAGCAAATATGTGGTGCAAATGTTCTGATTTGTGTTGGAACAGAATAGCTAAGTGCAGTAGTTCTGCAGTACAGTTTGTGCCTATGAGAAGACAAAGCTTTCACTTTTAAAATCTCTTTCTACCCCATCAATTAAATATTTGATCTCCTAGTATGAAAGAAAAGACAAATTCCTTACTGGAACAAGTGCACAGACTGCATTGAGGGTGTGTTTTTTTCAACTGCATGGACTGTATGGACATCCCAAAAGACAAAGTTTCCATCCAGTGCCTGTAAGAACGGATTTGTTTTAATTTGTCATTTTGGACAATTCATCAGGAAATGGAGCTTTTTTCCTACTGTTTTTGTTTCACTTTATGCATTCGTTATGATACCCAATGAATATAAAACATTTCTGCATCGCCTCAGTCTAATTGTATTTAGATTTCAGTCTGTCTTAATCAAGGCATTTTCACCCAGTACATAACTCCCTCAGTAGCAGTTCTAGTTAGAAAGAGAGGAGATGAGTGGTCCCTTCATACAAGGCTACCTTCATAATGATCTGTGGAGACGTCGCTTTTCATCTACTGCCCTTTGATAAGAAAGCAGAGATTTCCCACTTAGCTGATTAAAACTGAGTGACTGCATAATCTTATAATAATCTCATCTATTACTCAAACAAAACGGTTACCTACTGCATCATAGTGGCTAATAAGAAAAAAAGGGCTCCTTTCTGTGTTGAGGTTTTGTAAATTGCCTGCTCTACCATGTTTAGTTCATGGTTACGTTACACAAGAAGATGTCTCTGCCTCCATGTATTTCCCTGTAGTAACACCACCAACAACTTTAAGTGTTTTATGCTGTCTACAGGTGACACTACAATTTGGTAAAGAAAAAAAGACGACTTAAGATCACTACAATACTTCAGGATAGCTATGGGTAGCCTATCTTAGACTGCATTGCTTTCAGAAGCCTATAGAAAAGTCTAAAAAGCACCACTAACATTTTCTAAAGACACCATATTATCATTTTCTTGTGATCAAGTTCTCCCACAGAAGTCACTGTAAAATTGCACAGTGCACAATACAAGTCAAAAATTGCTAAGTCATGGGGATTCAGCCAGTACACAGCAATGAGACCTATTGCTCCAATATTCCCCTATGGCCAGGATAGCATATGGATCTTCCAGTAGTATCTGGCTCCTGTTGGCCTATTTAGATGGTTCTGTTTACAAAATGAAGATGAAATTTTCTTGCTGAGAAACGCTTTCCATTTCTAGACACAAAGACAAGAGAGGGATGTTTGCTTTCCTTTCCTTTCCTCTTTCATCCAGAAAGAAGAAATCTACCTTTCAGCTCTCCTGCCCTAAATTTCTCATCAGCAGTCCCTGCCTATTTTTGTAACATGCTGTACCCTACTGCAACCGCTAAGGTAAGAGCTGCAGGCTTAGAGAAACCAAACGGCCAGGATCACACCCAGAAAGACCTGCTCACCTGCAGCCTGTTGCAAAATTCAGCTCTACCTCATACCTGTGGCTGGAGCTACTACAACATTTACCTGGTGATTATAAGACACAGTTGCCATCCTCCCGTCTGAAAAACTTTGGAATTAGCTCAAGTATTATCATACCCACTGTCATGTATCAATGAGGAAGGACTTCATTTATATACAGGAATTCCTGTTGGGAAGGACTGCTTTGAAATTTAATTTGTGTTGCAAGGTAGTAACAACATTATAGTTGTAGCATAGTAGCATTTAAAAAATGATGGAGATCCTTGGTAAGCAGCCTGGGATCAGATCAAAATTATCAATTTGTTACTTGTAAGGATTAGGTTTTTGACTTAGAGCAACCATCACAAAACACGAAGGAGGACTTTCTTCATTGTGGTGCATTGACTTGTTATGCAATTTTGAAAGACTCAGAAAAGGAAAGATTGGCTATATAAAATGTGCAATTCCACTTTACTAACAATCTTTGCCTAAAAGTAATGGTATATTCTTGGCATATATGGGTGGCCACACAAAAGAAAGTCTTGTGCATCAATTTATGTGGGGTTCTCTATTTCCTAAAAGTGCCCCAGATTCCTCATCTTTAACATGCTGATAGCTTTTTATGAAGTTTTGAAGGTGAAATTAATCATGTCATGGTGTTATTATTCATGCTGTATGTACAGCTTCTAGCAATATGAAAACTGTAGCTTTGAGTCACAGTTTCTGTAAGACTACCAGAAATAAGGAGAACTCTTGGTTTCCATTTTCTGTCACATTAAGATATCAGAACAGCTGAAGAGGGAGAAAGCATGCCCTTATCCCATTCAGCTCAAGTTTTGCCCTTAAGTTCTGCAGGCAGATAGTTAGGACTTTAGTGATGACAAATGTTTTGGATTCATATGAAATGTAAGAACATCAGAGCTCTCTGTACAGAGCCTGAAAAATTTCTATACTGCTCTTTATACATTATTAGAGTTTCTTGCATAACATGCTCTTTATATATTATATGAGTTGCTTGCATAACAATAAGTCTCTCTTTAAAGTTCATGACCAAAAAGTGATGCTCTTCAAGAGAACTTGACTTCACCTGTAGTGAAGCTGCAGTGTAATCTGGCTATTACACTGCGTCTCAGACATGTAAATTTCTGATTCTTACTGCAGAATTATCTAACACCGGTGCTGACATGGCAGTTTTACTTTCTGTTAAACTATAGGCCATCTCAAAAGGGCAAAAAATGTATAATTCCTGATGAAGTTGAAACTGCTAGACAATTTTTAACTCTCCAGTTAATAGAAACAGAAATAGAATCTGTAAAGGAATAGCTATAAAACACCAGTGTGCGTACAATAGGAGACTGCTTACCTACAGTAATCTAAGGTCTGTTCCTACAGTGGCCTAAGGCATCTTTCAAAAGGGTAGAAGAATGATATTCCAAAACAAAGGGTTGAGATTTCTTTTCGTATAAAAAGTAGTATTTTTATTACCAGGCTTTTTGCTGCCAGAATGCTCTGTATTTGGCTGTCACCTTTATCTTTCTCTCTTGCTTAGAAATAAAGTAATAATAGGTTGATATCTTGAGGTGATATAAATAAACCCATTCATTATCTAGTACCAATTTTCAAAAGCTGGATTGGTTCACAGCAGGAATGTCTGGGATGCACCTGGAAAGGCTAGATCTAAGGCAGATGCAACTGCAGGACCACTGAGATCTCCAGACTGCAGAGGTCCTTTACAACATAGGCAGCTAAGCATCCTTTATAGGAGCACTTACCAGCACAGCCTGAACTGTCCTCAGGCCAGAGCTGAAAAATGACCGAAAACCATGGTTTTTTTTCCAGTCCTATACCTGAATTTTCTTCATTAGGCAAGGAATTGGGACCATTTTCTCTCCATGTTTTCTAGAGCTGTTTAAAACACAGTTGTTTATTTTTATTCTTTACACTTTAAATGTCAAATTATATGTCAAAACATATTTTTTAGTATCTCCTATTACAGTCTGAGATTGTTCATCTAGCACACTGAATTTTTTTCTGTCTGTTCCGTTGCCAGTTACGCAAATAGTGCCAAAACTTCTCAAGTTTCAAAGTTATCTTTTTGTATGAATGAGCTGCAGAAGTTGTCCAGAAGTATCATTTAAACACTGAGGCTCCGAAACAATGGTATTTATTTTTTCTACCTATGTTCGGAGAGCACACTCACACTGTGATCCTCTTGCTCTGTAGAGTGTTGAGCCACTCAGCGTTGCAATGAACCTTTAACTGCTCTTGGTGTTCAAAACACCCATCTGAGTATAACATCACTGCCATTTGCACGGAGCTGATCACAAACTTGACAATATTTGTTAAATTGACACTGGTAGGAACTGTTTACAGTTTTAAAACATTTCACAAGTAAAAACTGATAAGTGAACCATCCCTTTCTACTGTGTAAGTGAAGAGATTTATTTTTTTCAAAAGAGCAAAGTTCTGAAGAATTAGCTAAATAATTTAATCTCATATGGTTACTGATATTACCCTTTACTAAAATGAATCATTTAGCCTCAAGCAATACTCATATTGGGGAAATATCATTAACTAAAGAAAAATTACACTCAGTATCTGGACTCTGACTCTACTGATAACAGGAAGAAGAAAGCATTCAGACATTGGCTTAGAAGGACAGAATGCATCTGTCGGATGGTAACCCGAGGGCTGTCCCATATTTCCTTCTGCCAACATTCCCCAGGCAGCAAAACTAGCTCAGGTCCAAAGCTCAGTTATCAAATGGGCAGTACTACCACATCTTGTCTTCTACTGCCCCAGAATCCACACATAAAGTTATAGACAAAGAGGTCATATCAAGTTCCAGCTGTAGAGATGAGGGAGGAAATCATACTGCTGTATTTCACCTTGCACAGTATTTTAGCTTTATTTTACTTCATCTGTTTAATCTCCATTTGAATAATAGTTTCACAACCCAGATTAATTTAATTAAAAAGTAGAAATATCACTCTGTGTATCACTCTGTGTATCAAAACACACTGCCTACCTAACCTTTCAAGCCAACTATGTAAAACAAAGACTATCACTCCTGGAAAATAAACAAATCACTTATCCTCATTTGCTCAGGTACTACATGAACAATGGTGTAACAGTGCTATAGCGCAGTGCTCTCGTGCTGTCTCAGCCAAAATACCAAGGCTCTTTTTAAGGCCTGCATGGTAAAACCACAAGGATATCCTTGATAGAAAAGGAATTCAAAAGAAATCTGTTCAACTGATGTCTCAGAGTTTACTTCTGGTTTCTTACGCACCTCTTTGCAGAACGGAATCAGCAGGGAACACACATCACCTTAATTAGTTCTGTTCCTAAATCTACAAAGGTCACTGGCATATTTTTCAAAGGCAGCAGCTTTAAGTACATAAAGGTAGTGTATAGCTGGAAAAAACATGAAAGAAAAAAATAGTTACGAGGAATTTTGACAGACGTGTATGTATTTCAAATAATTACGGAGAGTTTAAACGATGGCTTGAACTAGCATTCATCCAAACCATTACCTGGACTACTGCATAGGTATGTTTGACCATATAACTCTGATCAGAGAACTGGTTCAGGAAACTGAATGCAGAAGGGGGGCATGGTCTTTAACTGTTGCACAGAAGAATTTTCATGATGATTTTAGGACTTCATTGACAGATCTGTAGTTACCTTCCAAAAGATGTCATGAAATTAATGAATCAACGGGAAGAGACATTGTTGAAAGCATCTTAGAAAACACATCTAAGACTTGGGTAACTAGGTCAGGCAAGCTATATGGGTTGCACTCTCCACAGTCTTAAATACTTGAGGAATAATACTGCAAAACTTTAGCTGATGAACATTTTTCCTAAGCTGATGGAGGATCAGACTTCATTATTAGGGGAAAACAGGTCTCTTTTTAGGGTTAAAGACAAACAAAAACTTCCACCCAACCCAGTGGTAGCAATTAGAAGTCATTCCTTTGTGAAGTGTCAATTGTCATTCTCTTACATAAATAACAGCTCTCCAAATTGGAAAATAAAAGGACTGTACCCTTTGCCTCACTATCAGCCTCTTTCTTTTGATTGGAAGCCATAGCATCCATTGAGCTCAAGAAAAACCTTCCAACTTAGAATATAGGTGCTATTTCCCCCTCCCTTTGACCCCAAGTCCTGCTAGGATAACTGAAATTAAAAAGCTCTCAGTCTTCTATCAAGCATATTGGTCATAGGTCCAACAGTTAGCAATGGGAAACAAAGACCACTGCACTTAACTAAAATGAAAATGTTTTGTTTGCTGCATTACCAGACAATCATTACATTAAAAACATTAAATTTGAAGTCTTTGTTATACATAATTCTGTGTTCACATACACACAAAAGCAAGCTCTACTTTTACACAGAATAATGAAATATGGCTTTCTATATTCATTGGTGGAAGTTCTGTGGTTTTTCAATGTCTAGTTTTGTTGACAATTCCTCTCCAGTCCTTCTCTCAAAGAGGTTTCCTACTAAGAGTTCCACTGTCATTCAATCTGCATGAAACTGCCTGTAAATGCATTACTAATTGAGATAAACTTTCGAGTGATGGATTACATATTAATTTGCACTTTTCTATGATAATTTTATATTAATTAAATTCATCATATTAAGTCAAAATTAAATTAGCTCTTGGAAGGAAAAGTTAAAATGAATTACTTCGTGGCATGTTTCATAAAATACATCAAGGAATTCTGGAGTGAACTTTACTCATATTACATCACATTGCAGGATTAGTAAAGATGAAGAAAAATCTGATAAGAAGTAGAAGGTTTTAATCATAGAAGGCATGATAAAGTTCGTGTGACAAAAAGATTTAGAACTTAATTCATGGTTGACACAAACATGGTTATCTGATCATTAACATACCAGTAAGAA
The DNA here is from genome assembly GCA_013397275.1 of Burhinus bistriatus. NCBI lineage: Eukaryota > Metazoa > Chordata > Aves > Charadriiformes > Burhinidae > Burhinus > Burhinus bistriatus. Next base: position 69,364 of record VYXH01011231.1, on the reverse strand, counting down.
ACTTAGTAGATTAAGCAGGCTTAGATAAAGGGTTGAGGATATTAAAGCCAAAGATTCACTGCATTCTTACAAGACAGTTCATATAGTAAGTCTAGTTGTTTTCTATCTGTTAGCATAAAACACAAATATACTGGCATTTTCGGTTATCCCTGAAGGTAACGCTCTTCAAGTATTTGGGTTCCCACAAAACTAAGTAATATCCAGCATGGATAATTCCATGAAAGCCAATGCCATGAGTAGGAAGAGAAGTAATCTGGAAGAGAAAAGAAAAACAGTATATGATGTGAGGCATGAGAGTATCAGACCAAGAGAACAGAGAAGAAAAATAAGTGATACTTTAAAAATATTGAAAAGGAGACTCAAACGCACAGTACCTAGAGATTGCTATTCACTATTAGCATGCAGTACCGCGTATTAGTAATACTTTTTTCTGTTCCAGCACTGAACAGGCAGTTCAACTGACAGCCACTGTAACATATGCTCTTCAGTTTCAGAGTTGTTTAGCACATGCTACCCTTCATCATTGATACCTCTTGTTTACTGTTGGTTTCACTACATTTTCACCTCATTTAACAAAAAAAATGCCATGATGCCGTAACCTCATTTCAAGTGTGATTCTTTGATTCAGAAGTTTCAGGATTTTTGTTCCTCAAAATTTCTACATTTCTTACAAGTTTAATGTTCAAATTTCAACTTTTTCCTTAAAGTTGACGTCATGACATTCCCAGCAGATACCTTTAAACTTCTTCCAAGGACCAGAAATAAATCCATAGCTCCAATTCTCTCTCTATAGTGGAATATATCAGGAGCAATTCTGCTGAAGAATGGAGCTGCAGTGGTGAACTTCAAAGGGAAGTCAGGGAGGGTGGTAGACTGGATATTTAACTGACTTCACCTTCAGAACAAGCAATGTGAGCCAGCCTGAACCAAGAGCATTTTCCGATGCAATGGTAAAGATTCATTATAAAGGTTAGGACATAAACACTTTGGAGAACATTCAATGTACTTATATGGTCTCATTTATTGCTTAATCTTTAAATTACTCGAGTTCTACAGGTTATTAAAAAATAAAATAAAATACAATAACTCCCACAGAACTGAAAAGCACACTATTAAGGTGCCCAACTAATTTCAACAAGAGCTGAAATATATTAGGACTGGCCAAAGATCATAATGAATCATGTGATGGAAAAGGACAGGGCACAGGACCTATCTAGCATCTTACACATTTTTCATCTATACCTTACTACAATGGTGATGAACAAACATCATCACCTTCAAGTCTTGGTAGCCGTCATTAAGCTAGACTTATTAAATGTTAAATTCTGGATTCTTTTTCGCCAATGGCACAGAAAAAGAGCTGACTTTCCCAGCACAGTGCATTTAAGGGCCAGGTATGAATACAAGAATTATTCACACCCAGTGATTCAGAGGAAGAAAAGGCAAAGCAGGACCTAGCTCCCCTGACCGGTTCTGCTGGTTAGATGGGCAGTTTGTTTAAATGTAGATTAGTTATATTACAATTTTCATTCCTCTTCTAGCAAATGCGTATGCATTTGCCCTATGTGACCAGAAGAAGATGAGACTATCCTATTGCAAACTACTCTGGTGCTGCATACATACTTCTGCAGAGGAAAATAAATCACTGAAGTGTGACTTCTATGTAATATAAATGTGCTGTTCCTCTTAAAGAACAGAAGTACAAACACTTCACATTCTGGGTGATCAAATGATACCCTTGAAAACTGCAGCAGAGGATATCCAACATAACTAAGTATACTGAATTTTAAGTCTTGTTCCATCTAAATACAGGTAAAAGAACAGTTGCTTGGCAGCAAAAACTTCATTTTAAAAAGGAAACCAAGCTATCTGCCACAATTTTTAATGATGTATTTTCTCACCTTTTATGACAAAGAATTTTTCAGAAGCTTAGACATCAATTTCACTATATATTTCCTGTCCATCACAGAAACATTTTCTATTTTGCCAGTGTAAAACTGATTACAATGATGGGCCTCTGACATCTATATATCTGTTATAAAGAAAACCAGGCAACCTCTCATATGCGCATTGCAAATGTTGCTATTATAATTCCTTATGCATTAATACAGATACATATGAAGTTAACAATAAAAAATAAAAAAAATAATCCCGATGAGTACAGTGATCATTTCTGACAAATCACATGTTGCTCCTAGAACACCAAAAGACTTCTAATCAATATTAATAAAAATGCCTCCTTTTCCTCTTGAAAATACACCTTTAAATAATGCAGTCAGTGCCTACAAATCAATTCAGTCTTCCACCAGTTAGACAAATGGCAAACTTGAATTACTTTGTTCTTCATCTTCCTACCCATCTACTTCATTTTGGTTTTCCTTTGTGCCTTAGAAAAAAAAAACCCAACCAACAAACACAAGCAAAAAGACCCCCAAAACCAACCAACAACAAAACAAAAAAAGCACTTAACCTATTCTTACTGAGCTTTCATCCAAACTGAAAATAAGCATTTTTTTGGGCTGACACTTTGCTTAAGCTGGTGATAAGCTGAAAAGTGCAATTAGAGTGCAATCAGGTCTGGAAACAATATATGATGGTCAGAGGATTAAGAAACTAAACTCTCCCAAGAGAGAGTTAAGGGTTGAGCAGATCACAGTTTGCAATTTTCTGTGGAAGATATTTATATTAGCAGCTCATACTCTGGCACAGGGGGGCACAATGAGTTTTGTTGTTCATAAGTTGAAACAGGACAAATTCAGAGGATCAAAAGGACATGTTTTTTTTTTACATACCAAGTAACCAACCACTAGCACAGACTATTTAGGCATGCAGAAGTTTCACTGTCATTTGAGGTTTTAAAGTTAACACTGGATATCTTTCTAGAAAGCATGCTATCATTTCAGAGCTCCAACTAGAGGTTCATAATGTTCACTCTGGTCTTAAATTCATTATTCTAAGAGTTCATGTTAATTAAACAGCCTCTGAGAAGCTCTAAGACCCAATGAAGGGAAAATTTGTTTTATTTTATCCTAAAACTATTTTTTACATTTTATCATACTGAATGTTGGACTTGTGTTTACAGTATGATTAGCTCCGAGCAGTAGTCATCAGAAGAAAGACAGCTCGTAGCACAAATGATGCTAAAGTCTCCAGGATCATAAGAAGCTAAAATATAGTGTTACTTAAATGAGAAGCAAGCTTCAAATCACAAGCAATATTAAAGTGGAACTGGACTTAAAAAAAATAAAATAGTAATTTCAAAATTTGGCACATCTAGAAATATTTTCATGTTTCCCAAATCCTTAAAGGTGCATAGCTCTTAAAATAGGCTCATTGGCTAAAAGAATGAGGTGCTTAGGATCAGCTGTAAGCATAGAATGAGGCAACTTTGAAATTGTCAGCTTGAGGTCAAAGCAGTTTGATTAAAGAGTGCAATTATTATTTCCTTTTACCCCACAAACAACAGAGTTTACCAGAGCACTTTGTCATCAACACATGTACTACAAACAATAGGAAATGAATCTATCTATCCATCACTGATAAACAGATGTAGTGAAGATATATTTTGTCTTGCTTGTAATTACAATGCTCGAAACACCCTCTCCATTCACACATGCCATTGTTCCTTTTGCCTCACTGAATTCTGCGCTTTGCTTGGAAATTAAATCAGGTCTTGAATTTGAAACCAGGACAATATTGAATCCCAAATCTATCAAAAAGTGCTGTCTCCTTAACTGAGCAAAAATTTCCATTTTCCCCTCAAACTATTAATATTAAGATACAATCACAAGAAAAAAAAAAAAGCTGAGCTGAGCTTTAGAATATATCTCTTCGCTGAATAAGTGACAAAAAGTTAAAAGCAGTAATTTAGGAAACTTAAATGTGACAGTGTGTGATAGATGTGAGTTGGCAAGGCAAGAAAATGAGAAACATTAAAATCATATATTAGAATAGATCAAGCTCTACATACCAGTTTATGTCAGCAAATTTCTTTTGATATGTCAAGTCCCTATAGGGCTAGAATTCAAGTATACTTTGAAGATGTATTTTAAAAGGAATATGTTTATGTTTAGAAACTTAATAAGGTCATGTGTGTATGAAAACCAAAGAAAAATAAAATTGAATGCAATATTGTTAAGTTCACTGCAAGGTTTCTCACCGTGCAGAATTTCTAATGTTTTTCATGTTCTTCAGAACACTGCAGATTCTTTCACTGATACAGTCTTCTGCTTTCCCAGGTACCAAGCAGAATGATGTAAAAGGCCATATGGGATTTTATCCCCAGCCATTGCCTATCAAAAATTATACCAAGTCAGTGAATTGTAGCTTGGTCAAAGGACATCAAGCAAATTGAATTCAGGCATGCACCATCTCCCACAGGATGCTGTCAAAGGCTTTGTCACTAAAAAGCCATGTCCTAGTCAACACTGAGCCAAACATTCACAGGGAAACTGAATCCCTCTCCCTAGCTAGAATCGATGATATCGCTGAACAGAAGGTCACTTGGTTATAAATAAATAGATTTGTGCATTGAATCCTTGCCACAACTCCATTTTAAACACCACACTGTGGACTAGCAATTAGATGTAATATCAATAATTTTGCATCTGAGATGCTATCATTAAAATCAGAACAAGGACCGTTTGCATGTTTTCATACAGCAACATCACTATGGAGGTTGCTGTCTTGGTACCAGTCATGCAGACAAAATGAAAGGAGTGATGTCGTGGGATCGTAAACTTGGTAGTCCCAAGTCCGGAAAAAA
>VYXH01011231.1:49417-64541 GCA_013397275.1 Burhinus bistriatus | reverse complement strand
CCCCCAGGCCCAAAAAAAAAAAAAAAAAAAAGGGTAAAGTGCTGTCAGTCATACCCAGCCCAGTTTCTCCACCACCATCACAGTAGAGATATGATGCTGGCGTTTCAGCCAAAAAGAGATTCCTCTGCCAGGAGGGAGACCCTCCAGAAGTTGAGTCTGCCCAGTACAAATACTATTTACACTACCTATGGTGCCTATCATTGATATTTTAAAGTACATCCAATATGTGCGATATAATGCAGACAAATATGATGTGGGATTCCTCCAACACATCACAGGAGGCTGGCAGCTGGATCAGAACCCAATTTTATTGACCCCTAGTGAGGTGCTTGTGTTTTGGATCATTCTGGAAGGTACTGGGTATCCCAGGAAACACTAAAACACTGGGCAAAATCCTCATTCAGCCCTAGTGTGGTACATACCAGATACAAGGGGCGCAGGTGCTCCCATATAGTGGTCTGTGCCTGTATGCCTCACAATGCTGCTGGCAGCAATTTTAACAAGACACTTCAGTCTTTTGCATCTTTTAACTGTGGAACACAATCAAGTGTGATTGATTACGTGTTTGCATTCACAGAAAGATTATCAGATTCCCTTTCTTCTTTTTCCCTTTAAATGAATGGCTTAATACATGTGTTTGGACTATGCATCCTGGTGGATAAATAAAACACCTGCTGGTATATAAGCAGGTTTATAGTTTACACGTACACGCAGAAAATAAGTGATCATGTGAAATGGCTTTCTTCTTCCTAACTGCAAATGATCTGCGTAAAGCCATTTGAAAGACTGATGTTTGATAGCATTGTAGAAAGGCACAAATGCTTAAATGATTCTGAATCAAAGGTGAGCCAAAGGTAAATAGCATCTAGAATGACAGGGTGGACCATATACTCCCTCAGCAGCCACGCAGACCCAGCTGCAGCTCCAAAACCATCAACACAAGTGCCTGTGGACTCTGCCAGGAAGCCAGATGCCATTTTCTGGAAAACTGTGTTCTACAGCTTGGCATCTGGTAATTGTGATGACCAGCCAGTAACTATGAGGGGAGGGGAATATATTTTCTTCAGTAAATGGTACTTCAGTGAACAATAAGCAACTGATCCCCCCCATTTAAAAATGCCACTCTAAAGAAAGAAACATAAAAAGGCAGGAGGAGGGGAAAAAAAAACCAAAACAAAAAAAAACACCACCCAACCCACAGGGCCTTTATTAACATACACAAAAAAGAAATATTTTCCTGCACTAAGAATGTGATAAACCCAAGCTTTCATTTATGAGCTCTCATAAATGATACATTTTTAGGAAGGTTTTACTCAAGCATCTGTAGAATTTGTTCTTTGTTTTCATCCAAATAGTCTACTGGCAGTAGGAGGGAAGGCTATGAGACAGTTCTGCTTACCACTTTCATGGACCATCACCTCTCCCTGCCAACCCCTCCCCAGCTTTGATCTAAAAATGTTTCATTCAGCAGACCACTAGGAAGCCTTCCAAACTCCACAGTTGGATAATAACCAACCCTCTCTCATCTGCTGCATGTTGAAATCTCACACGATTCAGGAGACCAGGAGTTTTCTGTAGTGTGGCTGGAAATCACATAATCCTATGCAAAATGCAAAAGGGGGGATTCTCTTCTGCAAGAATTCCACCAGCTGAAAAACTAGCCTGTTTTCAAGTCTGAAATCAAACCTACAGTTACTGATAATCCTTTATTTTGAATGAAGCTTCCCTCAGTGTATTCTCCCACCACAGGCTCACAACGAGCCTTCATCCATCACAGATAAATTATAAAAATCAGATGATCATAAAATTTTTCTACCAGTTCCATTAACAGTGAACCTCAGATTTGCTTATAATAAATTTCAACTGCAACCACAATATTCAAACTTAGGTTAAAAAATAAATCTTCCTACAGTCTCTCTGGGAATACGCTCCCTCCTAAGCAGTAAAAACTGTGAACAATCAACAGTTATTTTTCTCATCTTTATTCAATAATATTTCTGTGAATTTTTCTGGCCTCAGCATTGTGCAACATCAAAATCTGCCTTGTCTCAGGAGCAGACTATTGACTGGACTATGAATCAGTGTCATAATTTTATTTCCACCATTGTTCTAGGTAGTAGAAAAGCAGCGTAAGCCAGCTCGACTTCTGATGCATACTGCTTCTCAGATTTCCCTCATTTAATAAGGCATCTGCATTGAAAAGGAATTCAGGGTCAAGCCTCTCCCCACCCGGGGAGGGAGGACCCTGGCTTCTACTCAGACTCCTGAGTCTTGGAAAGCAAATGGCTGCACCGCCTCTCTTGCCTTCATGTATCACAAAATTTCTCAATATCAGAATGTAAATCATCTTCCTTTATCATCTTTTCTTTCATACGTGACATTTTAAATCTAGGTTCAAAGCCTTATAAAAAGTCTTGTTGATCTCTTCAGGCTTTGAATCAAGTAAGGACATTTCCAATTATAAATATTTGTGTCTAAAATCTTTTAAAGAAAAGCACAGATCAGTAAGACTAGCCCTTCATAAATTTATTAGAGTAGAATTTGAACCATGCTCTTCTTAATTTGAAGAAATGTGTGCAAATTCTTTTCTGATCTTTCTGCATTTTCTGCAGAGTAGCTTGCTGTACTTGTATTCAGCAATAAATCTGGATATCACTACTGGAAAATATAAAAGATTTAACAGAAAGGACACAGATATCCTGTAAACTGGGAGTGTAGTTCATGTCATTTCTTATATAGCCAGACCCAAATTGCACCCTGTGAAACAGTTAAACTTATTAAAACTTATTAGATTGCAAGAGAAGTGTGTTTCTATACCTAGGGTTTCACAAAATGTCCAGAAACAATTAGCACCACATTAGAAGCTTTTATACACAAATGCATACAGAGACTACAGAACACCGAATGCCACCATTTGTGCCACCAGCAACCAGATATGCACAAGTTTCATAATGTGAAGCCTAACACAGAATACCAAGTTTAATTCAAAGCTCTCTTGTTGCTCAGTTATTGAGAAATAAAGTTCAATTTAAGCATTCATCTCACTCTAAGTGTAGAAGTTCTAGTACTGTCATTTGTAATGAAGTCACCTAACAAGGGATAAAAGATTATTGGCAGGAAAAGACAACTGCAGTACATTAAAAGCAGATTAAGGTTGTAAGAAAAAACAGTGGCAGGAAGGAAATTCACAGTTAAGGGGAAAAGGCTCCATATGTCTTCTAACACCGAGATACAATTGGGGGCACTGAGGAAGTCATTAAGGAGATACCCCATTGTGTGCTGGAATTACAAGACATATGGCACGTTTTCCCCAAACTGTGGATTTTCTTGATTATCTACCATCAGCATACAAGTCTAATGTTTCTCAAAGACAATTTTTAAAGAGGGAAAACAGTAACCTACAGTTATATTAGAAGTAGTTTTCTTGTGCAAGAAGTATTATATTGCCTGCCTGTATCCTTCAGACAGACTGAGCTTATGAACAGTTTATAAAACCCATGGATCACATATAGTAATAGAGTTCAAGCCACACTGCCAAAAAATGAAATAATGAAATAGCAGTAACAAATAAATGTACTCTATTTCGTGATTCACGTTGAATTTGGGGATAACTTCCAAGTTTTAAGGAGGCTATGGAGGTAAAAATCCCTGGTGGTGAAAATATCATTGCTCGTCTGGTTTACAACAGTGGTTGGTGATGTATCCTAACTTGAAAGAAATCCATAGCTTACAGTAGTATTTTTATTGGTCACCTAAAAAACTGATAACTCTATAGAAAGTTCTGGAGACATCCAGTGCCCTCAAATGCTAATATAATCACTTAAAAAAAACCCAAAAAAACAAAACTCAGACTTATCTGTGCCCTGGAGAGGCATGTTTATTAAATAAACTCTTAGACTGTGTTGGAAGGTTCTCCCAACCCAAGCCATGCTAGCATGACCAAGAAATTCAATTTTGCACTACAGCACCAAGCCTCTGAGGGGATACCTCTCATTGAGCAAACGTGCATTGGTAAAACAGATGTTCCGCCACAATCCAATGACACCTCTGAATTCAGTGTTTCACATGATGGTCGTACTACAAATCCTCACCTGGCCCACCCATGACAAATGGCCTGGTTAGCAACACTTAATAAAATAAGAATGTGAGAAAGAAGAGTATGATAGGAATAATGGCTATGTTTGTAGATGCAATGCACAAAACTGTTGTAAAACCAGTGAATAACAGCTTCCTTGAACAACACAACATTTGGTTCATAATGACGATTATCTGAAGCTCAACGCTGGGGGCAAAACTAGCATTTTTTTCAGGCTTCTATAAATAGAACAGAACAATCAACTCAGTGTCTCATCTTTTCAACTATGAGGGTGCCACATGTCCCATAGAAGAGGCTTTTGAAGCCTGTCCATTGAAATAAATGTAAAGACTCCCCCTGAGTTCAGTGGGCTTTCATTCAGGCCAATAGTGAATATAGCTAACTGTCGCCTCACCGACAAGTTAGCCAGTAGTGTATTTGATGAGACTTCACTTGACAAATGCTATGAGGTTACACACTCTGCTATACACAATCAATAACGTATCTTTCTTTTACTGCAACGGCCAACTCCAATAAACAATTCTGTATGAAGTTAAACATCTTAGTCCTATTTACTTCATAGATGAATTTATGACTGGGTCCAGAACAATTGTCAGTAAATACAATATACTTCATGTTATCATATCTTATACAGTATGAATCCTTTTTAAAGCATTTATTATTTTCTACTCATTTTGGCAAAATCTAGTTTCATATATTCCATTACTATTGCATTAATAATCTTTTAGTACCATTTAATTTTTTAGCAAATTAACATAATGAACTACATTTGAAAACTACTCACAATTTCATTAAGATATTTATTTCAATTTGGTAAAATGAATCCATAATAAGTCTACAAAAAAAAAAAAAATCTATTAGCAAAGCCGTTGTATTTCCTGGCATGTTTTCATTACTGCTAATCATCTTACTGAAGTCAATGGTTCAATCAGAGAAGAACTGTGAGTCACTCTGTAAGGATCTGGCCTGAGTATGAAATACAGTATAACAGACTAAAATGGGCATATGGACAGAGGGAGCTTCAAATACCGGTGAGGACTCCCACATGGGACGTCAGACCTTTCTAAGGCAATCACACCACCAGGATAACTTTTAGCCCCTCAACATAGAGGCTGAAATGCTGATTCAACTATTTTTTCCCTGCATGACTAATGCCAAGTTGGCTCCTAGAGAGACACTGCTGATACAAGCAGAATGATCATGTTTTAAGGGAATTTGACCTGAATTTCTTCCATGCCTTTGAAAAACTGTCTCCGTGTGCGAGTTTTTCCTCTTTGAGGAGTGTGGGGGAAGCTGGGACACTGTCAGAGCCCAATACTCTCTGGCCAGGTTATTTTAAGATATTCCACACATGGAAGGTGTAATGTTTAACATGAAGATTACTTATTTGATCATACTCGATGTTACACAGGATTTAGCGCAGTGATACAAAATATACTGAAAACACAATACAAATGTTAATTACACTTGGAAAAATATAACAATTGCAATATGCAGTTCAACCACAATACCAATGTTACCAGTCTCTGTAACATGTTCACCATCGTGAGGCAGTCCGTGTTGCTGGGAAAGAATATGTGGGTTGAAGCCAGTTCAAAAGTCACCAAAATTCTTTTGCTAGTTGCTGAGTTCTTATACTGGACTAAACCACTTACACTCCCTGTGCTGGTCTGGCTAACTCAGGGAGACAGATTTACACCACCTGTTTCCACTCAACTGGGTATAACTTTATCTAAAACAAAAGCCACCCTTTGTCAGATTCTCTACAACACCAGTGGTCAGTGACAGCCTGCGTTATTCTCTGAGGTTCATAGGTGCACCATCCTTGTCCAGCCCCACTGAACCTTCTTCCCTTGTAGGGGTACAGGCAATGAGTCACAGTCACCCCCTAAGAGTTTATTCAGTCACAAGCACTAAATACTTTTAACCTCTTATTCAGACTTACCAAAAGTGAATTTAAGGTGACCTGAGAAGGTGATTGCAGTGTTTGGTCATCTTTTCTTTGAAGGTCAAAGACCTAAAACCTCTTTCTAGCTTTTCACGTAGGCACACACGCACTCCTTAATGCAGAAATGTCAAGTGCATTATGTACTTTTTCATGCTTTTGCTGAGGACACCTTGGAGATCTCAGATCTAGGAAATGAAAATTTTCTCAAACTTCACCAAATTTTAAAATAGCCTGCTTCCTCCAAAGTGACTCTATACCATCTCATTTTAAAAAGCTTATTGAAAAAAAAAATAAACAAAGGTTCTGATTTTTTAATCTTCTTGCAAAATATCTCCCTCACAAACTGAATCACAAGATTCAGTTTCCAGTTACTGGGATCTCACAGTCCTACTTATTCTTTAAGTGTAATTATTTTCAAGGATAAATGCAATGAGACATTATAATTCATAAACAAAACAGAAATAAAAAAACCCTCGGATCTTCAGTACTATAAGGGAACAAAAGAAATCAACACCTCCCCTTCTCTGTCCTTGGGAACACACATCTCTGTTCCAGAGATAAGCCTGAATAAACATTGCTGTTCTGAAAACCCGTGCAACTTTGTTGGAGTTTTGACTTGGATTCACACATCTGTGAAATCATGAGACTCATGGAAACACTGCATGTAATTAACTGGATTTCACCTTAAACTCCACACCCACAGAATCTTTCTCAGTCTTCACATGCATAGAACAATACTAGCATCAAATCACAGGAGATCACAAATCCTTTGGAGGTGGCTATATTACATTATAAAAGGAAACCTTATGGAGTGTAAGAACAAAAGAAAGATTTTGTTTGGTTGGTTCTCCAAAACACTATGGAAATGGTAAAATAAACATTTTAAGTAAAGACAAGGATGCTGATAACCACCCCAAAGACAGTGTCTGTAAGGAATGCTGACCAAGAGGGGAATTTATGGAAAAAACACACAACCCTATTTTGACGATAAATTCTTCTCCAAATATAATGTCTGAATGAAGCATTAATTTGTCATCGAAATTACATTCTCATAATGATTTTTCACTGAGGACTTGAATTCAACCAAAGTGCGTGGTCTCTTTTTATTGTTTCTTCCCATTATTTGAAGGCTCAGTTTCTCCCCCTAGCAATAAGGACCCTGAAAGCTTGCTCTCCCTCTTTACTCTCCATTAGTTAGAAATACGCTAGTGTAAAAAAAATAAAAATTAATTTCCTCATGAATCTTGAAGTATGCAGCTTAGGTAAAACAATAATAACAATTAATGACAATATAGTCAAACTAACATGGTAATTTTAAAAGCCAATTTCTATAAACTGTTGTTTTTTCAGTTTAATTACCTGATAATACAGAAAGTTTTCTTTTTAAAATGTGAAAACCATTGAAGTGTTCAAAAATGCGTGGAACAGAGTGAAATAATTTGATGTTCTCCTTGCTACTTTCAGTCTCACAAGGCCATGATATAAACCAGCAACTCCAATCCAATGAGATACAGAAACTTGTCTCCTAAACCCAATCAAGGAGCTGAAAAACAACTTCAAGGATATTCATGAGCTGAAGACCCTTACTTATTTATTTGCCATTTTGTTAAGAAGAATTAGGGAAAAAAACCCCACCCAAAAGTTTTCAATCAGTTTGATTGGTAATTAGGAGAGAAAAAAAAAGCTGAATTTAAATTAACTGGGCCAATTCTCTTTATCTATGACAAGTTTTAGTCCAGTCATCAGACTTTTACCAAGAAAAGTCTTAACTGATCATAAGTCAAAAATTAATAAATGTTTGATCTTGTAAGGATATATCTGGTGAAATAAAGCACCATTAAAAGTCCTGGCACAGTTTGAATAGTGACAACACATGAAAAGAGATATAGTAATGTTTTATCTATCAGTAACATTAACAGCTGCAGATATCTCCCCCCTCAAGCACCAAAAGAAGTATAGTGAAATTGCTGAGTGACGTGATTGAAGTCCTAGACCTGTAGAATGTGCAAGTTCAACTGAATGACAACAGCTGTTTTCAAGGTGAAACTACTGAATGATAATAAACATAAATAGGTTGGAAACTGCAGGCAGATCTGCCACAAAAAGTACTGTAAGGTTTGTCTCTAAAATGGTAGCCACTATTTGCACAGGTTTTTTTTATATGGGTAACATATTTATTTATGGACATAATATAAAGAAAGCAACAGCTATACCTTTTCAAAAAATACTTACCAATTTACTTTTAGGTCATGAATTGCCTGGACTACAGGAGATGATTCCAGCTATTTGTACTTCCATTAAACCAATTAAATCATGAGAGCAAATCTCATCTGCTACTGAATTTCCCCAAGTCTTCAGTGCTATGAATGTCTCCTGACTTTTTCTTAAACTCACCTAACTTTGTAAATAGCCTCTTGCTAAAATTAATTTCTAGTAACAAATCCCTAAAAAATTCTAAAAAGCTAAAAGCAACCATTCCTCTGAAAAGCTGTGGCAACAGTTAGAGGGAAGCACAAGAGAAATAACCTCCTGTTGAGACAAGATTGTCTTGATTATCATGAGAAAATGGTAGCAGCCTCTTTTGATAAGAAACACCTGAATGCAGGCTTATTTGTTTGCAAATAGAATCTCTTCTAAAACCTTTGTTCCTGTAGGTGGAAAACTAGTAACATGTCTGTTTATTGACTATCACGAGTAACAGGTGCCCACACACAGTGAGATCCACAAGTTAACATTAAATTTTGATACTTGAGTATCTTTTCCTGTAGGAATTTGCCAAAGTGCAAGAAAATTACAACATTATGCTCTTGAATAAATATGGCAAGACAGAAATCAAAGTGGTAAACTCAAGAAAAAAAAGGGACAGATGGAGAGCAGGGCTTGTCAAACTGATGCAAGAATTCCATATTTTGAATAAAGGTACCTCACTCGTTGTTCAGTGTTATACCAATTTTGGAAATATATTTTCCAATTTTATTCATCGATAATATTTTATAGATAGGAGAGTATCCAGTTCCATGATCACACCCCATGACTTCATTCAGCAATGAAACATTAATCTCTTAATAGCTCTTAAAATCTGAAACAAACTGCTCCAATTGAAAACCCCAAACCCATCATTTTACCCAATATTCAATATCTATAACCAAACTGATCTCTGAATGGTATGTCATGTTCCCTCAGATTAAACGCACATAACTTCAGGTGAACTGATATTTCAATATTCAAAAAGAGTTGTTCACTCAGAATCATAGAATTTGAACTACTTACCTTTCTATTAGTGTTTTCGCTTACCCAATTACATTATTAAAAAAAATTAAAAATTAATCTAGAATTTTCAAACTACTTGTGCTTTCATTCCTCATTTCCTCTCCTAGTCTTCTGCCCTTCTCTGACAGATGTTGCCATTTCTGAGAAGAGGGGTGTCTGAGGTACTCATAAACCAGCTCCGTGACTTCAGTCTGGTGTAGCAAGACAAACTAAATCTGAGATAGACGAGGTGAGAGCAGTAACCATTTCAGACACCCAGTTTCAATCTGCTGCCAAATGTCTGTCAGTGCCCAAAGGCATGTTAACTCTAAGACACCAGTGCTATTTCTTAGCAAAAGCATCTGTCTCAGCTAAGCCACCTTTTTAGGGGGATGATAAAATAGACTTCGACATTTATAAACCAAGCATATGTATTAATATCTAAAGTTCAAGAGAAAAAACCACCAAGCTGGCCACACTAGTAACACAACATACAGTTGCACTTTTTCTGACACAGAAGAAGAAGTAGCGTATCACGAGTAGCCTCTGTGTGTGGCTATTGACTAGTTGACAAAACAGGCTAAAAATCAATAGCATTTTCTATGAGAAGTTAGATAACTTCCCAAGAATACAAAAGAAGGGTCTGCTGAGGAATAGATGTCATCTCTGCTGATGGCTTCAGTACAAATATTTCATTTATTTATTTCTGCTTCTTGGACAGCTCACTAAGTTCAGTAGCAGTACCAACACTCCAGGGAATAAAAGAAAATAGTATTCCCATATAAAAGGAAAAGGAAAGCATCAAGCCATGGGCAATGCTGAACACTTAGCACTTTGCTTGCTGTAAGTGCTAGAAGAACTACCTAAAAATTTTTGAGAAACATTTACTGGTACAAAATTGATTTGACGAGGTAAGGAGAACAGGCTCCCAGAGTCAAATCTTAGCACATCCTGTTTCGCATAGGACTGGAATTCTGTTATGCTTCAATCTCTTGTTATGGGCAAAATGGAAAGCACCTTATAAGCTACTAATAAAATAATAATGGTCATCTGATTTTTGTACATAGTCCATTCATGACAATGACAAATTTCAACAGATAGCTAAGAAGAAAAAAAAAACAAAACCAAACAAACAACCAAAAAAACAACCAAAAAAACCAGGAATGGTTTGGTCAGCAAGATTTAAACTATGTAAACCAAGATTTAGAAAAGGGAGATACATTCTGAAAAACAATCCCTGCTGTAATGGAGGGTCAGGTGGTCTTCCTGCTGCAAATGGACCTCAAGTATTAGTCAGGTGCACTTTTAATTTTCAAATGACCAACTGGAAAATTGCAGTGTGTATTCATATGCCACATGCAGCTCATCTTACCAAAAATAGATTACAGGGTTTTTTCCAACAGAAAATGGGCACTTGGGGGAGGGTTTAATTTGAAAATTATAGTAATTGTACTTCTTTCCATATAAATTATTTGTGCAGCATTTCTTTATCAATAGCTATTCTTCTAGTTTTGCTATTTAAGGAAAAATTAGTGACAAATATTTTTAGGAGAAAAGTGAATAATTTTCCTTTCTCATCAGCTTATGTTTTACTCTTTGTTGTGGCTTAATTTGAATACAACTGCAAATTTAAAAATATCATATTTTTTACTGCAGGAAAAATAATCAAATCATTTTTGTATTTGTGGTGCTGTTTTAAAGTATTAAAGTAACTTGATCCCC
The DNA here is from genome assembly GCA_013397275.1 of Burhinus bistriatus. Lineage (NCBI taxonomy): Eukaryota > Metazoa > Chordata > Aves > Charadriiformes > Burhinidae > Burhinus > Burhinus bistriatus. The sequence goes on along the minus strand of VYXH01011231.1, from coordinate 53,526 downwards.
AATGAACTTAAAATTTTAATTCATTTTACCTTATGCTGGCTGTGGAAAAAGTCAAATTTTTAAATGCAATATGACATATGGCTGTTCATTATTTATACATTCTGTAGCAGACTATAAATTTTACTTTGGACATATATCGAAGCACTGAAACCATTTCAGTTGCAAACACATAAATCATAGTTACAGTTATTAGTCTAAATGTAATGCCACCCAGGTTCTAGATCAAAACCTTTAAAATCCATTATAATTGACGGCTGCTGCATAACTTATGTCTGATTTTATTAAAGGAGCTCATTATTATTTATATCTTTGAAACGTTATATTCCTAGCTGTGTAACCAGTTAAATGTGAAAGATTTGAGGAATGCGGGGGGAAGAGGAGGGGACAATAGTCTACAAACAGGAAGAATAAGGCTGTAATAGAGGACAAGGTGTTCTGAAATGAAATTACCTAATTCACGGTAGGAATTAGCCAGCCTGCAGTAGCAACTGATGTTCATTAGGGACAAATAAAGCAGGAGTTCTGTATTGGCTAACTCGGACATCAGTGGAAAGGCCGCAAAACAAAGTGCGTTCCCCCATGCTACACGTTGACCATTACTTTACAAGAGTGGAGGGGGAAAGGATTTAGACAGTTCCTATAGCTTGAAAAATCACTGAAACAAAACAGAAAGGTCTGAGAGGTCTTTCTAGATTTATTAGAAAGCTTTTTGCTGATGAGCTGTTTCCTTTGTGTAGTCGGGATGCAAAGCGCGCTCTGGGATATGCATCCTGTAAACATGAGCAAGTCCTTCACTTTTATTCTTTTGCCAAAGTGGCTGAGCCTCAAAGCCAGAAGCCTGCCTTTTCTGGACCACAGAGGCTTCATCATTCCCTTCCTGGCTTTCCTTTTGTGTTCAAGAATGGCTTTTACTTAGTTCTAAAATGTAGCCAGAAGAAATAAAAGAGAGCAGCTATGTCAGTTAAACTTCTGCGGAAGACCTGATACTGCTATCTCTAAAATCAATGACGAGACTTCAAAAGACAAAGGATCAGACTTTTAGGTGGTTTAGAAGTTTTCAGTGAACGAAACAGATCTGTGAACACTGTACATCATGTACACATGAGTTACTAACACCCTCCCTGGTAGGCAGAGGGAAGGGCCTGGTTACAAACCCAGGCAGGTGTTTTCCGTTGTTGGCCCTGGGCTGGGTGGGAGCCAAAACCACTTAGTGACTGGTTTGCTTGGAACAAGAGGGCCTACTCCACCTCAACCTTGTCTACTTTTTAACTATATTTAACATAACTTCTTTCTATATTATGCTTATTATGTTTATACTATGCTTATATTGCTTATAAGCTGTATTCATATATTTAACTATGTTTTAACTCCACTTAGCCTTCTTCACATTAGCCGAAAAGAAAAATAATCAAGAAAATGAATGTTACTCTCTCTATCTTGCTTTAGTTTAGCAACAATATGCGAGAAAAGGTGATGGGGAAAAAAGAATGGTATTTTGAGTACAATAGAGCTGGCAATATGACTGCACAGTTTGATATCTTCCTTCTGGAGTTAATTTTCGAGTTCCTGTCATACTTGGCCTACCTACAATAAAATATAATTTCTTGAGATACTTTGCATATTTCTGTAACTGTCAAAGTTAGCCATCACTTCTTTTTTGTTTATACTTTAGTACTTAATAGTTTCTTTTACTTAGATTTCCATAACTTGGGCCAGAGGCAAATTTAGACTTTCATTTGCTTATGTGTATAAGCAAGGAGCAAAAAGAGATTTTTTCATTTCTTGATGCATGACAGAAAAAAATCCTAGTATTGTACTTTTCTGAGGAGGCTGCCTAGTTGGTACACAGTAGTACCAAGAGTATATTAAACAGTGAATAAAATGCTTATATTCTATTAAAAATCTAAAGAGTGGAGATTCAATAGAGCAAATAAAATATTAACAGGAAGGAAATTCACTGTAATAGAGCATCATTAGCAAAAGAAATCCCATGACAGAAGCTTCAGACTTTTGTGATCTTGGGGGTTTAGGTGACTCAGCTGACTTGGATGTAGTGAAGAAGTACGGATCTCTTAAATGTAGGTAACGGCAAAATTATCATTAGGTATGTTCCTGAAATGTAAACAAAAGTGTTTCTTTTGAAAAATAGATAAAGCAAGACTAACTGACTTATCTTACAATACTGCTAATGTGTGCAACTTTTCCAAAGACATTTATTAAGTTCAGGTTACAATGAAGTTACAGAAGTGAAAGAAAACATCTCAGTAACTTCAGCAAAGCTCTCCTACATGTACAAACACCTCCTATTAAATAATTTCCATTGCTACATTACAGAAGACAGCAGTGAGGAGATTAGGGTAGATGAACACAATGATACTTATTCAAGGTACTCAACTGCATATACGTATATGACTACGCGTATGTGACAGGCACAGAAATGTCTTTCTAAAGGATGTAGCCCAAAGTCCATACTCAAGAGAAGTAATAGGGCATGGGATTTTTTTCTGGTAGGCCTAGAAAATTTATCTTTCTTGAAATTCAGAAAAACTCAAGGAACAGGAGAAAGGGAACAGAAATTAGCTGGACTTGCCTAAAAAAATGCAAGCAAAGAATATATAGTAAACTTGTATTATAAATGTAAAGTGAAAGATAAAGCTGTTGCTAATACAGCTTTAGTAAGTATGAAATGCTAAAAAAAATATAATCCATCACCAATTTAATAGTGAGATTCTTCACTTTAAAATAAACATAATAAACACTGAGGACTTTTTCTTTACGATTAATCCCATTTTACAGAACTGCTTAATGAAAATTACACCTTTCTTCCTAATTAAAGACCTACACTTCTTGTAGAATCCTTTTCAAGAAACATATTATCCATTCCCAAGTTTTACACCAAGCTGTTTTATATTTTCCTTTGTCCCTAAATGGTAAAGTTGGTTTCTATTCAAATAATTTTCACATTTCAGATAAAGGAAAGTGCAAGTGTTGACATAAAGCACAGGAAGAACTGGCCACCTAGACCTTGAATCTGGATAATTTGTAAATCTGCTTGTGTAGGCTAGCAGTAATAATAAAAACTCATTAATCATGTAAGGCTGTGGTGCACGCTACTCTACAACAGCCCTGCAGCGTTTATTTGCTGTGGGGACAATATGCTTCATAAACTCAAATTAGTGTGCTGCAAAAGCTAATTGAATGCATGTGTGATACTTTGCCTAGGGATAACATACACCCAAAAGTCAAATGGTCTTACAGCTTTTATTACTTGGTTAAAAACAGCTGATAGGCTTCTGTGCAACCCAGTAAATCAGTCTATAAATTATCTGATTTTCTGTTTCTTTTCTATGAGTGGCCTTATTTTTTTCTTGAGTATGCAAATTGTCAACCAAAGGAAAAAGAATAATCCATTGGTTATTGGCCAAATTTGAGCTCAGTGTGAATCTGTGAATTGGAGGTCCTCGCACTGCCAATTCTGCTTGGTTGCCATAGATTTACTTACAGGGACCCAAAAAGCAAGTGACAAGAAATTACTAATTTAGGTTCTTGCTTTCAGATATTTAGATTTTTAGACAACATCCTCCCACAGGTATTTTCTGGGCCACATCTGTGTAAATCCTAGACCTACTTACATTCTTCCTCAGGTGCTCTCTCTGTGAGAAGGCTGAGATTTAAGGTCCAGAATGAAAACAGATTCTCTGTCTAATCACGGAATCACAGAATTTTCAGAGTTGGAAGGGACCTCTAGAGATCATCTAGTCCAACTCCCCTGCTGACACAGGAATGCCTAGAGCACATTACTCAGGACTGCATCCAGGCGGGTCTTGAAAATCTCCAGAGAAGGGGACTCCACAACCTCCCTGGGCAGCCTCTTCCAGTGCTCTGTCACCCGAACCCTAACGAAGTTTTTTCTTATGTTTGAATGGAACTTCCTATGTTCCAACTTGTGCCCATTGTCCCTTGTCCTGTCACTGGGAACCACTGAAAAGAGTCTGCCTCCATCCTCCTTCAGCCCACCCTTTAGATACTTATAAGCAAGAATAAGGTTTCCCCTCAGCCTTCTCTTCTCCAGGCTAAAGAGTACCAGCTCTCTCAGCCTTTCCTCATAA
>VYXH01011231.1:1542-48732 GCA_013397275.1 Burhinus bistriatus | reverse complement strand
TCCGCCTTCTCTGTGTCTTCCACCACTAGGCCACCCATCTCATTCATCTCATCATCAAATGTGGGCCCACATTTTCCCTAGTCTTCCTTTTCCTATTGATATACTGAAAGAACGTCTTCTTATTATCTTTAACCACAGTGGCCCAGCTGAGTTCTGCTTGGGCTTTGGCCTTTCTAATTTCCCCCTGCATAGTTTCACTACATATTGGTATTCCTCATAAGTTGCCAAGCCCCTTTTCCAAAGAACGTAAACTTTCCTTTTGTTCCTGAGGTCCAGCCAAAGCTCTCTATTTAGCCAGGCTGGTCTTCTTTCCCATCGGCTTGTTTTTTGGGACATGGGGATGGCCTTCTCCTGTGCTTTTAAGAGTTCCTGCTTAAAGTATGACCAGCCTTCCTGGGCACCTTTGCCCTTCAGGACTGTATCCCAAATGATGAATACCAAATGAATACCAAAAAGCTAATCATCTGTATCTTACTGCCCATGAAAATTATCTTGTTGCTGGATGAGCAGTTCACTGAGCTTTAGTTTTGATTTTATATTAATTAAGTTCATTATAAGTCTGCAAGCCTGTGGAATGCTTTATGATTATTAAGTTTACTGCACTATTTACTGATATGACTCAAAATACATGTAATGCAACAAAACATTTACTTGGCATAATAATATTAATGTCCTGTTGTATTTGTGTCCTACCACAAACAAATAAATGGACTGAATGCATACTAAAGATTAAAATTCTTTTCCCCCAAAAAGTTAGCTCAAAATGGCTAGCAGAATTCCAATTCAGGAAAAAGAAATATTTGATTTTTCTCTACTATCTTTACAGTAAACAGTATTGTTGTGTACTTCTGCTGATGAATTAACTCAGAATGTTCTACAGAAAAAAGGGGCTGTGTTTCAGATTGTGGTGATTTGTCCACATTGCATCCATTCATTGGAGACAGAGGCATGTTTCTAATGTCCTCCTTCTTCATGAAGAGTTTCTTGCTCAGGGTATGGCTCCCACTGGTTTCGTAGTTTATTAGAAATTTAGAGTGGAAGACCCCATTAACCAGTGTTTTATACCAAATTTTAAATATCAGTAAACTTCAAGAAATCAGAGAAAGTATTGTCCAGAGCACTAATAATGATTCAGATCCATGTAGTTACCCCTTTAAGTTGGCAATTGCATATGAATCATGACAAATTAGATACTGACTCTAAAAAATCAGGAAGATTTTGTTTTCATTTCAGAAATGATATCAAATACAGCTATTGCATTTTCAGAGGCCAACAGACTACGTGAAGAAAAGAATTTGTAACCTACAGCTACAAAGATCGAGGAAGACGATCAATAAGAGTGTGAATCTCAAAGTGGTCAGAACTATGCTATTATTTTGCAAAGCTCCTCTAGCAGAAAAAGGATGCTGTCAAACTAGTGCATAGTTTTTTCCCTCTACCATGACAGGCTTGCTTATTTCACTTGGTTAAATCAAATTACGGCTATTTAAGCCCTCCAGGTGCAACACAGCCTATCATAGTCAAGTTGACTTCTTTCTGCATAATCGAAAATTAAACTAATTTCGGAGTGTTCTTTATAGTTGATCATTAGAGAGATAATAAAACCAGGGGAAAAAAAGATGCAATGTGACTTCAAAATGGCCTTGATCCAGTAATGTCAACAGCAAATTGCTTTTGACCGCTCATACACTCAGGTACTGTTAAGCCCAGAAATCCAAGAACATTTAACTCCCTAACAGGAATAAATTGGAATGTATTTTAAAATAGTCCCTTCAGTTTTGATTCATACTACTACATCTGATATTGGTGGGAGACATTTTCTCTAAAGGGTGTTTTTGCATGCTATTTTTTCATTCTCCTTAGGTTAGACAGCTATTTAGCTGTTTAGCTTGTCTTCAGTTACCAAATACAAGTGTAGGAAATTGCATTAATTTGGCAGTTATTAGATTTGTTTAATGTTTTTTCATCTCTTACTATTAAATAATTGGATCTGAGAGTTATTTTAAAAGGCAAATGTCTTGCTGTTCCTTAAAAGGGTATTAAGAAGAAGAAATGGCTAAGATTTGATTTCATGCAGGCTTTACTTTGGCTTTCTACATCTGGAACTGTTGTCCTATGTCGCTCAGTTGTCCTAACAGCTGCTATCTGTGGGTGAATATGAACATGAAGCTTGCAGGATATCTGAATTATATTTTTTGACAAAAGTTTTAGCATTCTGATTTATCTGGTAAAAACAGATTTAGCTTTTTTTCCCCCTATTGTCCAGTTTGCTAATTTGTTTTAAAATTCTGTTAAATCTATTGCAATACAATGTTATTTTCTGTAGCCCTGAATAACACCTTCCATTTATTTTTTTTTCTAGAATGGTTGATAGATCCTCATCAATATTATCAAAATTAATACATAGGAATTTTACTTCTAACATTCAATTTAAAATGTTGCCAAATGCTCCCAACAGTTATAGCCATAAAGTGATCTGCTTATTAAGGTGAATTTTGCATTTTCACTCATATAGCTGGCCTTAGAAAATACTAGTTTTTCCGTCCAAGAATTTAGACAGAGAGCATTTTTAGCAGGTGTGGCCCCCAAACTAAATTTTGTCAATATTAGATAGTATACTAAAAGAGACATTCTGTTGACAAAGAATAATTCTATAAAACACCTCTAGTTCCACACAAAATCAATTTTCTTAGAAAAGTGGGAAAGAACAAAATTTTTTGTTGCCCTACTCTACGTGTAACATGAAAGGTAATAGTCAATGTATGAATGTATTCCCTCTGATATGGATTTACATCAGAGGCAGATGATGAATGTATTTTAGAGGTCAGACAACCTTCCAGGCAATGTCTCTACAAAGTAGCATTCACTATAAAGACTCGTTATTCAAATCCTCTATTCAAATCCTCCTCTCACTTGTGGCCGCCTTTTAGTAAGTGGGACTGTGAATCTGCATCAGCTGATTGAAAAATTTCACCAACATTATCTTTTGCTAAAATATACTACTTTACTGAAACTACAGTGTTTCATATAGATACACTGGTTTTAACAGTTTGGTCATAAGAAAGGGAAGGAACAAGAAAGAGTGCTCAAATTTGCTTTGCCTAAAGGCCATGGCACTGCTTCTGCGCATAGGATAAATGATGTTGACAACTGTGGCTGGGCTTCTTGTGGCTGTTTCAGAGTCATTTGGGATGAAGGGTCTTCAAGCAGGAAAGGGAGCTCCAGTGCATCACATTCTGTTAAGGTCCAGGTAGTACCCTAACCAGGGACTCCCTGAATGTATGATACATTTGTTTTGTACATGAGTAGAAAACAGTTCTTCTTCATTTCAATTCACTGGAACACTAATAGAAATAATAACTGACAAAAGAATCAGGGCCCAATTCTTTCAGAATTCATCTTGATATTAGATTGTAATTGTCAGAAGGCCTGAACGGTGCAGCAGAGGAGCACAGCAAGGTAGGGGAAGAATTCAAATAGGCCATATACACCACAGCAGCAATGACAAGCTCAACAAACAGTCTGCCTGATTTTACAATGAACAGTGCAAATCTCTTTTCAGGTCTTCATCTTCCTTTAATCCTTACATTACAAAAAAATGAAAGGCTTTTTATCCAGTAACACTGAAACTGGGATGGCAAAGACAACACCAGATACAGCTATTGACATACTGTTCCCTCTGTCCTAAATCAGAGGAATGGACTTTGTGGCCTCCTGAGCCCTATTTTCTGAGATCAACATACCGTGTCAGAGCTTGTACACTCTTTGAATGAGTGCATGGTGTGTGCGAGCAGACCTCCTGCCTTTTGCTCTGTTTTCTTTCTACCCCCAGCAGTCAGAGGTCTGCTGGTGACCCAAATTAAACTTTTGACAGCTGGAGACATTTAAACCTGAAGCTCAAACCAATAAACAAATGTGGACTGCCTTCCAGAAGTAAAGCTTGCATGTTAATACACCATACAGAAAGGTAGTCTGCATTTTACATCCCATTTGATAAACAGGAAACAAACTTGGCACAAAAAGTTTTTAATCAGTGTTACAAAATGGGTGTACAGTTATTTTCTGAGTTGTATGCTTCATATGTTTTTATTGTTATTTATTTTAAGGACTATTTTTACACTAAGGCATAAAAGATTATATGCTATTACTTGTTTAACAGTTAAATATGACACTGACAATATTCATCAATGTTTTCCAACTATCATTCCTCAAATTAGTTTTCTAACAGATGTTGAGGTAGCTGGACCAATTTTCAGAAATTATTAACATCTCCAGTTTCCACTAGCAACTTAATCTATTTACTCTATCAACGTATACTTCTAAGCACAAATTTCAGAAATGACTTTTAACTATCTGTGTTCGGAAAATTTGAACCATGTTGTTTCTCAGTACTTAGGTTTTGGTTTTCTAGTTCCACCACCTTTTTTCTGTTAACTCACCGGTAGTGAGTAGATAATAATGATTTCTATTCAAAACACCCCATACCTCTTACAACCTCATAATGAAAACACACACAGATTATAAGGACAAACTGTTACGTGTCAGCTGTGATTCCTGCATTTTCTCTGTTTTTTCTAGATGTGAGTAGAAAAGAAGGGCAGTTGGGAAATTTGAATTTTATTTCCTGCACATACCTCATTTTTACATCTGTAAAATGAGGGTGAATCTTCCTCTACTGTCTGTGTAGATCAAGAAACTATGTAAATGTGACATCTTTTCAAATAATGCCATAAAATCATCTATGGGAGAGAGAACTATGCTTTTACAGCTGCATCTTCTGGTTTCTCTAAAATTCATAAAACCTGAAATGCTGAGAAGTCTGGTGCTGTACATTTGAAAGTTTATACCAAGAATAATTCTTTATACGTCACAAAAATCTTGAATAAATTTTAAAGATTTACTTCCACTTTATTTTCTACCCATTTTTCACATGGCATAGGAATAAATTTTGAAGGAAGGTCGAAGTTTCCTGCAGTAATCTGTGTATCCCTTCTTTCCCATTGTCACAGGCAAAGACAGGTGAACCACACAAGTTATCTTTTTAATAAGTCTTTCTTAATATAAGCATTGTCAGACTACACAGTCTTCTATACATATAAAGATCTTTCAAAATGGTATGACAGAAAGAGAGGTTTATGAGTTCCTTTGCTAAGCAAGGAAGATGCAGTAATTGAAAGTGCCCACGGGCTTGGCGATTTATTGTTAAGGGAAGCGTGCTGTAAACAAGAGTAACATTAAAGATTTGGCTGTAATAATTCAATCTACCTTACTTTACAAAACAACATCTAAGTTTGCAAGTAGCAAGGCCTTGTTTACAAATAATTTGCAGCCTTCATGATGTAGGCAGCTTTCAAAATCTCCCAGATGAAAGAAATGTAAGATATTGCTACTGAAGCACTGGTCACAAGTGTGTAGTCGAAACCAAGTGTGTTTTTCATTGAATGGGTTCAACCTCTGTGGGCTTAAGTGTGTAGGAATGGCAGTAAAACAGCAAAGCAGAGTACTCTTCCTTTGTGGCTGGACAAACAGATCCAGGTGGCATTACTGGATTAGGAGTTGGGAAATGGCAGGATCAGGTGAACTTCAGGCTGACTAGATTTGGGGGCAGCAGTCACGTCACCCTGCACTAGATGGTTGAGTACACCTGGGCAGTTCCAGTCTTTCTAAAGTTGGTCCTTTTCTTTCTGTAGCTTAAGCACAGGAGAATGCTACTCATAGCCACCCAGCTGGGCCAGCCACATCAAGAACAGGCGCGCAGGCTCTCCTCTTGGCTCAGCAAGTCTCATCTGAGTAAGTGATCATGATTTCGATAAAACAGCAGTAGGAACTATACAAACCTCTAAAATACATTAAAGGAATTTGGCTAGAAAGGGAAAACATGCAGTTGTGGAAGAATGGGACCACAGTGATGTGTATGCTAAGGAATTTGGTTTTCTTTGCCTAGGACTTCTCTCTGTTATATTCCAAACATTGAAAAACAGCACTATACTTGCAAAATGAAAAATGCATATTTCTGTAAGGCCATGCTTCTTTTCTCAGGAATAGAAGGTGCTTCCTTCTAGACATAGCATTCATCTTAAATTGATCCTAAGGGAAGAAGAGGGTGGAAGAGCTCACTTAGCAAAATACTGAATACTTAGTACATACAAAATGTTCAGATCCCATAGCGTACACAGTGTGACAGAAGGGCTATCTTCCACCCTTCCCTTCCCCTTCCTACTGCTTCTGGCGCTATATTCAAAGAGCACAGCTGCCTGCCATTCCTGCACAGACACATCTCTGTCATAAGTCAGCACAATCTTTGCAACGTAGGCATTTATTCGGATAGAGTGACAGACCTTACTTACGTCCCAGAGCACAAGATTAAAATCTTCACCAGAGACATTTGATTTCATAGGTTGTAATTTTTGCAGAAAGATCACAGATCTGCCATTTGAACACACAGAGCAGTCCACAAGAACAGCCAGATACACTGCAAAATTTGTCTTGGATCGGACAAGGAAAGGAAAAGATGAGATAACCCACTTGATCTTACATAGAAGCATATGCTGCTCTGGAGTAATTATTAGAAACTCTCTGAACCTTGAGAACAAAATTGTTAAGCCAGTACTTAACTGACACTGTTATTTTGCTATTACCTTTTAAGATGGTAGGAATTACATTACTGCTGTCTTTACAATCTGCTGTTCAGCATGACACTTGGTACAAAGACAAGTAAAGCACCTGAGTTTGGGGTATGTAAAAACATGAAAGCAGATATTTAAAAATATCTTTAATTTTTAGAGCCATCAGAATATATAACTTCATTAAACAAATATAAAAGGAGCGTTAAGAGAATTATTTTCAAGGTTCTCATAATACCGCTATCTTATCTAGGTCTCCTGATGTTCTTGCTTAAAGACCTCATTCATTCATCTACTTAAAAGGATTCCAGTTGTTCAGAGAATGAAAAGTGCTCTCAATTCTGGCGTTCTTATTATGCAAAGGTAGTTACTAGGAAGATGTACTAAATAGCCTTTTACATCTCAAAAGCACATTACAATAGTGATAGATGGATGCGCATGCCAGTGTGAGGAGGACAAAAAAAAAAAAGGAAGTGAACTAAAGACTGTTCCATTTTCATGGCAATTTCTTTCTTAAGAACCAACATTTTTTTTTAAATAAAAAAAAGGAAAAAAGAAAAAAGATTTGATCTATCTATAGTGGAGATAGTGACAATTAAAAGAAAAAGCTACACCAATCATCTATTGATTCACTGCTATACAACTGTCTTTATCGCTAACCAAAAGCACTGAAAAACGTGGTTACCTAACAAGAAAGAACAATCACCAGAAACATTTTAATTTCCTCCTTGGTGTATAATAATGTCAAAGACCTTAAATACTGCTGTGATGGAGAACAAGATAGACAGACAGATACAGAGCAGGTCTTTTAATGCAAAGATACAAATATACTTTGTACCTATTAATTAATTCAATTCACATTATCCCTGTGAAATATTAGAACAAATTTTATAAAAGAACAAATAAGAGCATAAAGAAATTTAGATTCTCCAACCTTTGAGGCTGAATGGTAAATTTTCCACTGAGCTGTTACAGAACTGCGCAGCAGATTGGTCGTTAGATCACACAATAAGGAACTGTCTGAGCCAAGATTGGAAAGGTAACAATGAGGAACCCTTTCAGCAGTATGTAGTTATTAAGAGAATTCATTACTGCAGAAGCAGATACAGCTAGTCACCAGAAAGTCGGCCAAGACTCGCCACATTCACCTACCATTTAGAACTTGCATGGAATTTATCCTGTTGTTTTAATTTTATCACATGATTTTATATAATTAAAGTAACATGATTTTGTCCTTCTTGTTCTCCCAAATTAAGTACTATTGCTATATATTTATTTATAACCAAGAACAGCCATAAAAACCTTTTCATCATATTTCTCTTTTCCTCTCTGTGTCATTCACCAAGTTTTGGGTTTGGGGTTTTTTTTGTGGTAATGGAACAAAGTTAAATGAGTTTTGACTTTCAAATCTTCGCCTACGAAGTAGTTCTTTACACTAGTTACATTCCAAAAAGCTTTGAGAACATATACCAGCCCTCGGGGCAGATCAAAGAATGAGGAAAACAAAGTTGGGAGGTGAAATACAGCTCATCTGGGAAACAGATTGCTTCTTTGTGGTCTAAACTTTAGAGATAGAACAGTTTTGTAACCTGGAAGAGTTGGTACCAGTGTGGTATTGGACTTTCAAATCAGTTCTTCTCCCATTTCCTACATCCATTGTTGCCTTTTTTAACAAATGCAAAATTTAGTCAAGACACCTGTAGTTTCTCAGTGAAACGATACAAAAAGGCAACTTTAAACAAATGCTCAGGCAAAAATCACCAGGCTGTCTGAGCATAGCTTCATATGTTCAATGAAGACAGAACATAAAAGCCAAAGCTATCTTTTCACCATTTGGGGTTTGAAACGTGCAAGCCCTAAGTAGTCAGAGAAGAGGAAAATCCAAAATTGAAGTGAAAGGTACAAAGTGAGCTGTCTTGAAGAAGGCAATTGTTGCTAGCTGTAGTGTTTGGTGAATGTGTGAGCTGTGCTCCCCCCATCTTTCTCCAGTGGATAACTATGTATTTTAATGCAATTTGCAATGGGGTTTGGGACTTATTACCAGCTGTCAAGAGATCGAGTATTGAGGGCTTAACTGACAGTGGATAATTAGCTTCTCTATGAACGGTGATTGTGTTTCACTCTGAAGATAGTGTGGTAACAAAATGAAACATATGGCAAAGTCAATTATGATTTTTTTCTCAAAACTGTTTTTAATGATATTTAACTATTGATCTGTTGGGTTCCAGTTTACTTTGATCAGTATGCAATATCATAAGAAGCTATTTTATTTAGGCTATTTTCTATTTTAACTACTTATAGCCTATTCAAACATAGAGAAATTAGTATATTGTTATTCCAAAAAAGGCTATTTATGGAGCAAATGAGAACGCTGCAGAACTAGCAACAAAGAGATTATAGTTTTGTCATGCCCTTGACGCAGGCTGAGTGATCCCTACTACTTTCACTATTCAGCGGAGTTAATGCTGTCTTGGAACCAAACATACTGAAAAAGGTCTTCTAATGCCATTTCTGAAAGTATTCTTTCTGCCTTTGTCAAGTAATGCAATGAGAAATTACCATAGCATTTTACATAGTAAGTACCAGCTGAGGAGCACAGGGTTATCCTAGGAGGCAGAGAAGCACACAGCCTAGCACTTCTCCTTGCATACTTACATTTGCATAAAACATTGATTGTTTGCAAACATGTAGTACAGAAAGGTGTCTATTGGATTAATAATCTTAGTGTATCTGTATCACTCTTGTACAGATACAACTAACCTAAACAATAATACATATTTTAGCAAAAACATATCCTGTGTCCCTATCCTGACTTGAAGGTTTGAAGATAATGTCATTTCCTCATTTTTCCTGTTAGAAGTTTGGCAGAATATTTTTGAAACACTAACTGCTTTCTTACAATGATGAAGAAGTCTGAAGAAGAGAAGCAGGATGGTAATCGCTCTTCTCAATTTGGCCATTGACTTTCTGTGCAATACTGGCCAAACCAATGCTTTAATGTCTAGAGGTTTAATTTCAGACCCTTTTAAAAGGCTGGAATTCCACAAGGCAGGAGAACGGAAGTTTATTGCAATGAGTCATCAGAAGTTAAGAATCTAAACTTCCTAATATAATTAGTTTAGAATTGATATTAAGTCTTAATGTTCTGGTTTCTCTAATAATACTAGACAGAAGTAAACTGATTTACAAAACAAAAATTCCTCCAAAAAGGGGGTCATAAAAATACTGGAAGTCTATTTCTATTAATGTAAGAAATTAATTCCTTACAGATTCAAGTCACAGCTTTAAAGAAAAAAGACACATAATTGGATGGATACAAAAATATTTATTCTTCCATACCAGTGGCCTTTTAAGTCAGATGTATACCAAAGGCAGCAACCTGGATTCACACATCAAGTCTGGATTTGGTCAGACAGTTAAAACCTTTTTGAGGAAACTCCTTTTCCACACAACAGTGTACTAAATAGGAAGCTTATTTTCTGTAGTACAGCACTATATTATAGAGCATTATACCACCATCCAACTATTCTCATGGATTAAACAGAACTGTTATAACTGATGAGCCAATTCAATTCAACTCTGAACGCTTACTTTCCTTATTAAGCAAAGAATATCTGACAAAAACCACAGAAAATAAAAATTCCCTTTCCTTCCTACCTTCCCTCTTCTCCAAGAGAAAGAAGCAGCAGGGCACTGTGAACTGAGACTTGCACTTCTTGGTGATCTCAAAGTGTCTGTGGCTGTAGATAAGGCCACACCAGAGAAGGTACACCTAGAAGTGACTGTGGCTGTGGATAGTCCACACAGCAGCAGGCACACCCCTGAAGAGACTGTTACCCATGAATAAGTCCATGCTGGAGCAGCTACACCCCTAAGGGACTGTGGTCCATAGATAAGTCCATGCCAAAACAGGGGCTAGAGGAGAAGTCCCACCTGAACCTTTGGAGGGTGAGCCTCACAAGAAGCAGACCTAACCTGAGCTGGCTTTGGTAGCCATTGACTCTACACAGCACACCACCACTCCTGCCCTGAGTGACCACCATAACAGATGGAGCCCAAAATCATGGACTAAATTACTTCAATGGACATTTTATGGACATTTTGCAGGGGTGGCCCAAAGACTAAGGGGTGAGTAAGGAAGATATACTGTATAGTGTGGAACCTGAGCATGTTGTAAATGGTATGGAGTAAGGAATGGAGATAGTACTGGCTTTGGCTGGGTTAGAATAAGATTTCTTCATAGTAGCTCGTATGGAGCTATGTTTTGGATTTGTGACCAAAACAGTTTCGATGACATAGAGATGTTTTAGTTCTTGCCGAACAGTGCTTACACAGTGTTAAGGCCTTTTGTGTTTCTCACGCTGCCACATCAGCAAGTAGGTTGGGGGTGCGCAAGCTGGGAGGAGACACTGCAGAGACAACTGACCCAAACTGACCAAAGGGATGTTCCATACCCTATCATGCCATGCTCAGCCTTAAAAACTGTAAGGGAGGCAAATTCGCCAGGGCTGCCACTGCTCAGGGGCTGGCTGGGCATCGGTCAGCTAGTGGTGAGTAACTGGGTTGGTTTTTTTGCATCGCTCATTTTACTTCGTTTTTTCTTTGTTTCCTTTTTTTCTTATTAAGCTACCTTTATCTCAACCCACAAGTTTTCATACTCACACCCTTCCAATTCTCTTCCCCATCTCACTGTAGTGTGTGAGCAACGTAGCTGCCTACTGGGGTTAAGCCATACCACTTGGATAGGCATCGCTTCTAGTGGGTCAGAGCACAAACTGTCTAGTCTCCAAACCCATACAACACAAAGCATGCCTGTTGATGCAGTCACTGAAGATATCCAAGTGATGACATATCATTTTATCTTTTGGATGCACACACCCTTTTTTGGGAAATAATGTGGAATCTCCAAAGAAACTATATGAAGATTTAGGGTTCTCAAACTGGTAGATTTATGGGCCACTAAGTCACTTCACTCTACATTTTTAAGAAAAAATGGTAAAGCTCAGAGGCCATTGATTCAGCGTCTTTAGAACAGCAGCTTTCTGTGACTAACAATTTAGCCTGGATTTAATTCAGAAATCTGAGAAGTCAAAAGTGGGCACATATACTACTGAAAGACTATTTCCCTATGTAATGAAAGCAAAGCCAAAAGTGATAATATCTAATTCCACTCTAATGGCTTTTATCTGTAGATCTCAAGATGCTAGTGATATTCCACCAGCTAAGTACTCTATACTCAGCTCAGGAGGAGGTCAAGGGCAGAACACCCATGGACTTTAAAAGTTTGCTGGACTGAGGCAGATGTATCAAAACATATTACTCCAGTTTCTGTCTTACATAATAAATTGTGGGCCAAAGGAGCAGTAAACCATCAACCACCAGCCTGATAATTGCATTTCTAATGAAAATGTGTGCCCCTTTTGTGTCATTTCTACTGTAAAACAGCATGCTAGTACCCACTAGTGAACAGTGCACTCAGTAGAAGCATAACTAATAGGAGAAATAAAAATTATGTCCCTGATGGTGTACTTTTTAATGTATTAAATAATGATTAGGGGCAAAGGGCAAATATTCAGCAATCAGCAAGCAACCAACAGGGGAAAAAAAGATACTGATTCAGTAGGTAAAGACCATTAAAAATCTTAGTGTAGCCCTTCTCTGAAATCTTCTCCCACTCATCATAAAAGTACTGAAACATATCATCCTTCATTTTGATTGAAGCTAGTCTCTTCTCCAGATGTTAAGGCTGTTCTGTTATCTGTTACTATGTCATATATATCCCTGAAAATATACTGTCAAAAAGACATAGTTGCTGGTTGACAGCTAAGATATTAAAAGGCAATTCCAGTTACAGTTGGCCAAATTTTTGATTAGCTCTTCAGTAAACAAAGGGCATTATTACTGACAGTAGGGGATTTCAGACAAGATAGGTATATGTCATAGCACAACTTTCAAGCCTCTGTTGTGTGTTATGGTATGTTAAGAGATAGCACAAGCATCTCTAAGAACCTTTTTGCCAGGCTTAAATAGAGACAAGGGTAAGAATCCAATCCACTAAACAGAATTTCTCAATTGTACTCCTCTTTCATATTGAACATACTGAAATACTTTTATATACAGCCACAAATTGTTGTTAGGCAAACCTAGATGGAATAGGATATCATTTGGGGGCTTTATAATATTTCTGATCCTTTACAAAGGTTGGCTGAAAAGAATCTGTACACAGAAAAAAATGACAATTATTTCTTCTATAAAAGGAACGGCATAATACAGACAAATGGACATTGCAGGGGAATTGCCAATTATACTTGGCCCAGTTCAAAAGGTTAATGATGAAATATATCTCTGACTTATATTTCAAGAAGAAAACTAGCAGTAAGGCAAAATTATTCATTGTGAAACAAGTAAAAATGTTTCCTTTGGTCTTTCTCTAGCTATTGCTAACAATCCACTACTACAAAATGCTTTCTGCTGTTGAAACAGGTATGCTTAGTCTTCTAAATTAAATTTAAATACTTTCACACAGAATGCACTAGATTTTTTTTTCTCTTTATCTGCTACTTATATACTTCTAATGATGTAAACAGAAATGAAGGACATGGGAATGATCCTCATTAATCCAGTAATACTTTGTGGTTAGACCAGGTCACGGGAATATTTACAATAAAAAAACTTTGTTTGCTCTATGGGTTGATTTAGGAAAAGGCAGTTAAAAGAGAACAATTTAGGTGAATCTAGATAAACAACCTCCTGATAAACAAGCTGTTAAAAACAATAATTACTTGCCCCATTAGTTGTGGTAAAGTTAGGGGTGGTTTGCCAGGCTGAGATTGAGCAGAATAAAAACAGACAAAAACTCTCCTGCTGTCCAGGGGATGGAAGAAATCCATGAAGTATTTTGAGGAGCCAGCCAACCTAGACTTCACTGCATTTCCAAAACAAAACACACATGCACAGTATGAAATGCATAGCAATTAGCTCTTTTTGAACTTCTAGGTGAAGAAAAAAAAAATCAAACATCAGGTAAGATATTGAAACACGCAGCCTGTTCATCATGCTGTTGTGTTTCTTATTTTTGCTGCTCCTTCTATTAAGAGTGTTGTCTGTTGACAGCTCTCAGAGAGAGACTTGGAGACACCCAGTGCACTCATCCACTGCTGCGTAAACTTGGGTAATCCAAGACTCTGTCCAAGGCTGTTAAACCTAGAAGGGCTAGACACAAAACTGAGGAAGTCATTGAAAGAACCACGAAACTTCAATATGACAATAAGAAACCAGTCAAATAGAACAATTAGTTGAAAAACTTTCCTAAACTGTTTTTTTTTAAACTTACATTTTGCTGTTCTTTTGAAAAAAACCCAAAGACCAGCAGAGTAAAAACTATATTCCCCAGGGTGTCCATTCACAAAGATTAACTGCTATTAAAACTAAAGGGAACTATACACAAATTCCTTTGTATCTTGACAGAATTTTTCCCTTGGGAAAGAGTGGGTATCGTTGCTAGTCTGCAAAGGTATAATTTAACCATTAGTTCACATACAGGATACAGTAAGTTTATTGAAAATATTCTAAATCCTATTGTTATATCACGTACACATGTTCAACTTTCTCACATGAGGGAAGAACCTAACAATGAGTTGCTGCCAGAAGAGGCACCAGCAGTTTCAAGAGTCAAGAGCTTTTAGCCTGTTTTTTTCAAGTACTTTTAATTTTACAAACCTTACTGTCAGAAATCTTTAAAGGATTTGATTTGCTAAGAATATATCCCAGTAAAAATAAAACACCTATAAGATACCACAAGTTGGATATTTAAAAATTTGTAGCTATTTTTAAAGGCCCTGGCTTCTAATAAGTATCCATCTGGAAAAGAACTGTTTGAAATGAAAAGCAATTTTACATTTAAACTGAGATTTCATAAACAAAGCAATACTGTTATGCAGTTACCCTGTACATTTCCTTCCTTACCCCCCTTAGATATCTCTTACAGCTTGATACTTCAGTTGCTTTCAAAAGTATACATGCACGGTCAGACTGCTGCAGCAAAATGTATCTTTATCATGTATAGCACCCAGGACAAAATCTTCACTCAAACCTCACCAAACAGTAGCAAAAAACCCCAGCCCTTTACCATGATCTGAAACTTGTCAGAACTCTGGTACTGACACATAAGCAGAGACCAAACTTCAAAAGGGAGTCTGACAGAAAATGTGCCATAAACAACATTAAGAAATTAACATTAACAATGAAACAAATAAAGCCATTGAAGTTAAATAGCAAAAACTATCTTCTGAGTAATAGATACGTCAAGATACATGTTTTTATCACTTTTAATGCAATTCCAGAGATCTGGATCTGGGAGTGAACTGAGATTTGCTCCAGGTCATGTCACCATCTAAGAATGTTACTCAGGTGACACACTTCATCTGAAGACAAGGAAAGGCTATTGCTCACTTTGACCTGTCAGCCCAATTGACATCAAAGTTGTCAACAAAAATAGAAAAGGGTGAACAGGAAAGCAAAGAAAAAAAAAATATAAAGTAACAAACAGGAAAACCTGGAAAGAAAATGTCTTGCCGTAGAGGACCTCTCTGCTTAGGTCATGAACCCATGTCACATTCTCATGATAGTTGGCCATAAATATCTGTTAACCTCATACAGAAATGAAGTACAGTCAGGATAGTCAATATTAATTGCTGCAATAGAGCACACTGATGCAAAAATAAAGACTGTGTAATGATTAAAGGATACCACTGATGATAAAGTGAATATAGATGTGGGGAGCCATGCGTTCCTGAATTTTAATGTCAACTGTGAGAGTTTATTAGGTGACCTTGGCAAGTCACTTGCCCTCATTGTTCCATAGACCCACACAGAATATGAAATAACATTTACTGGTTTGCATACACAGCACTGTGCCTACAGCTGCTATAAATCTAGTTTTTCATGGACGTCATCTTTGTATGTGCTTTCCAGATGTAATTTAGGTAAATGTGTCCAGGTACTTCATGATTCAGACATTTCCTATAGCCAACCAGAATAACACATGGAGAGCCATGTGAAGGGGCAGGATTGGCAGTCAAAGGGGACCAGTGAGAGGTTTCACTTGGTTTTTGAGATCAGAAATACGGCCGCCCTATGAATACCTGTTTATTTATATTGATTATTTCACGTTAGATTCATGGAGAACTCAATAAAACATTGCACGTGCCGAAGGAAGACAGGAATATCATGAAAATCTGTTGATTAGGTTTTGCTTAGTACAGAAGAATTACGTAGAGGCACTATGTTTCAGCTACTTTTAGCTGCTTTATTATATTAATATCAAGTCGTGAAAGCTCAGGATCCAGGAAACTACCATGAGTTCCTATTTTAGAAAAAATAATATCAAGAATTGAGATTTAGTCTACGACATCTATTTGGCTCAATAATTATGCTGAAAATAACTGATAAATGTATTTAGCAAGACTTGTTACTAATTTAAATTTCTTATTTTGTAATCTAGTTTTACTGAAAATAAACCCAGACATCCTAAAACTGCTTCAATAGAGCATGCTGATCAAAATTGTTTAGGAACAAGTTTCATTTAACTCTAGCAAGGTATTCTGAATTACTTTACAGTAGGATGAACTTCAGTTTTGGGAATTGACTGAATTGTTCTATTGTCACATGTTATCTCAATTTTTTTTTTTTTTTTAAATTAGTTGCTGATGAAAGCAGAACATTGGCAAATGCATTCTTTTTCCTCCAAACTAACTTGAGGACATATCACATACTCTAGACCGATAACTCAATATTGTTTTAAAGAAACAAGTTAAACAGCGATTTAGAATACAAAAAGATAAAAGATTAGGAAATTTTTTTTTAGTGTTTTAGAGATCAGTAATGCTAAAAAGCACAACAGATTAATTATTCCTGTTATCTTGTTTGATTTCCCAAGAAAACTAAAAGAATCTTTACTGAGGGAATATCATTGTGAACAGTCAACACTGAAATCAAAAGCACTGATGCATCACCAGTTTCAGCCCCCATATTTGGGAGCACTGAATGCAAAATGCTACTATTTCCTTTGGGTAATTTCCCACATTGAATAGCCTATATCAGATATAGCAAATCTTAAATTGTTAAAATACCTTAGGTGATAAGTGCACAGAAATAGATATAAATAAACTACCACAGCTTCAATATTCACTTTTATCTTTTACAGAGTCAGACTTATTATACAAATATGTGATCATACAATGCATCTTACACTTTTTAGCTGCACACTATATTCTGATAATAGTTATTTACATAATTATTCTTTCTGCAGGGAAAATTTGGTGCACTGTGAAAAACATACTCAGGAAAAAGTCATTATACAATTACTCATACAGTACTCTGGAGCTAAATCCACAATACTGTGCAAACAAGTAACTTTCCTAATGAC
Organism: Burhinus bistriatus; assembly: GCA_013397275.1. Classification (NCBI taxonomy): domain Eukaryota; kingdom Metazoa; phylum Chordata; class Aves; order Charadriiformes; family Burhinidae; genus Burhinus; species Burhinus bistriatus. Next base: position 31,683 of record VYXH01011231.1, on the reverse strand, counting down.
TTCTGTGAAGGAAGGTTATCCTAAGTGAGTTATCAATTTTAATGTCAAATCTCCCTAGGTGTGGAGGCAGACATACGACTTACACGCACTTACCAAATAAACAGATCAATTTTGTATAGCCATTAGAAATACCATTACTCCTTTGTTAGGTTTTTTGCCTCTTTCTACCGTCTCTCTTGCTGATATGTTTTGCAAGAAGTTGAAATGAATGGTGAACCTTATGCTAAGAGTAGGCCAATTTTTGGCTTTGCTTTTTTGTCCTCTTGATCCTAAACAGCTTTAATTTTTGAAAGACTGAAACAACTTATGCGAAGAAAAAAGACGCACGTGTGGCTCACATAGTGTGAGGATGGTCAACTAATAAATCCACATTGTACGAGATTACTCGTGCCTTTTAAGACAGTCCAGAGTGAGTTTACTTGTATGAGGACAGTTTGGGGGACAGAGACAACAAAATGAAATTATTTGCTGCAAGGCAGTGATGAGGATGATCTTTGCCACCCACTGCATAAGTTTTCTTTTTAAAAGGCAATTCAGGGCAGATGAAAGACATGCAACTCTCTAGTACAGGAGTACTGTGCAATAACTCCTTTTCTGAGTACTCCTCCTCCCCAATAAGAGTATGTGTATGGGGCCTATCTCATTTATAAGTTCATAATTATTTCTTATGAAGAAGGATGAAAAGAAACTCATATTCCCATAATCATCAAAGGATTTCCCTAGAGAATTCCAGTGAGATCAACAGGACCGCTTAGCTGCAAAGAAACCACTTCGGCAATTCACGATCTGGGGGGTGTTCATGGGTAAATTAGCTCCATGGACTCATACTAAATCTGCTGCACACAAATACACGCAGGATGTTGAAGTAGCTGGGACTTCACCAAACCTGGTGGTGCGGTGCAGCCTTGATGACCTCTCTTATTCTTCAATAACGTCCTGTCCTCCTTTACCAATTTAAGTCATTCTTCTGGGAAAAGCTGTCTTTCATTGTTTCTGTGTCCACCTGGGGCCCCGAGCCTTTGTTGTGGTTTCTAGAGACTATTAAAATAGAGATCACAATAATGGGGGGTGTGGTGTGGTGTGTGTGTGTCTTAATTTGAGGAACAATCCTGTGGTAGCAAAGACGAGCTCTCACTCAGGCTTTTAACAAGCAGGTGGAAAATACACCTCTGAATGGTCTGTGAACATAGTGCTTAGCTTTAAATAAACGTTGATGCTGCTAATAACTAAATATCATTGCCCTGAGCCAGCAGGTTTTGATACAGTTCTGTATATTCCTTACAGTTATTTGCCCCCTAGTTGTGCTTGTTTTCTTTTGAAGAATAATTAAGATTTAATGGCATATTTTCACAGGTTTTTTCTGCTTGCTTTCTTGCTGCCTACTGTGCTGATTGCTTGCGTCTGATCCCGGTCATTACAAGAACTGTACAGTAATTGCCTATCTGGTGACTCATTAATGAAGGTCCCCAGAGAGACAAGAAGCTGTTCTTTTGAAGTTCATCATGTTTGCTGTTGGCCTTCTAGTTTAATCTATACATTCAGGACACCTTATTCAATTATTGGAAACTCCTTTTTTCTAAGGATATAGACACCTTGTAAACAAGGTCCTTTATCTCTGCTAACAACATGGCTTACCTCTGATAAATCAAAGCATTTTACACACCAGACACACTTTTCATCTTGGAAAAGGCAGGATGGTACAGAAAAAGAAAACCAAAACATTCTGGTACAAACAGGTGTTTTGAATCAGGGAATTACCTCCAAAATGCAGCATTTCAAACATCTGAAATTCAGCAACATATTGTAACAAAAAGCTGTGTTCATGAACACACGTTTTCCAATTCTCAGAAGTTGTTTTTTCTCTTGTAAATGGAGCTTTATAAGAGAAAGCATTACATTTTAGAATTTTCTGTGAAAGAAATATTTCAAATCGCTTTAAAAAGTGATCAAAATATTTGGCACCAAGCCAACCAAAAGCTTTCAGTTATTTATTTTCAGGCACCTAAGCTGCTCTTGCAGACAGACAATCCGTAACTTACCCTTTATCCCTCCACTGGCCCACTGCTGTCTCCTCCAAAATGCTTATCTCTGACTCCCTGCACTTATATACCCCACCAACTTTAACCTCAGATGTCTCCAGAGCATCTCACCAGTTACCTGATGACTGGATTTTTGAGACACCTATCCATGTTTCACCAGAAACTGATCAAAACATTTTACAACACGTTCTGGTTTTGACAAATGAACCTGCCAGGGAAAAGACTCTTTCAACCAAACATTGCCATGACTGTAGCACTGGAAATACTCAGCATCAGTTCAGACAATTAGATTTTTATTTTGTTTGTTTGTATGGTAGATGGCAGTACACAAAGGTAGAGGGTAGCATTTTGCCTTCGGTGAAGGGCATACTGAAGGTGATTAATTGCTTCATTTTTATTATCTGTGTCATTTACTCGATTGTTTTTCTGCAGTTGTGCTATCTTTACAAGAGAGCTATCAACCTGCATGGGGGCTCCACTGTTTGTATTCACAAGTCTGCTTCGTTTTCTCAGTTTGTCTACATATAATTTAGCAGGAAAGGAAATAGCTGTGAGCAGAAGGAAGACTCCAGAATGAGGGCTCTGAAAGGGAGGAGCTCTTATTGCCAACACATGCAAAGGCATGCTCTAGAAGGCTCACTCACTGTGAGTCCCACCAATACATCGCGACTTGAAAGATCCATGCAAAAAGTTTCTCTGGGTGTCTAAGGAGAAGATCAGGAAAAGATGGATCCCTTCTGATTTTAGGTTTGATAGCAGTGGTAAACGAGCACGACAGGACTACTGTAAAGGTAAGCAATGAGGCTGATGGAAGTTAAAGACAAGTTTTGCATAAAAGCAATTATAAACAGATACAAATGGGGAGACCCTAACAGCTCCACAACAAATTGTAGTTAGCCCAAAACACCTGATGACAATACTGCACCCTCTTGGGCACCTGTGCTACTACCTATTTGCATACAGCCTGACATTTTGCACAGCACCAGTCTAACAGTGCTCATCAGCACAACACAAGACATCTCATTTTAAAATTCAAGCAACAGTTCTCTTTTGTGCATACTTGTTGCTATCCTGAATATTCTAATCTAGAAGAAAGAGAACTCTGAATCTATTTTCATAATTGTACAAGGAATCATGGGAATCGAAGCAGTGCAAATAAGAATAGTCGCTAAGACTTAACACCACTTGTCATGGCAACTATAGAGTGGGGAGGACCTGGTGGATCAAAGCAAAGTCTGTACTACCCCCTCACCAACTGGAAGCAAAAAGCAGCAGTTAGTAGGTACGGCTGACATTGGGTTGTCACTAAGTGACCGTCATACGTATGTTTGATTGCACACAGTGAGTTTGGGTTTAACTTGGTTAACCAAGTTTCACTGTATAATCTTTCTCCCTATGGAGCGATGTGGAATATGGCATTTTGTACCTCTTGAAACACAGTCACCAAACAGAAGAGATCCCCAGGGCAAGTGGATGGTAACACCAGTGTATTCCTGGCCCTGTGGATTTGAACGAAGATGCACGATCAATATTTCTGCAACTGCCCTTCTTCAAAAAAATATTAAAAAATGAACATTGGCTGTGAAAAATCCATGCTGCTGAAGACTTGATACTTAATCTAAGGCATATTGTTAAACAAAAATAAATATTTTGCTCAGATCAAATTAGTAGCAAATCTTACCACCATACATCAGTGTTTATAACAATATTGTAAGAAAACTGTTAAGCATCTTTCAGAAAAGTTTACTTACAGAATGTTTGTTTGCTGCATGCACTTGCGCTGTGCTATACATTTTTGTAGACCATTTCAGTAGCAAGTTGATGGAATCATTTATTGATTCCTTACATATTGACACAATAATTTGTTCTTTTAAACCATTCATATTTTAACAAACCATCACTCACATATTTTCCTGACCCCTTTACTTACCTTTGATGGGAAAAGACTGAGAAATGTTTGGAGTCTTACTTAACAGCCGATTAAAATAACCACTGTTTGAAAGACAGAATTACTGGGGCATCAGGAATCTATTAAATGAGCTGGAAAAATTGTGTGGACTGTAATATATGCATGTGATTAAGAGCTCTCCACTGATTGGGTTTCCTTTCTTACTGTCTATTATAAAGGCATTAGGAAAGTTGCATCAATTAAGACATTAGGCCTGAAATACAGAAGTACTCCATTTTTCAGGGAAAGCACAAATGAAGGACAGTGTGAAATCTCACTTGCTATGACCTTCCTCATGAAAGAAACCCAATGATTTGCACACATTTTCTTGAGGTTCCATTCAAACAGCCATTCAATGAACATCCCCTAGAACCACCAATTAATCAGTATAAAAATTCAATTTTAAGCTTTTCTGAGGAGATTCTTGCACCTGGTTACCTTAGAGTAGGCATTACCACTGCCTTTTACAACAGAGGCTACAAATACTTTTTGCACAAATAAACTCATTCAAATTTGACAGTTAAACTACCCAAACTCAAGTAAATTTTCTTTGCCACTTCTACAAAATAATTAATTATAGTTTGTGTACCTTTTCATAAAATGCATAAAGTAATCCTGAGTTTGAGAATGGACATTTTCTTCACAGTGTTAAAAAGGGACATTAAATTAACATCAAAACCTGGTGCAATTTGATCTTATATTTTTAGCATAAAAACTTTTTTAAAAGACTGTGTAACTGATTCCACCATTTGTGTTGGTGTTTCTTTTATTTCTCAGTGGAATTAATAGTCTGGAAAAAACAAGTATTTTCAGCTAACTCTTAGCACTAGTTTCTAGTCAAGCTAGAGATGGTAAAACTCACGTTTCCTTGTTACCAAGCTTCCTTGGAAATATTTCAAAAGGATTTATCACAGAGTTATCTGGACAAGTCATTTATTTTATTTTGTTATTTTATAACAACAGGAAACGCTCATAGTCACTAACATAATGTATAATCTTGCAGTCACAATTAATGCTAATGTGGGTTTTTTTCACTTTTACAATTCTTTATTTTGCTGTTTTGAATTTTAGTGGGGTTTAGTTGTTTTTTTTTTTAGCGCTACATTACTCCATACCTATCTTCACTTTGTAAAAACACTAAAAAGTAGAGCCAAGGTAGTCTATTTTTAAATGTCAATTATAAGTAGGATCTGGTCATGGATGCATTCACCCTTTGCAAAAAGAATCAAAGAGGGTGTAATGGAAAGAAGAAGGAGCTGCCAGCAGTCCTGTGAACAGAAGATGGAGACATGGAGACAACATGTAGCAGTCAGCTGGGTTATATGTTTAACAGCCTTGTACCCAGGGCTGTCAAGAGAAGAACAGAAAGATGGAAGCGTTTTGTTTGTTTGTTTGTTTTTATATCAAGTGATGCCTGGCAGCTGAACGCAGCTCCTTCAGGGCTTAGAATAAAGAGATCAGAAAGATACGGTCTTTAGTGATTGGAAAAGCTTTATTCTGGGGTCCTTTTCTCAGAGTCAGAATACTGACTAGTCAGTAGACACATTAGGCCAGCACCCCCACCTGCTTTTCCTGTTGTTCCCCACCCCCTGCTCTTTTTTGGGGAGGTGGGGGGGGTAGTTGGGTTTGTTGTTTTGGGGTTGGGTTTTTCTTTTACATAGAAATAACAGCTATTTCAAAGGATCTTTCCAGATTGCACCAGTACTGTATGCTTCTAGGAACCCAGATAGTTCCCCAGGAGGCTTCTGCATCAAATATTTTCCTTTACCAGTGAACCCTGGCCTATCATGACAGAGCATAAAAGGGTGTCTAACACAGTTTGTCTTCTAGACAGGTCCAGACTTTATCAAATCATACACTCCACATTAACAACAGGAAGCAGGTAAAGGACTTCTGTCATATCATCCTCATTTGAAAAGATGAGCTAAGATCCAAGAGGACAGGGATCAAGAAGCCATGGATACATCCCTATAATGGGTCTGTTTCCTGCAGCTCCTCACAGAGGACGTTCCGCTGCCATCAGCTGTTTATGGGATCTGACCCCTCACTTGTTAATGTTTGCACAGCACTCTGAAACCACAAAGCGCTCTCGCTAAATGGGAAGTGTCATCATTATTATTATCATCTAAAAGAATGATTTTTGGAGTGCTCATATCACTGAAAATAACATCTTGTTCTGAGTACAAACATATTATAGGATCTGATATCCAGACCATAATGTAACCTATATGAAAAGGGTAAGTAATTCATTAAGAGGCTGCACCACATGAAAGAGAATGTAAGTCTTGACTCCTAAGTACTTTCTCTTTTTTAGTTTAAAATACAATAATGCACATTTTCATCAGAACCTAAATTATCTCTCTTGTTTTTAATATTAGAAATTCTATTATGATTCAGAAGATCTTATTACTGTAGTAAAACAGAAGAGTAATTAAAAGAATTTCCAAAGGCAGCAGTATAACATCGTTGATGGTAGAGTGCACATTGTTAAGCAGCTCAAAGGGATTAGTATGGGGGACATTAACAACTTTAACTTACTTTACAGTCTGATTTTCCTTTCAGACATCAAACAGAAATCTGGAAAAAGAAGCCATTTGCCTCTCTTTTGCAGGTTAAGAGGACCAAACAGGAATGGGATACGCTGTGTGATTCAAAACTGCTCTTTAAACTTTGTTTTCCCTTATATAAACCAAGCAGGGAAAAGCAAGCTGCCTCCCAGCCCCTCACTCTACAAAAAACCCTCTCCATTTCTCTTTTTCCTCACTATCTTACGGTTTTCTAAATTACACACAGGACTGAACAGCCTTAAATAAAGATAAGCCTTAGCACTTTCTTACGATGAAGCACAAAGTGAGGAAGACAGTGGGGCTGCCCATTGCAGTGTTCTGCAATTTTAACATCTCACAGGTATCGTCACCTGTTGTAGCCATAACTCCTTCCTCTCTGCTTCCTTTTCTGGCCTTGTATTCAGCAAAAGCAAGTTGGTAGTAAAACACCATTATTCACCCAACATGTAGGCCTCCACCACCAATTCTTTGCATTTATAGCATTCAAGCAGAACTCTTAATCAAATATTTGAAATCCATACAGTTCAATAAAAAATGTCTACTGTCCAATTTTGATCTGACACGTCTTGAATAGTTTACAATGTTAAGCAAGCTTCAGTGTTACTGATATTTGCTGGATTTGCATATTAAATTTTTTCAGGGTAAAATTAACATCGTGTTAGCAGGAGATCAAATTCAAATAGTCTTGTGTGGGGAGACCTACCAGTCAGTGTGGAAAAGTTGGGGGGTTTGTAACCTGTATTTGCAGTCCCATAACGTCAATCATTCCTTCATTGTTCCTTCTCTGTTCTCCCTTGAACATGACACGTGCAAAACACAACTCTCCCAAATTAAAGTAAGAAATCCACATATTCACACACCTCCTGGCTTTCTTAGCCTCTGCTAGTTGTATGCTTTTAACAGCTGTTTTGCCCCAGCTGAACCTCACCTGCACAGAAAAGACACCACACTGCAAAGTAACACCAGATGCAACATGAGCCAGGTCACTTGTTATCTGACCACCTTCGTTCAGACTCTGCTTTTTTATCCAAAAAGGATGTGTCAGCCATGGGAATACAAACACAACCTTGAGAGAAAGCTTTGTCCAGTAACAAAACATGAACTGCGAAAGAAACATAAATTAACTTCACCTTTTTAATAGTTAATCACAGAATGTTGAAGAAAAGTAAAAGCAGCTCTTATTGAGGGTCATTTGATCATAGCAAATTAATGATTCCAATAAGGTCACTTTAGAGATATCTTGGTTTGCTGTGAATGAAAACGTCTTTACCCCATTCATCCTTACAGTATTCTACATCTAACAAAACTGACATTAAGTAGATTTAAAAAACAAAACAAACAAACAAAAACCCCCAAAACCAACAAAACAAAGCACACAGCATTTTTATGGCTAATGAACAATAGCTATTTACTGACTCTCTTATCATTAAAGCACTAACACAATCTAAATTAATAGATATTGCAATTAAGATTTAGTAATGAGAGGGCTAAAAACTGTTTCTGGTGGCTTCTTATTTAAATGGTAAATGAAAAAAACAACAGCAAATCATTTGGAAACAACACATGATGGTTATGGTACATGATTTTGTAGATCTGAGTTTTATTTGGTGAGACTGCAGCTAAACTATGCTATGAAAACATTAAAAATCAAATATTTGCGCACACATAAAATTGATGATTTGTGGATTAGAGAGGACTGCTCCATTTGACAGCCAGTTTGCCTGAACATTCAATAGGTTGTATTGTTAACTGGTTCTAAAATCCATTCAGTTTTCTTCAACCAACTAACCCAGCTCAAAACAATTCTGTTTTCTTCATTAAGATCTTGGGCTGGCTTAGCCCATATATTTTTCTTACTCTGTAAACAGGGATTTTGAAGACCTCTTTGATCACTTGGCACTTAGGCCTGAATAGTTTTAAGTGTGGAGAATGCCCTGTATGAAAGATGGGACTAAATGTATAAGCTTAGAGCCACATCATCCTGAGGAAATCACAGCAGAAAGACTAAAATTTGGCAGGTGTACTTAATATCATGTTAATAGTTGCCAATAAGGCCAGTGTCTCCTTAGATACATTCATTCTCTATAGTGCCTTGCAGCTGAACACAAAGAAATGGGAGAGTGTTAAGTATGGCTTAAAATTTACTCCATCTAACTTGCACCAATATACGCAACACTGCCGTTCTTTTGCTCACGTGTGAGAGAGAACTCACACCCACATTAGAATGAAATCAAGGTATTGTCATGATATTAAACAGTATACAGCCTGGCAGCAACAAGTTAATTTTGGGTTAAAATAAAATGTGATTGAAAGACAACAAGATCACAGTATGAACAGAATTAATGTAGCCATTACCAAGCAGGTTTTGAACATGGGGGAAATAACGGGTCATATATCACTAGGAAGAAGGAACTAAATTCAGTGATAGCAGGGCAGAGCTTCTGTTGTGGCATCAGACACAGTCATTACATAGCACAGGAAAACTGTTACTTGTAAAGAAAACCAATGCTATATAAAGAATGTAGTAAAGATCTAGATCAAAGTATTTAGCCTGATCCACAGCTGTAATTCCCAAAATGGGGTTGTAGAAGATAAAACCTATTCATAATCAGTCTTCGTATCTATTTCTTATTCAAAATGCCTCCCTCTTGCCATGAAATTCAGTTTACAGGAGAAAAATGCAAATTGAAATAAAGAGGGTCTTAAAAAAAGGCTGTATGTTTTCTTTGATTTCATGATGTGCCCTGATGCCCCTTAGTATTTTGACGTGAAGAGATGTTCTTTTGATATCTGAGCCAACAGACTGTTTGTTTAAGGAGGATGGAATGTGACACAGCCCTTTCTGTGCTTCACTATGAGGTCTTCTAAGGATAATGAGTGTTCTTATGTTAGTGCTATTATAACACCAAAAGGCAAGTGTTTCTCAGGTTAGAATCAAATGGAAGTGAAACTACTGCTGATAGTTTGGTCAAGTTTGCCATTTTCATGTTCCAGTATAAAATTATTTTTTGTCCAGATCCTAAGGGTAACATCAAGAGGAAGATTTGTTATCTAGTCCTACAGTAGATAGATGTTTAATGAGCACTCAATGATTCATCTAGGGTATAAAATTTCAGCTGAGAGCCTGGTGTTATTATTCAAGCCCATTTCGCAGTCAGACAGCTCCCACTCTTCTATAAAGTATTTTTTTTAGTTTGTGAAAAACAAGGCCTTGGAGGCAAGTCAGGGGCTACACAATGGCATATTGAATTTACTGGCTTTATCTTGAACAATATGGCAGAAATATTTCAGTGATGCAAGATCTAATCTATAAATAACTCGAAAACACGGTAGAAGACTGTGCCAACAGATTGTTGAAATCCCCAGTGGTTTGAATGGGGGTTTACTAGAGAGAATTCCTAAAGGGTTACAGTTTCAAGCAGAACTGAGCCAAATAAGAATAAAACCAGGGAATCTAAAATGTCACTGCGTAAAGGAATCATCTGATACTGCAAGGGAGCAACACTCGGTCACTCTCTGGCATTTTACAGTTTCAACTATTTGAATTTTTTTAAAGCAATTAATCTCCCCCTCCTTTCTTTCTCCTGTCTCCCTTGTTTTAAATGGGAGTGCATTTTAAATACGCACACTTCAAGCCAGGAGCCGGGAAATACAGACACAGTACCAAAGAGTAGTCCAAAACGAAGATGGCCAAACGAGCCATCAGAGTATGAAATTCCCCATTCTCCTCCCCCATCTGTTTGCTGGTCATGATTTCCTAACTTCTTCTATTCTTGCTCTGCTTTGCTTGGCAGCTGCTACGAGAATCTTCAGCCTAGCCAAAATTTGAAGCTAAGAGGTTCTTTTCAGCGCTATTGCCAGCACGGCTACACGGAGCCCTGCACGGGGAGGATACAAGCTGCAGAGCTGGTACCTGGCGGCAGCCTGGCAGTCTTGGCAGTGTGACTCCTCTCCCAAACTTGGATCTGTACTTGAGAGCACAACACAGCAGGAGCTTAGGCAGCAGTACGCATATATACCTCTGAATGAGGCTCACTATTGAGAGAAGCTTGAGGGGAAATAAATTTTCCCCAAATTAACCCTTCCTTTATACCAAGAAAAGCTAAACTGACAGCTTCAACTATCTAGAAGCCAAGCAAGCTGTGTTTACAATCATACAGGAGTGAAGCACATGTCAACTACTCCTATATTTGCCAAAAAAAGTATTCAAAGCAGCAGCTATTGCATAACAGGTTAAACTTGTCACTGTCCTCTTCTTTCTGTGACACTGCAGTGACATCAGGAGAGACAGAAACTGCCCTGAATCAGGGCCTACACTCCATTCAGTGTACATCGTGCTAAGCTTAAACATTTAAGTCAAAATTCTGATGCAAAGCTTGTTCCTATTAGGGAAACAAGTGAGGCCAAATAGCATATCAGAAGAAGAAAATAAAATTTAAAAGAAATTCAAGATGATGAAGCTGGTTTCTAGCTCCTTGGTATCAATTTCTACCCCAAGATGCAGTTCTGTCCTGGTTCAGGTGCCATTAGAGACAGATGCTTTCTGTCGTACTCCTGTTTTACTGTTCCTCCTTCCCTCTTCCACACACACTGTTCAGGCTGGTCTTTGAAGAAGGCTGAATTCAGGTAGGGAAACCCTGTGCCCTTAAGATGTACTCAGACTTTCACATCAATTAAACTAATTGGCAGCAAGTACAACACGTACCTTAATCGTAACTACAAACATCCTGTGATTATAGCAAATCCTTTTTGAAAAGGAGAGTGCTATTTTTATAGGGCTCTGAAAAATAAATATTTAAAAAGAACAGGAGTTTATATTAGAATATTTCACTGTATTACTTTCAAAGGACAAAGAATCCAAATAAATAACTTTACCCCAATAATCTTATCTGTTTTAAAAATATACCTTGCCATTTTTATTTTGTAACCACGATCTATTCTTTTTCACCAGTCTGCACCTTTAGTGCTTCTATCAAGCCCCTATCCCCACATATTTTCTTACATTAAATCTTAGGGGGTTAACATGCACAGGAAACCCAGAATTATTTAATGATCCTCCTTTTCATATTTTTAATTAAAAGACTGACAGCTAAAATGAGCTGATCGGTATCACCCAAACATAAGCCAATTGTGAAGTGCCATTTTGAATGTGAGAGACAGGCAGGGCTGCATCAGAAACACAAATTCGAGGCACACAAAGGAGTTAACGGTCTATCCCTGAAAGAGGCTTAAATCAGCCTTCACAGGCAGCACCTGCAAAAGACCTGGCCAAGACTCTTCCAGCCATCACTAACGATCAGGAGTGAACAAGATGCAGGAGAGGAGCACACTGCACAAGCAGCTGCTCTGCCTGGGGCAACAGATATCCCAGGAGACCTCAGTCACTAGGGGACTGTTTTCATCATTTTCCCATCGTTGCTAACACTGATTCAGCTTCGCTGATGTTAGTAACGTTGAAAGCTGAGCAAAGTCAGGCTATCACTGGCAATTCAAACATCACTTTGATTCAGATCTATTTTGAGCTACACGGAATGAAGCTAGTGACTTGTCTGCATGAGGATTCCCAATGTTACTGGCATTAGAAATGCTGCACATCATTTGTAGGAGAGACATGTGAGGCTCCTTCAGGAGACAATGAGTGGAAGAATCAGACAACCAAAGACAGTGTTGACAGCACATTGTCCCCCCCAAGTAACAAAGCTGGATCAAGACTCTTGTGGCAACAGAGAGTCTAGAGGAACTGCACCCATGGGTGTGCTGATTTTGAAGCACAGCCTCCAAGGAGGCTGTTAACCAAGGAAGTGGGTTACAACTAAAGCATATACCCCTCTTTTTACAACCAGAGTCCTTCATACACCTGAGTCAGATAGTGTTAACTTGTTGCCTTAGCATCTTTGAAAAGAAGAAGGAATTATTTCCAGAGAGAGAGACTGCTGAACCTCAATACAAACAACAGTCATAACTGGCTCTGTGCAGAATCTGCATGAAAGCAAACGGGGAACGGGAATAGTCAGTCTTCAACTACCAAACTGGCAGATCGCACTACGTGGTACTGTGCTGTGGATTCACACATCCCTTCTGAGCCTTCCAAGTTCTACCACAGATATCTGAAGCACATGGGAAAAGCACTGGAGTGTTTTCATCTGTTCGTTTGTTTGTTTCCATCTCTACTAACCTAAATGCATTTTCAGGAAGAGCAGTTTGGTATCAGACATATCTAAGTCCTTTTTGTCTCACTGCACTTTCAGAAGGTAGGGAGGTTTGACAGGGTGAAGTATGCTTGCTCTAATTTTGCTGATGCTGTCATTCACATGACAAACTTTGATTCTCTATGTGCAATGTCATAGCTTTGGGTAGTAAGACTAGGCTTATTATAAAAGCCTGAGTTTTCATAAATGCAAATTTTCAGACAACCTACACTTAGGGTAAAGTTATTCTAATGCTACAACATAAAAAGGAGCCATTGAATACATTTCCTATCATGTTTTTAAAGAAAATAGCATCCATTTTGATTTGTTTTTAAGTAGTAAGTGACAGGGAAAGTGGACGCATACACTGCTGACACCACCCAGGAGGAGTCCTTTAGGAGGCTCAGCTGGAGAAACATCTGCTCCATTCAGATCTGGCTTCCTCAGTCTCCAAGATGCTCAGCCCTGTGAAGGCATCTCTGTGTGTACAAAAGCAAAATGTTCAGACAGACAGCAGTCGGTGGAAACTGTCAGGATTTCCACTTTGGCACTTGAGTCCGCAACGCTCCCCTTTACAACTTTTTTCTTGATATTTTTAGAAGAGCACACTTCAGTCAGTACTGAGAGAAACAGTTAATGCAGAAGAAGACATAAAGTTTTACTATATCCAAGTGGTTCATGGGACAATCCTCTCTCAATTAATATGATATTCTGTATTAGATGAAACCTTACTTACAAGGACTGCTAATTGAGAGAACATTATGTACAGCATGAGCAGTTATTGCCACTTCTGAGCTCTACCTTCCTCAGAGCATATTTTTCTTACCGTGCCATTACAAAGAGGTACTCTGAGGTAATGAAGACTAACTGAAAATGTATTTCAAATAACTTGGAGATTGTAATCTCTTCAGCTATTCCTTAGTTTAGCAAACATCAGTAAAAAATTAAACCAAAATTATGATTATTTTGAAATTATTACATGGGGGGGGGGGAAAAAGTCATCCAAGCTCTAAACTTTTAAGAGTTTTAAAAAGAACAGCAAGAAGGAAAATTCTTATGGTGTTTTTACTAAAGTAGCAACAGCTTCCTTCATTCTAAATAACTTGGAAAGAGAATGCCTTGAGATACTGTGTGGAAGATCCAAGCATAAAAATGAGGAAACTTGATTATTTTACTTCCTCTCACGCAAAAGTAATCTCTGCTGGGCAGAGAAACAAATACTCACTTTCTCTCCTCAGTAGCCAGGATAAAGGATAGGCCATGGGAAAGCAAATGTAGCTTCAACATCCCTGACAACCATAGGGTATAGATAAAAGTGTAACTACAACTTAGAGGGAATAAATGAGGAAAGGTTAGAGGGCAGTCTGAAATCATACTGATAACCTACCTAACTCTTCTTTTCCAGAAAGGCAATTTGAAGTATGTTGGTGGTGTTTACTGGTCTCCGGTTTTCTGGTGTAGGAATTTTGGGTGATAATTATGCATATTCTCATTCAAGTGGAAGTAAAAAAACTAAATTACAACTTACAGTTTGCAGTTCACAGGGTTTTTTAATATTAAAAACATGCACATATATATTTAAATAATGAGTATCATGAGCAACAATGAATGAGATCCAATTATAAATTATGTCAGGTATTCAAGAGACATTTTCACTGTAATTAAGAGATGATAGTGGAAGAAAAACAGGTTTCAGAAACTGAGACCTTTTACACAATGAAGTTCAAGCAATTCAGATTCTTTCTCGTCAAATGACTCTTCTTTCACTGTTTTCCATTTTGAATTTAATCTTTTTTCTGTCTCTAGAGTTTTGGCATTCGTTTTTCTTCCAGGATCTTTGTGGGTTCCGTTTCTGCAGTGGCAGTATTTCATTAGTATTTCTCCATAGGGAAACTTTTTTTTTTTTTTTCACCCCTGATAGAATATTAGGAGATTACCTGATGGTGAAATATACTGGCTCTAGTACAATCTCACAATGAAAGTGTCAAACGCTCTATCACTGGAGACATTTAAAACTTGACTGTACAAAACCTAAGAGAATTTTCCATAAGGGAATGAACCCACATCAGTGAGGGATTACACGAGAGCAAAAATCTAACAGTCCATCTCGTTTCTCTGATTTCTCTATCCCCTCTTGTCCAAAAATATGTCGCATATGTCAGTAACTTGTGTTCCTCTCCAGTCATCTTCTGTGAACAAGAATAATTTCTTCTCCCTATTTCATATGCAGCCCCTTCCTGGTATTCATGTCTGAAAATAGAGCTTGTATATCCTCCAGGGAAAGTTTATTGCAGCGAGGCAGCCACAATGAACAGAAATGTCAAGTCTTAATGACAAGAAAGCAGTTTACTCAAAAGATACTGATCTTGGTATATAGTAGTCTATGCACAGCTTAGATTATAGGAATTCAACCCTGAAGCAAAGAGGCTCCTAAAGACCCCAGAATTGTGATTGCTTGAAAAGGCCATCTATTGAGAATATGCTTCTCGTTCCTTTCAGGTTTTCAAGCTTGTATTTTCTGGGATTTTTAATTAAAAGATAATAGCAAAAGATCTTTGGGTTTAAAATTAAATTCTCATATTTGTCTGGTTCCTCCAGTAGTCTTTAGCCCTTACCTTCAACTGTCTCACGACTGTCAGTGAAAGAAACCAGCCTACTCAACATGAATAGTGAAACGCCCTTCTCTCTTTCCCTCTTTTCTCTTTCTTTCACAGTCATAGTAGGATGTTAGATCTGAAGAGAAATTCATGCATTTCCACTGTGGAGGGCATGGGGACAAAAATGCCCCAGAGAACCCATAACCTCTGTTCATTATGGTCTTCAGCGCGTGACACAACACAACAGAGGTGTTAGCTGGTTCATCAGTACCATGCTGCTGCTTGATGAGTCCCCCACCCCTTAGAAGGGTGTAGCCACAGTGGAAGCTACTACAGCAGCACCTAGGACAACTCCGTCTCCATAATCACATGCTACAGCCCTTGGGAGAGGAATGCCTTCACCAGCCATGCTCCTGTTCTCTCAGTCTGGGTTCTGCGGAAGATGATGTAAGTGATCTTTAACAATGGCAGCTCCTGGGCTTCCATTTGGAGCCTGACAGGTGAACCGTGACAAGCCTGAACCTCTGGTTCACAGCACGCTTCAGCTCCTGACAAGACTACTGTAAATCAGGGAAGATCTGTCTGATGTCTCCCTTCTCACTGAGATAATTCTCTTCACTGACTTTGAATGATTCCAGTAAGTCATTTGCCATTGCTCCTTGTTCTTTCCCTTTGGGAGAGGGAACGATCATAGTGCTTGTGTTTATTTCCCTCTCCCTCATTTCCTTTTACTTGCCAATTCAGTCTTCAGCAATTATTTCACCACAATTTACAGGTATCGTTGCAATATTTGCAAGATAATGAAGCAATAATTACAGCAGAATAAACCAATCCAGCACTCCCCCAGTCACAAAAATCCCACAAAAAAACCCCAAAACCAAAAAAACAACAACCAACCAAAGACTCTTCTACACCCCTAAACCTGAGCTTTTTGTCCAGAACCTGCCTTGTAACTGAAATTGTTTTTACATCAGATATCTGGCTAGTTTATAGCCTTTTAAATATCTTATTCATCTCTGTACTTCCTATATGATAATAGAAAAAAAAAAGAAGTTGGCATACATTCATTTCTATGGCATTCCCTTAAAAGTTAATATTTTAGCTTGCATTTTAAAGGAAATCAAAACAATATTTAGTAAAGATGAAGGCCCAAAACTTTTCCAAAAAAGAAAGCGGATTACTCAGACAGTGAAGATTAAAATTGCTTCACTCCAATGCTGTAATTTAAGGTAGATCATGGTGCAGACAAAATGCCGCTATACAAGTTTATTTCCTCTGTCTCTGCCCACTTTCCCCATTGCAAATTGTTGCTTCATTTCACCGAGAAGGCTGAAATGAATATAACGAGTAGAAAAGCACGCAAATTAAAGAAGTGTGTGTCAAGTAGCAGCATAAAAAGAGCAAGCGAGAATTCTGTTACAGTATAAAATCTCCAAAAAATCTTATAAACTCTCAATGTGGGTTCATTTCCATAAGAAACAAATTGGTAGTTGATGCTGATGAAGGCTGCTGTACACTTTACTGCTAATAAGTGACACCAGGGGCCTTGTTACAAAGTATTTCTAAACATAAAAAATTCTGTAATGGGGCCCCCAAGGGCCACGTCCACAAACTGCGGACCCTCTTTGTGCTGCATGTGCACAGTCACTTGTTTCCAAGGCAACTAACCCTGAGCACGTAAGCGGTATGAGACACTTGGTGTAAAGAACTTAAGTGAAGCCTTCTTGATATTTTCAGTTTGTGATAGGGCCAGTGTATTAGGAAGCGTTGTCTTTCCTTGATTTGAGACTACACAATCAACCTGTATTTAGATATCACCTATTAGCATCATCTGAAGAAATAATATAGCGTGTCACAACTGAGAACGGTAAGGGCATAATCCTCACTTCTTTTGTCCTTTTTAACAGCTGAAAAAAAAAAAAAAAAAGTGACCCCTTTTCACCAGAAAGCAGCTGCAAGACATGAATGAGCACAACAAGCAGCTGCGTCCCGTTCCAGGACCTTCAGGTAGCAGAAGAATATCAAGGAGAACTGGTTTGTTCACTCTCCCCTTTGATTCTGGTCACGCTGTTGCTGCTAATTAACACCAGCCAGAATTTCTAGAGTACAGTATCAGTTCTGCCCACTCATTCTGCATCAACCTGCCCGTCAGCTATCAGACAGCAACTTTTTCATCACCACAAACATAACTAAAGTGTTGGGGGGAAATAACTATTAGACCCCCTGCCAAAACACCCCCAAACTATTAGACATTTCCATATCAGTTGAAGCAGCACTTCGTTCACTTGGAAATTTGCAGGCTTTTTGTAAATGCTGAGGTTCTTTTCAACATTAACCTCAGAAGACCAGGAAAGGTTAGAACATCAGCATTCCATAAAAGTTACAGCTATATAAGCTAAAAGTAAACAAATCCTACATCACACTACTTGATCATTCATCCTATAACAGAAAGACCTTAACAATAACTTTCCTTGGTAGTCCCAGGTTGAGTCTCACAGCGAAAAAAAGAAAGTCTTCTTTCCTGTACAAATATGCAAACCTCTTATAAGCTCACAGTTGCACGTTAGTTAGCAATACACATTTCTGCTTTAAGTCCTGAAGCCAAAAAAGGGATTTGGACTGCAAATCCTATGATACTGGGCCTGAGTATCTTGCTCAACCCATTTACAGCTAAAGTCAGCCAGACCCTCCATACCTAGGTGCCAGTTTGAATGACAGAAATCTGCCACGCTTTAGGCGCAAATATGTAAAGCATCTACAAACATCTCCTTTGTTAACTCTTTGCTTAGCACTACTGGTAATTTAAATACTAAGCTCTGAAGAAGATAAAGATGCAGATAATTTTCAAGTTTTCTGCTAAGGCTACCTTTAATTAATTAGAAAAACACTAACTTATCCCAGAGGAAAGAGGAAAAATAACAAGGTTTTCCTACCCCCCATTAGCAGTTTTTTGGGATAACACACGCTCTACTACATGCCACTGTCACAACCCGAGAGCCTCTCTCCCTTCCCTTGGAGCGGCAGCAGCACCTGCCAGCAGCACTGACCGAGACAAAGGCATCTGCTTGCAGAGTGATTATGCAGGGCCAGTGTCTCTAGAGGACAGATGTGAAAGGAGACCCCACACTTCTTCCCAGAGCAGCCTCATGGCATCACCCCTGTAAGCTCAGAAAACACATTACCTACACTTCATTAAAAACAAATCCTAGGAGAGGTTATTTTCCTTTCAAGAAACCAAGCAAGAAATAAGGTTATAGGTACTAAAATACCTACAGTGTACATTAAATTCACTGAAGTTTTGATTAAACATCAGTTGTGCTTCCTGGTAGATGAAAAAGCCTCACTCCTGTACAAAGAGCTTGTTCCCACCGCCCCTTTTGTCTTTTTCTCACTTTGGGATTTATTTTTTTTTTTCCAGAATGGCATTTCGGATCTCTTTCAAACAATGTGCCCCATGTAGTATGTTTATAGCCATAAACCTGTCATACAGTGGAACACTTCTCGCTAGGCATCTCATTTCTATAGTCTCTTGAGAAGCAGCTGACTTCTCCATAGGTCAACATATTGGAAACCATACAAAACCTTACAGCAGAAGCTTCTCATGTTCTCAGCAGAATGAGCTAGTCTTATCACCTCTCTCTCGGTGATATACCTGATGACTTGCAATGCCACCGTCTTTCCACTTTGCAATGAAGATACACCAAACGCACAGTACCGATTTGGAAGTTTTATTACTGAATGTGGCTTTGTGTAAGTGATGCCCCAGCCTTCTGATAAACGTGTCCAAAGCAGCAGAGCTAGATGTCTTCCTCTCTCAAAGCATATCTCCAAGTCAGAATCTGAATAATAAAAGATAAAACCTACACCTAAGCCCCCCAAGAGCTATCAGTACAGAGGAGAAGCAAAGGCACAAGTGAAATATCAAAGTAATTCAGTAAAGCCAGCCTAAGGATCCATGTGCTCTCATTACTACCACCCCATGGAGACCCGTGACACCAGCATTGAACACACAAGTGTCACAGCGTATTGGTTGCCATTACAAAAGCATCTGCTCCAGCATGGCAGCGCATTTAGGAGCAAGCTATGCTTTGCGTTTCCAAGTTTCCCAAAGCCCACAGGGCTGCCAATGAACCAGCAGAGCTCCAGAAACAAATCAATGTTTGGCTCTCCTCCCAAAGACGCTTCCTAGCTGCATTATCATTGACAAGGTAACCAATGCTGTCAGATGGCAAATTCGCACAGGTCTTTTGCCACCGATCTGCCAGTGGGGGATTCTCTCTGTAGTGAGGAGAGCAGAGAAACTCCGGAATAAGCAGTTTTTTATTCTCTGGGAACTTCTTATTCCAGAGTTTCTTACAGCCGTCTGTCTTTCTAACTTCTAAATGAAGACCCATGAATCCTCAGCTACTGAAATACTCAAATTTCTTTGTGGGAATTGCCAGCTAAATGGGAGCTGGCTCCTCTAGAGTATGAAAGAAATCCTAATCTTTTTTTTCCTGAATAGAAATATAACATAGCACCATGTAGCCTTATAGTTGTGAGGAAACTGAACTGTAATGGCTTCAGCACTTGGCATTACTTGTAGTTAGAAAGGTCAATTTTTATCCATCACCTGAGGAAGATTTCTCCAATTCCAGTCAGTGATGTTGCTGAGAATTTGCCATCTTTAAAACAAAGTTTCTTTCGAAGACAAGTGTGTTTGCTCCTGAACTATTATGTAAAACTCCAATCTACTGTGTATGCTGACAATACCAGCTGCAAAGGTCTTCAAAAACACTGTTCACACAGCATGAAAATTCTGAACAAATGGAAAGCTTTACAGCAATACAATACGCATAACCGTCGCTTTCACAATTCCAGTTGACACTTAAATATTTAAAAACAACAGGGACATATGGGTTATTTATTTTCTTTTTTACTTTAATACTAGTTCTGAAAATAGTTTCTAACTTAGTTATTTTAAAACAGAAATAGCATCATTTTAGCACTGAACTTGTGGGCAATTTATCAGGTTGTGAATTCTAACCTGACACTTACAATACACCAAATGCTTTTTCAATGCTGCTGTTGCACCATCTGCTTTGATATTGCTTCAGAATTATACCTAAAAATATGTAGCTGGAAGCAAAAGGAGGTTTATAGAATTTGACTACAATCTATATCTTTCTGGGAGGAAGGATTAATCTTCAGTGCTTGAAAGCTTTTATGCTTTATAATTTTTGACAACATTTGAAAAACAGAACACAACTGGCACTGCCATAAGGATGTAAAAGTTTGCTCTTCTCAAGTTCTAAAATAGTGGTGTTCTTGCTAAGTTTGTCTAAATAATATTTTCTGTGGTGTCATTTTTCTCCTCAAAATCTAACCCACAGATATTTCTAGGTTTTGTTTTAATGATTCTTTCACGTGGGTATAGGACCAAAATATTATGTAACTGTAAAATAACATGCTACAGTAAAATGGATTTGTGAAGGGTAAAGGCTGTGTTATTTTCCTACAGACTGTAAAGAGCAAACCAACTCAAAATCTCAATTCTTTTGTGGACAGACATAGCATATGTGAATGGAGAGGTTTCATATTGTTACAGCTTCACGTCATACCATAAATATTGCAGATTTTACAGTTTCAGTTGAAAATTTATATGGAATAATCAAGTTGCAGAGTAGGGAGGCAGACAGTTTTATGAGACACGCTGTAATTGTTCTGACCTATTCCTGCTACTGATGAAATAGGGGCAATAAAGTGAAAATCTTACTGTTTATTTGTCCTTGGTCTAAGCATGACCTAAATGTTGCAAATCTTATGACAAAAATGAAGCTGTTTCTGCATGTTAGCTGGATCTGCTGTTGGAAGTATTTGTTCAGAAAACAGATTTTACTGGAACTGTTGAGTGGGAGGCTCTCCAACCTTCCTCTTGGGCATCTAGCACTGGTCTCTATCAGAAACAGAATCCAAGACTAGGTGGATCAGGAGTTTAAGCAACACTGTAAACCTCATTCTGATTTGCCATTATTCCAAGCAAAAAACCCACTCTCAATTTTATATTTTTGAACTTGTCTTAGCTAGTGGAACATAAAGTAAAGATGAAGCAGGTAAGGTATATTATTTATATCCATGCCTTTAAAACATGAAATACAAAAAGGGAGGAAAAAACCTGTGGAGATACCATCTCTGCTAACACACTCCCCTTCATTGTAGGTTTCTTACATTTTTTTCCTGGTAAATTTTAAATGTGCAAGATGAAGAATTTTATCACTTCTCAAGAAGATTTATCCCTTAGGCAAGATCTGGAAATTCCTTGATAGACCAAAGGCAGAACTTGAAGCATTTCAACATTTCTAAAAAGGGTTCTCTACTGCTTTGAGTTTTCAAGAGAAATGGTCACAGTTCTCAGAAATCACAAGCACTTCTTTGAGTGTGAACCCATCTGGATTTTAGTGTAAGTACAGTGAATTCACATGAGCTTGTTAAGAAGAGCATGCAGCCCAACACAGCACGAGATACCACTCCACAAGTGGATGTACCATTGATTAGAAAACAGTGGTTGTGTACACAGATCACTAGTTTTCATTCTGCCCTTCATTCATTCAAATATTTTATCCGACATGGTTTCATACTTCAGAAATTCTTTCCGAGTGCTAAGAGGGCAATAAGGAAAATTAATCCTTGCATTAATTTTCCCCTTATTTATCCACTTCAGTTAGGAAGTTCAGGACACCGCCAGTTCCTCAGGGCTCACAAAGAGATATGTATATCCCCTCTGTTACCTGTAGGTTGACACTGTTGTAGACTGACATAGGATCTAGTCTATATTCTTCAGGTTGGTTGCCCCATCAGATTCTTCTGTCTCAAATACAAGTTTATTTACACTTCTCCTCTAACTCTGCCACTGGCTCACATGATCCCAGTCTCTCTTCATTCCCATCTGTTGCACTTTGCCTCACACTCCTACAGCCACCTTCTACCCACCTCAGTAACATTTTAAACAAACTTCTTCGAACACTTAATATTTTGTACTTCTTGCTTAGCGGTGGCTCCCTGTTATAAGGTTCATTATTTGTTCTACAATTATCTCCTTAAAGTTCCCATTTGCTGAGGAAAAAAAGAAGAGCAAAACATAGTAAGATTGCTGACACGTTAAGACTTCTGCCTATCATGCTCTTGCACTTCCTTCCTTTTCTATTTATCTGTTTCTTTTTCAGAGCTCTTTCTTGGAAAGATTTTACTATGGTCCATAACTAGGGCTCTCAGATCAGGATAGCAATAGTGATAACAATTCTTCCAAAGCAGAGTGTGGTTTATGCTCAACATATATTAAAAAGCAAGCTTCCCATCCATGCTTTTTATTCAAATGTGTGATGCTAATTCAACTGGAAGCACTCCAATCATCATTGAAAAACTAACACTGCAGTGACTGAAGATTGCTCAGCCTCATGGATTAAAAACAGTGTATAAACTTCACACTGTCCCAGCTGTGTAGGTAGGAGTTATGTTCATTTTATGAACAGGTAACTGATATGCAAAAAAGAAGAGGTGGTTTACAAAGATCCCACCCTAAGTCAGTCACAAAGTATGTCTAGGTCTGGAAATAATTTCTCTCCCCAATCACTAAAAGGCATAGCATGATCTCATGGAAACCTGTACACAGGAAAGCTGCCGTTCTTCTGAGCCTTCCCTTTTCTTAATGCTGAATATTGCCAGAGAATTGACAGTTTTGGTTGCACAGGATGACTCTGCTGACTCTAGAATAACCCCTGAGTATCCCCAAATCATATTTTTAGCTTGTTTATTTTTAAAACTTTAAGATTTTTTCTGTTAACACTGCAACTCTGGTATATTCTGTCTTGCTCTTCAAGAAGGTCTACAGTAACATATTAATGTTTTTGGCAACACATGTGAATCTATACTAATTATTGCATCGATGAAAAAGTTATCTGAATTGTCTTCAGCAAAGCAGAAGCAAACTGCATATTATCCCCTGCATATATACACACAAAAAGACTAATCTGAAACATTTCTATCGTTAACTGAGGCTCTTAAGCATATATCACAGTTTAAAAATAAAAACAAACCACAATTTTCTTCTTCTAGTGCAGATAAAATAAATGGCACCCAATTAATTTTAAAAAACATTCCTGCACACAAAGTTGGTGACATAATTAAGAAATGTATTCAAGCTATTACTAATTTAACATAGCTCATCAATACTTCCATCAGAAAGCTGTTTATGGCCAACAGTGTCACAACTGAATTTATGCATTGTAAATACAAATATATTTTATTCATAGAAAATTCTTGTGACTTCAATTATGCAATAAGTATTTATTTGGAATTCATTATTTTTTGTTTGATAGCCATCATTAATTCATGTTCAACTGATTAAGCTTGCTGTAAGCTTTAGTGAACATTATACAAGATAAAATACAGATTTGTAGAGATCTATATTTTCCCTAGAACTTCTAATCTGGAATCTGTGACAATTACGTTACACTGTTTCACATGATGACTGAATTTTATGTCATAATAGCATCACTAATCATGGAAATATAGCACAAGTCTTTCTATTAAAAACAATGTAAAACTCTGGACCAGAAGATAGATCTATTGATTTGGTAGAGCTTTAAGCTTCTTGCTACTTTTAAACCTCACAAAGTTATCTCTCTTCTCACTGCCCTTTTTCATTTCTGCATACGAGATGATGTAGGGTGTTTCCTCTCCCCCCGCCCTCCACCCTCATTTTGCAGGCATGCAAATGCTTGCTTACCAACCAACCAAGCTCTCGGCACAACTGCTTCAGTTAAAAAGGGTGGTATGTTTAAGTATCCACAGTAAATTTAATCTTCCTCCACATTTTTTCTTAAGCAAAGGCAAAGTGCTAAAATTTGTGTTGGAATATAAAGTAAGGTTCATATGCTCCTGAACTGACTTTTCTTTTTATATTGTTTTTGCTCCAGTTTCCTGGAGCTCACTAAAAAAAAACAGAGTGAAAAAGAACAAATTAAAACAGCAAGGTTGTGACAGAGAAAGAAAGACAACACTACTGCTGGTTTCTATAGCTCCTGTTCAACAGAGAAATCTACTTTAGTGATCCAAGGAAACAAAAGTTCAGGCTGATGCATAAAACTACTTTGCTGAAGTCAAGAAAAGCTGAAGACAGAAAGACTGAATTAGTCCAAACCAAAAATGTCTACTCATAAAACCAAACAGCTGTGTTGAGATCATTTCTGGTAAACAAGGGTAGCATGAAGCCAGAAATTAATGGACCAAAATAGCTATGCTGGAAATTAAGCCCAATTAGTGAACAAAATAATGAAAGGAATTGCTCTTTCCATGTCACTTTCTTCTTTCAATACGCTGGTTTTGAGATCTTAATTTCACACTGACACCAAGAGAAAGCACAGCCCAAAAGGAGCAAGTACACTATTACAGCTGCTGTGCTGCACATCTAGGACCTGTGAATTCACTTTTATTACTATTTGGCCATGGTTGCCAAAAGCCAAAGATCAGAGACTCAAATGATACAGTCTATATGTCCTTCAACACATGTACTGAACAGTACACTCAAGTGAGTACATGTGGCCAGGCTCCTCAATGCCATCCCCCTTCACCTTTCTTTCTTCGGTACCTTTTTGGGTTTTGCCACTCGTCTGAAGAAAAAGCCTAACTTTTCTGGCCCATACAGAATCTTTGTTTTGTAAGCCCTTCATCAAAACAGGCAGCTACAAATGACATCTTAATCCAGCATTGTCCACATTTGCTAGGTCTAAACCCATTAGTGATCACTGCTGGATTACAAGAAAGTACTAGAATCGGAAACATTTCCTTGCTACTCTTTTCTGTTTCTATTGATTCTGTAAAATTACAGGGGTATGTAAATGGCATTAATACTTTTTCACATTCACAAAGATTACTGCAGCAGTTCCATCTTTTCAGCAGCAAGCATCAGATATCTGCTTCACTATCACCTCAAAAGAAGCCCTCTCGGCATCTTACCCTTCATACTTGGTGTACACGTGTAGTCTACCTGGCTTTGGAATGAATTCCATGAAAGTCTATAGATCCATAGCAATGCCTTGATCTGTAGGTGAATTCAATGACTGTTCTCTTTTCTGAAATACGACTAATGGTCTACAAAACCTATTCTCTATCCAAAAGCATGCGTCACCAATATATACTTACTTCCCTTGTGTTTTAGGCTCAAACAACACAGGTGTAGTAAAGAGACTGTAAACACAACTTTTTTCCAGATTGTCACTTCCTTTGTACCAGAAGAGAGCCTTTTCTGCAGCATCTGTTCTGCATGTGTTTAAGGTTACACTTTAAGACAACTGTTTGAGTTGCAGTAATGACCCTGAACACTACGCATTTGTATCTTGAGTCCGAGATAATGAAGTTAATCTTTTTTCCTTTAGGCGCAGGACAGAAACAGAATGGTATAGATCTGTGTTTATTCTTGGGGGCATGGTTTGTATTAAATTAATTTATTAAGAAGTGTTATATGTATGACCAAACTAGTGGCATAATGCTATTCATATTATGGGAATATCTAGGAGTCCTCATCAAATGACTATAACTTTGCTGTGATAGATGTTGTACAACTTTACATGGCCAGAACTTCTGCTGGCCCAAACTTATATGAGGAAAATTTGTCTTCCTTTATTTCACTTATTGCAACCTTTCTACAGGCCTTCTCAAATTTCTCATTTGCATAACCATCTACTTTCCATACACTGCCATTTTTACTTTTTACAAGTATCACAAAAGCATTTAATTTCCTCCCCTTCCAAAGCTCAATATTAACTCAGCCAGAACATATTCTTCAATTATTCCTTCCCATAAAAACAAGAACTGACCATTGACTTGGGAGTTCACACAATTGTTGTAAAACTCATTTGTGAAGCTGGCTTTTGAAATTTCCAGCACCAAGACGGCTATGTCACACATTTGCTCTGGCAATTTAATTTGAATTTGTTAAAACCATAACATGGTCACCTTGCAATGAGCCTTTGAAATTAAACGCAGGACAAAAGACAAAGTGAAATATTTAGAACCACAATTTATGTATTTATATTTTTAAACAGATAATGTAACTCCACATGCACAGAGAAGGCTTTTGCATGGGAAAGGAAATCCAGAACATAAAATGCTACAGTATTAGTGATTGCTTTTGATGCTATATTATTCACAATAATTCATACAAAATTTAATTCAAATATTCATAATAAAAGATATTATTCATAAAATAAACATTGGTTATGAGTCAGCACTACCAAACATTAAGACCAGAAATTTTAAGTGTGCCTCATAAAGTAATCCTTCATGAAAGGAAAGATATTGCTGGTTTCAATGAAAATCAGTGCAGTGGAATATACAGATTAAAGCCTGAAAGAATAGCTTCCTCGTCTTTTAGTGATGGCACAGGATTCCAAAATGAAACCCAGTAGGTAGGAAGATCCCAAGTGGATTTAAAGAGCTCTTCTGTTATCATACGTTGCCTGAATATCAAATCATAGTTTCTTTAAACACATCACAGGCCCCTCCCATTAACTTTGTCTCTTACTGCATTGTGGTTTTGGGGGGTTTAAGAAATCCAACTGGAAATGCACTGTGATCATATCTCTCTGAAGTAAGCACTTCTTTTTAATAAACCATCATTGCTCACCAGTAGTAATTAATGTTTCTCATACTGCTAGACAGCCACGCAGGCACTCACATACAGTCTCTATTCTCCACAATTTTTACTCATTAAGACTTTACCTAGACTGAGGTAGCAATACAGTCATCCCAGGGAACACGACTGCTTAGAAAACTGCTAATAGTACCAAGTTCTCTTCTACTGGCTTAAATCAGGCGTGTAACAAAAAGAGCTACTGTCATTTCCATTAATCTAAGTTAGTTTGCTCACCACTTCCTGCTGTATCCTTTTTAGCTACAGAGAGAATTTCTTTTTGTTGAGAGCTGAAGTGAGCAGATGGACATAATATTCAACTACAATAATACTGCTTTACATCTCTGACAATCTAACAGCACTGGATATTAGTGTAATTTACTCCCACTTTAAGTCTCCTTTTCGCTGACAGAACAGCATGAAGAGATCTTCATGTAAGTGAAAATAAGCCCCCCATGAATTCTAGGACAAAATTATGACATAGTGAATGCAAAACAGTGAACAAACCTTGGATGTGGATGGAAAACATACAATTAAAATACCATTGTGACTTGAGGGCTTTCCAAGTATTGCAAAATAAATAGGGAATATCTATTGAGTTCACACTCAGACAACAAATCATAATTTCTCTGATCTCTAGAGATGATAGCAGCGAGGCACATGATTAATACATTATGGTATATTAATCACACATTATGGTGTGTCTGTATTCTGCTGCCTGTGCTGCACATGGACTGCCTGAGAGGATTTCAGTCTCTTGCAGTGGCTACTTAACACCTCCCCAGCAGTACGGACCTCCATGGGGATCATTCTCAGCACAACAACCACAAAATTAAATCCTGTATCTTATAAGAGCCCACATCAAATGGCATTATTAGATGCTGGCCACCTCTAGGATACTTCATGATGCAAAGATCCCAGACTATGAGAGACCTCACTACTATGTTTATAGAGTTACACAGATTTAGAAGAAATGCTGCTGTGTATGCTGCTTCCAGACTTAAGTAAGCCCGCAATCTGTTCAGATAGGCCCCTGATTTAGCAGATCTGCTTTATAAAGGCAGAAAGATGTCCAAAAGTTGCTGCCTCCACGCCCTCCAGTTCTCATGCTATTCAGGAGACAGGGAGAAGAAGGACATACAAAGGAAGGCTCTCCCCTGCCCTGCAGAATCCCCGCTGGAGGATGCACTGTGCTCTGGAAATGATACAGCTTGGGATGCAAAGTCACCAGGGGCAGCTTGGAGATGGGAGATTTATTAAATTTCTTTGCTAACAAGACTGCGTGTAGTACACAGTCTCATGGGATATGATTTTGCAATCCTCACCTCACAGGCATACCAGCATATGTTTTACTAACTACTCCAAGAAGTAGCTTTATACAAATTGAGTTACACAAGCACAACACCGAATGCTTTTCCCACACAGTTTCCTAAGCACAGGGAAGTAACTTGAGGTTTAAGACAGTCCTGCAAGGCTCCCAGATATATCCATCTTATCCTCTAGAGCCTTTCCTTCTGCTGCTGCTTGAAATTATGAGAAAGAATCCCCCTCTATTATGTGACATTTGGTCTACTTCCTCAGGCAACCCTTGCCTACAACTGAAAACACCTGGCTAAACAACCGCTCTTCATCTGTGTTACCCTCTCTGTCTCATGCCAATCTTACTTCAAAAGTGAGAGCAAATAGAAGGCAAACTAGCATTCCCATCATGATGAAAGTTTTAGGCTGATGAAGATGTAGCCTTGACATTCATAGTTAGATTTCACAACCAGACAGAATTCATAAACTAGTTGTCCAACATGTTCATCAACTGGTATTCACTAGTTTAGCAATGTAAGATTTAACAAATAGTTTAAAAGCATCATGAGAGGAGACCTAAATCACAGATGGCAGAAAGGGAAATGTATGGGATGCTAAATCAAGAGAGAGGCAAAACACAGTACAAAAGATAACAAGCAAATTCAGTATTAAACAGCTTAATTTTGTTTCATCCTTCTTACAATTTTCTCCTAATTCCTCACCTATCCACCCAACCTACTAAAAAAATGTTTATAGAAAGATATAGTTGTTCCCACCACTAAATACGTTTTGCATATATAAAGGGGCCAACTGAAGAACTTTAATTTGCCCATTTGCCACCTATTTTACATAGTATTCCTACCTCAGTCTGTATTTTACAGGAGTGTAATGTTTTTAATGTAGCAGAGTTTCAATCTACTAAAACTTGACAATTTCAAATGCTGCTTTTTCAGTTTTAGGCATATGCATCATTAAGTCAGCACAAAAATTCTTCACATTGCATTTTTAACAGGATACTCAAACTATTCACAGTGAAACATTCTTAATTATGAGAATGAATCCTTGCTGTCATCGCACTTTAAAAATGTGCCATCTAATTTTATTTAATTCTTTCCCATATTCTATAGCAAAAAGGTTGCAGAATGTGAGCAATTATGGGCTAAGAAAGGGTGGTAAAGCAGTGGTAATATAATGGGTAATCAAAGAAAGCTATTTAAATTGCAGGGCATTGAACGTCTCGGTGTCTAAAATAAATATTCTACCATTCAAACGATCGACCAGTTTAGTTTTCTGCATGTGTTCTACCAGTGTGTTTTACTAATAAGTCCTCAAAAACTGTTTACAGTATTTGTAGGATTTATCTCAACCTCTTTCTTGGTGCTTTTTCCCCACAATTGGAAGGCCACCTAGTTTGAGTTTCTCATGGCTGATTTCTTTCTCCACTAATGTTCAGTAGCTATTGTTTTATTGCAATGTATTTACGAGAAACAGGCAATTTTTTTAAGGTGCCAAGAGCTTCAAGCTTTGTTTGTTTATAGCTCCTCTGTGCACTGCTACATGTCTCTTGGAGTTGACTGCCAATGTAAGGGATTAAGGGGCTACGCGAATTTGACTAGTGCAGGAATCTTTCAAATATGTTCCTCTAGCTCAACTCTTTCACCGGCAGTTTTTATTTAATGATAACTGTCAAAAAAAAAAAAAATCCCTTGGTGCAGCAGGAGTGACAAAACAATCACACGTTTCAGGCACAATTCAATATCTAGTCATACCTCTGAAAAAAATAAAATAAAATAAAATAAAATAAAATAAAATAAAATAAAATAAAATAAAATAGT
>VYXH01011230.1:0-63791 GCA_013397275.1 Burhinus bistriatus | reverse complement strand
TCTATCTCCTTCTCAGCCTCTCTGATGCTATGCAGCCTCCTAACCACCTCCTACAGCTCAGCCACCTACTGCAGGATGTCTTCCACCTGGGCACACCTTTTGCAGGGAGTTGTGCCACCTATCCCCACCCCAGGAGAAAGGTCCAGGCATCTTCTGAAGTCTGAGGTCTGCACTGCAGCCTCTCCCTTCAGCAGCTCCATCTGAGTGAAAGCATCAGCCACTGCTGGGGTGGATGGTGCAGAGCCCCAAGCCTAGGCTGCAGCCTTTGCTCTCAGATGAGTGCCCATCATTCTGCCTTGAGTGCCCTTGATCCGTGCAGATAGTCACAGAATGGTGCTCGACCAGTGGAATGCTTTTCCTTCAAAGAGGCGCCTTTCCTGCATGCCCTTCTGTGCAAACTGCCACACATTATCGTAATTGTCTACAGAATAACTCATCAGTGCTTACATCCTGGCTGGGTAATCAGTAGAAGACACCCACTACACCACCTGCTTTGTTTTGTATCCCCCTAATCCTCACTCAGAGGCTCTCGACCACATTATCCCTAACTGTAAGACTTTACGGTCAAACTTCTCCCTTACATACAGTGCAACTCCTCCATCTCTCCTGCCCTGCCTATCCCTCCTGCACAGCCTATAGCCCTCTGTCCTAGCACTCCATTTGTGGGACTCATTTCACCAAGTCTCATTAATACCANAGTAAAACATTATTTTTGCTCCTTAATCCTTTAGCATTCTTACCAAGGCCCTGAGATCTCTTTTGATTGACCTTGGACTTCTTGTTGCAACATAGTATGCAAATAAAAGAGCAGGAGCAGGTGATAATCCAGTCTGTACTAAGCTCGTCAGTTTTCTGGTGAGTTCCCTGATCCAGATTCCAGGGAGGCAGCAAACTTTNCCTGTTTGTTTCTCATACTGCATACATTAATGTACAAGCATTTGAGATGTGCTCCTAAACCCTTAGTGCTCCCTGGGGTACTGTAAATGCTCCCACTAGCATTGCCGACCTCAGTTGGTGCCATGCCATTCCTTGGCTTACCTTCAGCTCTCATGATGGTATCTCCTTCCCCCAACAATTCTAGTTTAAAGCCCACTCAATCACTCCTGCCAGTTTTCCAGAAAAGAGGCATTTCCTCCATCAGAACAGGCGGATTCCATCAGGCCCCAGCATATCTTGTATCTTGAAGACTCTTCCATGGTTATAAAAAACAAAGTTCTGGTGGAGGCACCAGTCCTGATGTCTTGGGCACGCCTGTTTCTTCCAATGTTTCTCGCCATTACTGGGAGGATTGAGGAAAACACTATTTGTGCTCCTGAATCCTTTAGCATTCTTACCAAGGCCCTGAAATCTCTTTTGATTGACCTTGGACTTCTTGTTGCAACATAGTTAGTATGCAAATAAAAGAGCAGGAGCGGGTGATAATCCAGTCTGTACTAAGCTCGTCAGTTTTCTGGTGAGTTCCCTGATCCAGATTCCAGGGAGGCAGCAAACTTTCCTGAAAAGAGGGTCCAGTCTGCAGATGTGTGCCTCCCTTCCACTCAGGATGGAGTTACCTATGACCATAACTCGCTGTTGTTTCTTCTCGATGATGGTCATAATGCAGCTCTTGATGCAAAGAGTTGGTTGATCTGACCTTGGTGAGAGAACTTGCACAGATTCCTCTTCCTCCATCTCATCATGTCCATTGTCCACCATATTCAGAGTCCCATACCTATTGTATAAAGGTATCTCAGAGGGCAAGGAGGGGCTCTTCATAGAGGGGCTCTATGCAGTAACTTGCTTTCACTCCTATCTGTGATGTCACTGCCTTCATCCTGGCACAGAACAGATACCGGACCTACCTCCGTAGTGGCTATGCTGAGTTGGCATGTGTGTACCAGAGATGGTACAGCTCCAATCATCTATCTCTTTCTCAGACTCCCAGATGCTCTTCAGTCTGCCCACCTCCTGCTGAAGCTCAGCCACCAGGCAGCTGAGTTTCCATGTGTGCACACATGTATGTTTCAGAAAATGAACAGAAAGTGTCTGCACGTTTACTTTTCTACCTTTTACTCAGTAAACAGCAACATTTCTTGGCTGACATTACAGTTACCCCTATAGTTTGGCTTGGTTTTATCCCTCCTTCACTTTATTCCACTCCCAACTGTTGTCATGAGTCTTTGAAGTGCTACGTTTCTTGCTGACTTCCCAACAAGAACGTAGAATCGTTATCCATCAGTAAGAGGCTTGCAGTGGGTTGACCCTGATCAGCAGCTAAGCCCCAACCTAGTTGCTCACTCATTCCCCCACAGCAGGACTGGGAGAGAATCAGAAGGGCAAAGGCAAGAAAAATTCATGGGTCTATATAAAGACAGTTTAATAAGTGAAGGGAAGAAGAAAAAAATCTAAGTGATGCAAAGGCAGTCACTCATCACCTCCCACCAGCAGACTGATGCCCAGCCAGTCTATGAGCAATGGCTGTGTTAAAAAAAAGCCCTCCCCCAGTTTTATTGCTGAGCATGACATTATAGGGTATGCAATATTCCTTTGGCCTGTTCAGCTCAGCTGTTCTGGCTGTATCCCCTTCCACCCTCTTCCCGATCTCCAGCCTTCTCACTGTGGGGGTCAGACTGAGAAACAGAGAGAGCCTTGACACTGCGCAAGAACTGTTCAGCAGTAGCCAAAACATTGGTGTGTTATCACCACTATTTTGGTCACCAAGTCAAAATATAGCACCATACGGACTTCTATGAAGAAAATTAACTACCCCAGTCAGACCCAGTATTCCTCTATTTTTCCAGTTATAGTTGTCCATTGGGCAATCAAGTGGCCCTCTTTAGCTGACTCTGGATTAGTGCTTTCTGGAATAGCAGGAATTCTAACACTCACTTTGAAAATGTATGTTTCCTGTGTGTTGCCTGAACTTTCTAAGCCTGGTGGTTTCACACAGAATTGCATTTCAGGCATGAAGATGGCCATCATCTCCAGTAATGAGCTCTGGCTGCATCGAGAGCCTGGAATTGTACAGTTTTTTCTCTTCCGGTCTCCTCTCTCCCTGCTACCTGTTACAATTTTTGAACCTGTTAGTTAAATATGATTATGAATTGAAAAATCTCAATGTTAAGCTTATATCTACTTTTATGAAGATAAGTGGTAAAGTAGGAGAGAGATACCCTATTAGCGCTATGAGGGAGAGATTACAGAGTGAGCTCAATATTTATAGATGCCAACAGATTTAAGTAGGGCAGAGGTGTTACGAATACTTTAAATATAGAAAAAGCTTCAATGGCTGCATTACTTACCAGAGAATTCAGCCAAGAGGTGCAGGGCCAAAAGAACAAGACTGACATGATTCAGTTCTCATAGCAATATGTTTCTTTTAAGAGAGAAGTAAGCTGTCATTTAAGTTTCCATTAGAAATACTCACTTTTACTGGATAAACAAGTTTTCATTCTCAGGCAAAAACCTTATAAACCTATGAAAATTAGAGTTTTTTGTAGAAATTTGAGATGCTTTATGAAAAGCAGTTTCTTGTTGGTAAGACAGATATTTTGACCAAATGTTTATTTGAAAAAAAAAAATAGAGTAAAGTCCCTCATTGCATTTGAGTTTGAATACAAAAGAATAAAACCCTGAATGTTAGGAAACCCAGAAAAAAAAAAAAGGAGGCAGAGGATGATGAAGGAAACTGAATGGAGGTAGGAGGTACATGCCAGGGCGACAAAGGAAAAGCTTTCCTTCCTTCTGTGTTTTGGCCGATTGTGATATATTTTTCACTTTTAGACTACAAGATCTGGTCCATATTTTCCTTATTAAATGGTATGAAATAATAATTCAGCTCAGCTGGAAAGAAAACAAGTCAAACTTTGCAGCAGAAATATGTTTCATCTTCCCAGTTTCATGAAAAAACATCTTCTGGCTTTCCTGAGGTGCCCTTTCAGTTGCCTTTTCTTGCCCTTAATTTACTGTTGAGGCTGAAGGACACAGCTGTGTCATTATTTATTTATTTATTCTTCTGGTAAGCAGGCTGTGGGTTACCTGGAATACAGTTCCTACTATGACGTCCATTTTTAATTTCTTTGAGTGAGCAATCTCTCCTCTCTGACACTTATCTGTTTGAAAAATATGATGCAGTGTGATTGAGGAGGCAATGTAATTAGTCATGGCACAGCCGGGATCACTAGATTTTTTTAACTTCACACAAACTCAGCTCTCTCATTTTCAGTCACATAGGAATAAATGTCCAGATGTAAACCAATAAATGTCTTTTTGTTTTCATTCCATTGGGTTTTAAAATTATCTCAGTAATGACTTAAGTGATGAGTGTGTCTAACATTTTGCTTTGTTTTTCTCAAAGCTCAAGATTGCTAAATACTGGAATGCTGCAAAAATATTTTTTTTTAGGCATTTCTGTAGTATGATGGTCTCCTTTGTGTTACAGGACAGAAAAAAAATCTAATTTAACACCATTCCATCTGAGAAATCTTGGCCAATAAAATGAAGGTTGAAAGAAGCAGCATGTTATTCCATTTCGTGTTCTACACCTGGGAGGGTAAAATAGACAGACTATCTGTGCTACTTACACAAGTTTGTAAGTGGATAAACTGAAAGGAAGCGAGTCACACCAAAGGTTGCTCACTGAAGGTCACAGAGACATAAGGGAGTAAGTACCCTTTCACTGGTAACGTCCTGACTGGATGTTTCATGCTTCAGGTTGCAATGCTGTTCTTGAAAGATGCCTACTGCTACTGCTCAAAAACATGTCTCTGCAACACTGATGAACAGGTGCACTTTGGGATGAATGTATAATAAGAACAAGAAACTTATTAGGACAAGACCATTTTAGGGTCTGATTGTTCTAGGTAAAGACTGACGTAAGAGGAGGATGCTGAAGGGGACTAATCCATTTCAGTGAATATGCAAGACAATATTGCTGAAGTTGACAAAGATGGGTGTATATTTAAAGACATCAGGATTCAGATCATGTTTTGTGACTTATTATGGAGAGAAAATTATTACTGCCCATTAAAGAATTACCTTTCACACAAAATGGAAAAGTTGATTAGTGCACTTCGGAGTGGCTAGCTTCTAAAATTATAAAATTACTGAATGTATGAAATATTTCATTTCACACATAAATATCTGTGAATAGAAATTAATTACTGCATGCAATAAAAGTCATTTATTGCACACAGAGGATCAAATATTAAACATGTGCTGAAGTAAAAATGTATTTTCATAACTTGTGTGTAATTGATTTGGATTTTTGTTTAAGATTTTGGTTACTGTATAAAAAACATATCAAACTCAGTAATAAGATAAACTCTCTCTATATTTTCTGTATCTGTGGAAGGTTAATAAAGGAAATCCCT
Organism: Burhinus bistriatus; assembly: GCA_013397275.1. Taxonomy (NCBI): domain Eukaryota; kingdom Metazoa; phylum Chordata; class Aves; order Charadriiformes; family Burhinidae; genus Burhinus; species Burhinus bistriatus. Next base: position 58,440 of record VYXH01011230.1, on the reverse strand, counting down.
GTTTCTGGAGAGTATCACCTGTAAGTGCAATTGACCTCAGATATCATTGGGACTGCAAGAAATTAAGGAAATATATGCTTAAGAGTTTGCAGGACTGTAGCCTATGCTTCCATCATAGTGTAATTTCATGCTATTGGACTGTGAAAGTCCTCCTCAGAGTGTCACTGTGCTTCAAACCATAGACAAGTTCTGAGGTTAGTTTTTGAGGAAAAGTTTCACTACTGTCTCTGACTACAGTTTATGAATTACTAGTCTGAATCCTTAATACAATGAAGGGAGAACTAGTATTGATTGTTGCCTCCTTGCAGGGAAGGGGAGATTTTTGGGTGCATCTTGTGATAGTAACAAATTAGGGTATGAGCTAACAAGAAAATAGATGGTCTGGTGGGAGGTACGTTTAGGGGACTGGAGCCAGAGGTAGCTGCTATATTTTACTTGAAGGCGATTAAGGACTTGTTAATGCACAGGTACTGTGGTGTTCGTCAAGGTTGTCAGCAAATGTTACTCATGTTTAAAGATATTCCATTGTTTTTTTCTGGGAATGGCTGGGTACCCTGTGGCAGTGAATGATAAACAGAGTCCTTTGAGGCATTTAAACAGCATATTTTTTAATTGCAGTAACTGTTCATTCTAAATACCCTACAGTACTTTGAATTCACGTAACTCATTACAGACAGTGGTGGTGTAAGACCTGTTTTCCTGTATTGATAGAAATGAAACTTGATTCCCATCTACAGAAGTATCACTGTTTCCTTAAAGGAATGATATCAAACTTGGTAGTTAAATGCCACATTACTACAAATGCTGGAAAGATTGAGGCAATCAAGCAATTTATGCTGTGCTATTGGCAAAAATAACCTACAATATGATACAAACTTCTTATTAGACTATGTAAATTTAACATCAGCAGTGATATTACAGCATATGATTTAAGGTTCTGAAGTACATGTTAAACTGGATTCACTTAAGGGCTTTATTATAAAATAATGTGAGGAAGAGGACTTGATTAAACCTGGAGTTGAAGTGAGATAGGAAATGGGTTTCCCCTCTGGAGTGTGTGTCTGAAGGAGGGAACCAGCAATTGCCAAAACACAGGGAAAGGTCTCTCCCTGGAGTGCCAGCAGCTCAGGGATTAGCAAGGTTACTTATTTGCCTTGTAGGAGACTTGATTTCAAACCACAAGTTGATCAGACAAACCAAGTGCCCAAACCCTCTGTCTTAAAACTCATTACTCTAACCCCTGGATAACCTGCAGCTGATATTTGCCTCTGACTTTTACTCCAAGCTCCATCTTAGAGTTGAGAATTCATTTCAGCCTAAAGACGTATCAAAGCGGTAGACTTCTACAGTTGTTTATCAACGATAAGCAATTTTTTTTCACTAAATAAGCTAATTTCTCACTCATTTTGACAGGTTTCTCAAGTGAAAAAGACCAGAGATGGCAGAAGCTAGCTTTCAAACCCCTGTATTTCCTTTTTTCCTCTCATCTTTTTGTTGGTTTATTTTTTCAAGGGCTGAAACACCATGCAACCTTGTCTCCTCTTTTCCTCTTTTTGGATCCATTGATAGTCCCGTCCTGCCTTGACTGTTACTCTTCCAGTGAACTGATAACTTTGGGGAGGGGATTTCTTTTAAACTACATTTATTAAAGAACTAACATTAGCAAGCAGAGTATTAAACTTGCTTGTTAAAAGCATTACAGCATTCTGTGCCACGTGGACGAGGGAGGATGCATAGTAAACAAACGCACTCTGATGGGTAGAGTTGAGCTTTATGAGACATTGTATAACTGGCTTAATTTCATGTAGAGAAGTGCCTTAAGTGCTGTACAGAGTTAGACCCTGATCCTGGATTTTGGTGGTAGATGTTTTTCTTCTTTACCCCTTCAAAAGACAGAGTCCTGATATCGGTGGGTATAATAGTCCTGGAAATGATATAGGTCAGTAGCTTTAGCAACTGAAGCCATTTGGGCCCTTTCTAGCAGGAATTCTGGCAGGATGGCTTGCTCGGGGCTGGATTAATGGCACAGGCACAATTATTATGCTGAAGAGGGAGGTACAGACCTGTACTGGCTGAAAGGTATCACATGCAATACAAAACCATAGCCTACTTGTTTTTAGCCAGAAGGATGGCATAGAGCTATATTACAAAGAACGATGTTGAGCTAAATTACAAACCCACTCTCAGGGTCAGTCAGTAAAGATATGACCATGCTGGCCTTCCTGATGATGTAATGTAACTATGACCACTGTGCAGAAGGAAAAATTAATGTCTGGCCCTAAAATGTGAAGGATTTTAATAACAAAGTTGATCTTGGAGGACTGAGCAATTGGGAGAAGAATGATGGAGATCTGTTCTGCTGTCAAAGGACTCAACATAGATCCAACATCTGTTTACTTAGTTGCTTTGGGAAGTGTACAGACATAGAACAGTAGAAAACCATGTGATTCCACGTTGTTTCAAGTCACTAGATACTGGTTTTGGACTTTGAAGCTGAATATCTCAGAGACACTGAGAGGACTCAAAAGTAATGGTTAATGCTGCAAGGACCCTCGATTCAGTAAGTGCCACTGGGATGACCCAAGCTTTTGAAAAGATGTTGTTTTATAAGAGACATTGCGGAAATAACTTCAAAGGGCACTGAAGCAGAAACATATGTTCTGACAACTCATACTCTCCATGAGCCACTGACTTCCTGGAGATGGATTTTGGTCCTTCCTTTGGCCTCTGATTTGTCTGCTATCGTCTGGGATAACTTTCAGAGCAGGGCAGCTGAAAGCACTGTCCCAGCACCATTGGAAAGGTTTATGCTTGCACAGTGTTTCATATGATAGGGAAAAAGCTATGCATACCATTATGGCTTCATGTCTGCTAACAGTCCTCTGATCTAATGCTATCCTTTTTTCTGAATCTGGAAATTATGATCTTTGTCATGTCTTGTTAGAGTGTATGAAATTATGTTTGCAGACACTTATGCACAGTATAATTGCACTCTACTAGTAAGATGTAATGCAATTCCTTTTCACACCCTCCTTTTATTTTTCTGTGAAATGACCTCTCCAAAGATTCCAGAGCAAAGAGAATCTCAGCCCATTTCACTTGCAGTTGTCTGCTTCTGAAGCCCGGAGAGTAACAGCCATGCATGATCTGATTAACTTCCTGTCGACACCATCTAGCAGTGGCTTTTTCAGTATTCGTGCTTAATCAAATTCAACATGTAAAGTAAAGCTCAGTGAGGAATGATTAAATTCACCTGTTTCTTGCAACCAGATGCCCTGCAGTGTCCAGCAGTGCTCATCCCAAATGTGAGAATGTCAGCTACCACAGAAGAGAAATACTGTGTAAATTCTTGGGATGGGTCCAATGCTAATGTTGAAAATCCTTCTGGTCAGTATAGACTGCTCTGTGTGGAATCTAAATGTGCAGCAGCAGTCAGAAAGCAGGGACAACATGGTGGAGTCCATGTTGGGTCCTCCTGTGGCTTCCCAAATGGGTGTGGACAATATGGATTTCTTCATGTTGTCTACTTTCAGACTGCAGACTATCTCTCTGGAAACTCAGAATGGCTCTAGAAGTTTGGTCTGACAGATCTGAATGGGATTAATTTTTTAACTGGGTCTGAAACATGCCTGTAGGAAGGGTTAAATGAAGGGATAAAGCTTTACTTCACAGACAGTAAAAGTGTAAGCAATCTGTGACACGTCATCTCAAACATTCCTGAAGAAACCTCTGTGGTGTTGTACTTAAGTTTTAAAATAATAAATTACTTCAGTACTAATGGACAGGAATTAAAAATTAATAAAATTAATCCTGAGATGGGAAGGGAATTAGAACAAGCTATGCCAGACTCCATGGTCATTGCCATTTTATTTTCATCCAATGTCCTGCATGGAAATTTTTATTTCAAATCTGTGCAGCATTGTCTCTAAAGGCAGCTCTGCGTCTCTGTTTTTGAATTTGTGGTATGACTTGAGGCACCTATAACTAAAGAGCTAAAAGATGGCATTGCACATTAATGGGTTGAGAGTACACTCTTCATGGTTACAGTGAAAGTGTAGAGAAATCCCAATTTTATTTTAGCTTTTATTATTTGGGCCTGATTGAAGTTATTCGGTAGCCCTTCCTTTTTACAATCACGTATCAGAACATGAGTGCGGTGGGGTTCACTTGCTTCCACTTCCCTGGTTCAGGAGGACTGCCTTCACTGCACGATTTGGAGGCATGCTAGGAACTCAGGCTGCATGTACTGAATCGGTTACATTGCAGATAAGTTGTATGATGCATTATGGCATCACTCTGTACATTACTATATGTACATAGTATCAGTGCTGACCTTATGCATGAGTTTGTCCTGGAATTTGCATGTGAAATTGGACTAAAATTTAGAGATGGGTTTCGCTCACTCTCCCTTCTCACTTCAAAGAAATGTGTCTTCATAAAGAATGAACAATATTTTGAAGTAGCATTTTGAATTTTCTAGTATGTTACAGTTCTGAAAGAGAGGGAAGGACATTGAAAAAGATCACAGCAAAAAGAATACAAAAAAATACAATCTATCACAGAAGCAGCACACACACAATCATCAAGCATCAGAAACTTGCAATTCCTACTCTACTAGTTAAACACTGACTCCAAAGTTAACAAATAATGCTTCAGAGCATTCTCTGAACTCTTCAATATTCAGACTGTCTGAATTGTTCAATAGCTCATTGTTCAATATTTAGGTTCCTTGCTTCATTGTTTGTTGTTTTTCTTTTCTCCAAGAGCAAGATTTAAAGCATCCTCCTTTTTCAAAGATAAAAACCTTCACACAACACATTGAAGGCATGGAAACTGGAGTTCTTTGCTCAATTGTAAATATGTAGTAAAATTAATAAAAGATGAAGTATTTACTTGCCTGACTCTCACATAAATTACCACCTTTTTTTCACTTATGACAACTCCTTAGAGGAGCAATATTTTTTATTAGAAATTGTGGCATTACTTATCAATAATGGCAAACACCAGAGTCTCAAATTAGAGTTCAGGTTTTGGATGGAATTGCAATGCAATTTCAACTCACTACTCACATCTGAGTTTCTGGTTGGCTATCACATGGCATAAGTGAAATATTAAGCACTGAAGACAACATGTACATTGGAGCTTCTCCTAAGCCTGGGTTGTAATGTTGCCCCAGTCTGTTGTAGAGCGAGGACAGTGTTTTTCTTACAGATGATCTGTTGCAATTTGTGCAAGATATAAGGGCATTTACTTTAGGACTGTCTCAACTCCACATTCTTCAAATAACCTTGAAAAATAACTTGTATCTGTCTCGTTTATGTTGGTGTAAATTAAGGGACATGATATTAAAACAGGTGAAATCAGAATCTGGCCCTTGGCATGGTGTAAAATGTTAAAGGTTTCTCATGAGATGTGCAAGTTGTTACAAAGACTGTCCTTCAGAGCATGACCTGACCTTTTCTTTGGGAAATGCTTATGCAACATATCACTTAAATACTAAATTACAGCTACAGCTAAATTGTGCACAGAGCTATTAATTTGGTTGGATGTCTAGTTGACATCAATAAATCTAGTTGACATTATGAGACCCTGTAAACAGTCTGTGTTGATGGGTTGCAAGAGAAAGGTTCACAAGCTTCTACATTAGTAGTAAGTCAGTTAACAAATAAAGCTAAGTAAACTTGATTCTGTTCTGCTCAGGTGCTTCTACTTGTGTGCTGCCTGCTTTAAGTCTATTCATTGCAAGGGGATAGAAGACAGGGTTCAAACTCCATTTTGTGAGCCAATGCTTATCGCTGTTTAAGTGTCCATATGTCTGTGTGCAAAACATCTTTCTCTGAAGGGGTCTGTTAATTCACTTCTTTCACCAGTGAGAATAGTAAGTGTATTTTGGTGCTAGGATACGCTTAGGCAAATCTATGTCTTTGACACACTTCATTTGCACAAAGCGTTGCATGCTTTAAGACTCTTAGCACACCTCCTTATACTTCTCTGCAGCCTGGCTCTGAATGTTGGTTGTGTCTGTTGTCTTGAGTGAAGTTATTTTCCAGGATGGGGGTAAACTTGGCGTACTAATTTGCACAGCACCTTTAAGCTATGGAGGAGTATTTGAGCAATAATTTTCACAGCTGGACCTTCTTATATTTCCTTCAGATTTTCATTGCTGTTGTTCTTCTCTGTTTTGCTCAGCCAAGGCTGTGAAGCAGCTGAGGCATTAGAGATGTCAAAGGAATTAATTTATTCTTTTGTTTCCTTTTCTCTTTTTTTTTTTTTCTTCTGACCTATATGAATGCTGTTTCAATGATTTCACTTAGTGAGATGCTGTGCCCTATTTAGGGAAGCAGGATAAAACATCATGCTGTTTCCCAGCTTAAGAGGTTGGGGAACAAACTTGAATATACCTATCCTTTAAATCACTTATCTACCTGGTTCTGAAAGCTGGATGCAATAAACGACTAAGACAGAACTGACACTAGGTTCCTTCTCCTACTTTTCCCAGTGTCTCAACATGGCAAGCTTGATGCTTTATCGTAGCCTAAAGCAAAAAAAGTGACTTGGCTAGCCAGGCAGTGTATGCCCACCATATTAGCTTCTATCTTGAAGTTGTGGGCTTCAGGAGGAGGGACCAGAGAAGGGAAGTGCTTGGAATTTCTCTACCATCTCATTCTAACCTATGTCAAGGTCAGAGGCAGTGATAGGAAAATCCCAGGACTTCATCTTTGCTCTCCCAAACCCTACCCCTTGCTCTGTTCTCCTCTAAATCTCTCTCTGCCTGGTCTGGTATAAATTTGAAATTATCTTACGCAAACCTCACAGCCAGTTGTGCTTTGCTGTCTTTCTCCGGACACCACAGCTGCCCAGTCCCCCTGGCATGTTATGCAATGACTCTGAATACTATATGGCTCAAGAAAGAGCAGAAAAAAATCCCACTTTGGTCTGTTCCTAGTGGAATGACTCCATGCTCTCCATGACCACTTTACCCCTAGCTCTTTTCCCAACCTTGATGTACCCTGCAGAGAGGCAACTATTGCTTTCAACAAGCAAAGCTTTGTAGTACTCTGGTTTGTGAAAGCATCTGATTGCCAACAGTTGATACCATGACTTATCTCTTTCTACTGGGAAGCTATGAGGAAGCAAAGCTTCTCATGCCTAGGAGCACAAAAGGAACTAAAAGTGCTGGAGCAAGAATTGTGGAAAGCTTGCATGTTACTGCATCTTACAAGTGAAGTTTCCTTAGTCTGCACAGGGCAGTTTGATAGCTTTCACTATGGAAATTTGCATGAAATTCTTAATAATCTTCACTATATGAAGGAATGTCAACAGGAGATCTAGATTTTAAGTGCACTTCAACCAGGAAGGTGTCCTGAATGCAAAGAAAACTGATGGAACAGGTTGCCCTGGGTGGTTGTGGAGTCTGCATCCTTGGAGAGTCAAAAGCCATCTGGACAGAGTCCTGAGCAACTGCCTCTATGTGGCCCTGCTTGGGGGCGGGGGGTGGACCAGATGATCTCCAGACGTCTGTTCCAACGCCAACCACTCTGTGATTCTGTGATAAATCACGTTTATGTCAGTGTGGACAAGGCCTGGGGATCACTGTTAGAATTACAACATTCAGAGACAGGATATATTTATATAAAATACATAATTATACGCACACGCTCGGCTAAAACTATATATGCTTCTTTCTCTCTCTCATTATTGAATATTAGCAGGATATTTTAGCATGCTCCTAAGTTTAAATATCTGAATGGTTATTTCATAAGGGCTCTGAAATTGACTTGGTGATTTAGATTTTAGGTTTTAGAAGCCTGACCTGAAGGGTTTTGTTTTTATTTTTGAAGTTTTAGGTTAGTTCTAGACTTTTGGAGATGTTGTTTCTTCATCTGTGCTTTCTTCCTTTAACTGGCAAATAAAAAGTCCTTATCCAGTCATCACTACAGAGACAATTAAAAGCATTACAGGAAAAAACCCCGATATCCCTTCCTGTTCTTTGTGTAATATTAATAAAATAGTGGGCTAAGCTCTCATTCCAGAATCTCTTTTGTTGTTAGCACTACTGGCTGGAAAACTAATACTACAGGAGGCAAAATAGATGAGGTCATTGCAGGCGTTTTGGTTGTTTGAGGTTTTGTTAGGTTTCATTATTTTTTCTTCCAGAAAAAATAGTCAGGTAGTCAAAAGAGTAGTGGTGTGACCTGCCATCTGAATATGTGGGGAATAAATGTTGGGTACCAGTTGTGTCAGTTTTCAGTTTTCTGTCTAGAAGAACACATTTGAAAATATTCACTGCTGTGGGGGAAGAAACATATCTAGATGGTCGTTGATGCGGCTTTTCAAATTCTTGTGCAACTAAGACAAAGTAATCACAGTAAACCACAGATTGCAGTATTACTTGAATATCTTCGAGTTTTTGTCCTTGAAAGCAGATACAGAGCCTAGCCTTGATGACACAATATGCTGACTGGCAATGTCAGAGAGTCTTATTGCATATGTTGGATTTGCTCTGATGGTAGTGAAGATACCTGAGACTAAAAATAAAAACATGGCTCTGTCATGGCCTCCAGACTTCTCAGTTCACTTCAGTGAGACACAGAATGTGACGTTTTTAGTTGTAGGAGGTCGTACCAGGTCCCATTGTGTTACTCTGTGTGGTTGTTGGCATGATAACATGGCATGGCATTTTGCCACAGCATGCAGTGAGATGCCTACTTCTTTCTGTCGTAAGCCCTATAAATGCCTTATGAAGAGAATTTTCTATATCTATTCCTCTGCTTCTTTTATTCTTTGGAAACATTAACTCCTTCAGCAAAGTAATGAATTTAGACAAAAAAGCTGATAGGCCTGTGAATGTATAAGAATATACATATATATGTGAATGTATGAGTACATATGTGTGAATGTATGTAAAATAATTTTAAGTAGATTGATGTTTTCTGGTCTGAATTTTTCTCTGATCTGTCAGTGCTATAGGCAAGAGCATTTCTGTTAAAGACTAGGTTGATGCACACGTACAGGTGGCCAGACTGTTTCTTTCCCCTTTTTACTTCTTAGTATGAATTCCTCAGACAAGCTCTGAAGTTAAAGATCTGTTGTCAGTGGATTATTCTGTCCTTAGTTGAGGCCCAGACAGCTCTGTTGAGGAGTTAGGAAAAAATGTTATGAAACCAAGCCAAGGAAAAGCTTCAGTAAACTGGGTTGGTTGGTTGAAGATCTAAAGAGATCCAGAGCTACTGGGAATTACTTAGGTACTGCTGTTGATGGGTGTAGGGGTACAGCATCTGTTCCATCTCCCTCAAGCCCTGCATGCATACTCCCTCTGTACCTACTGACAGCTGGATATAGTAACACTGAAATGTGTCAAGGTGATCTGCTGCTTCTGCCCTTTAGGGAAGCTGTATATTTAACTCAGCACTTCCACTAAACTTGACTGCCAGCTCTGTGTCTAAGCAGGACACCTTTTTAATCAATCTGTTTTTCTTAGTGAGAAGCATTCCCTATTAAGTTTACAAGATGACAAGAAAAACTGATTTATTACCAAAGTTAATGTCATAATTTCTGTGGAGTAAAAGCACTATAGTTAATGCTGCGATGAGGTATCACTACTAGCATTACTAATTATAACTGCTGCAAATTTATAAATAGCAGTTGAATATCATAAAGTATGTGAATCATGAAAAGCTAGCTTAATTGTGTCTTGTCCTGCTATTAGCCACATCAAATTAGTCTTAGATTTTCAGTGGTTGGTAAACATCTTGATCTTGTGCTTCTTGAATTTTTCCATAAGACCTTACAGTCTTAAAAGGAACAGATTCCTTTCTGTACATTAGCATTGCCTCTCCAAATATTCTATATCATCATAGAATGGTTAGAGTTGGAAAAGACCTTAAAGGTCACCTAGTTCCAAGCCCCCTGCCATGGGCAAGGACACCTCCCCCTAGACTAGGTTGCTCAAAGCCCCATACAACCTGGCCTTGAACACTTCCAGGGATGGGGCATCCACAACTTCCCTGGGCAACCTGGTCCAGTGCCTTACCACCCTCATAGTGAAAAATTTCTTCCTAATATCTATTCTAAATCTGCCCTCTCCTGANGTCCAGGTCCCTCTGGATGGCATCCCTTCCCTCCAGCATGTCAACCGCTCCACACAGCTTGGTGTCTTTGGCAGACTTGCTGAAAGTGCACTCAATCCCAACATCCATGTTGCCAACAAAGTGTTAAATAGTACTGGTCACAATACCGACTGCTGAGGAACACTACTTGTCACTGGTTTCCACTTGGACATCAAGTCATTGACCGCAACTCTTTGATTGCGACCATCCAGCCAGTTCCTTATCCACCAGGTGGTCCATCCATCAAATCGATGTCTCTCCAATTTAGAGACCAGGATATCATGCAGGACAGTGTCAATGCTGAAGCTGCATGGATTCAAATACGCAATAGGGAATGTATTAAAATGGGGGGGACTAAAATATGTAATCTGTGAGGTACCAGAGTGCAGTACTAACAGTTAAAAGTCAAATTGATTCAAAAACCCCCACTTCTTTGACTTATACTTTAAATTTCTTATACATGAAAAATGTCAGGATTTCATTACTTTACATAAATATTTCAATACTGATGCAGGATAGATACTGTGATTCCCTCCACTCCTGACTCTGCTTTACAAATTCAAGGGTATAAAAATACATTGGTGTACAGATCAGCTTCTGTCTTACACAGATTCTCTGCAATCTTTCATGCCTCAACCCCCAGCAGTACCCTTTGCCTTATTTTGTTTCATTCACATTAGAGGCTGTGAATGTGGCTTGAAAACACGCTTCCAAATGTGTCTCTTGATCTCAGTAGGATTTCACAAAGAGGCACAGATAAAACTGTGTTATCAAGATTGTAATCTGCCAGGCCAATTTTAGAGGTTACTTTAAAATTTGTCCATGGGCTTTAGGGTTTATTTAGTGTTGCTGTATAGCCTGTATTTTCTGTAAGCTCCTCAGAGCTAGCAAGGAAGTAGATTGCCTGGTCATTTACACTGCAAGCACAAAAGGAAATTTAAGACCCTTTTTGTGCACAGCAGGAGCTAGCTGCTGCTAAGGAAGGTCCAACAAAGAGTTTGGGATGAAGGCTGTATGTTACAATCTGAATTTTGTGTGATTTCTTTTCTTTTCTCCTTTTTTTCTTTTTAATTCTCTATTAAGTACACTTTCCCAAGGCTTATAATACTTGACTATCTGTTCTGAGAATGGGATATACTATATAATTATTCTTCATTAAAAACCAAAAGGTATGTGAAGGACAGGTTGGGGCTGCAGTTACATACTCTGAGATTACAATGCATATTTTTTTACAGTTACAATGCAATTCTTTAAACACATTTGTCTCAAAGTTAATGTCAACCAAGGCATTAACACCAAGACTCCAATTAACTCCAGTCACAATCCAAAATCTTGGCCAATATGATTTGGAATTATGAAGCAAAAACTGCACTAACGTCTTTGGGCTGCTCTCAAAGAGGTCAGGTAATCTTTTTAGGTGGGGTCCTTCAGTGAATTGACTTCTCCCATCTAACCCTGAGAAAATCAGCGTGAAGATTCCTGATGATTTAAATAGGAGGCATGAAAGGTCTCTCTTACGAATCAACTTTACAGCTCCCATTTTATAAACTTCCAGCCATGTATTGCCCTTGTGGTGAACAGAATCTTTAAAGAATCTGATGTTGTTAAATAGACTACATAAAGATAGTTTCTGATACAAGTTTTCAGGTTCTTCTATAAGTCTGAAAGCACTACATATATCTTTATGCAGTTTGTTTGAAAACTTCAGATTCTTTTAAGATCCAGTTTCTTCTCTAAGTTTCACCAAAGCAAGCCATGGCACAGTAGAATGATGTGTATATGACGTACCATAAAAGCAGATATTTCAGAGTAAATGAATGCTGGAGAGTCAGTGGAAAAAAACTCAATAACCCAAACCAATGTGCATGTATAATGGGTAGCACTGACCAGCGTTACGGTCCAGAACAAAAAGGTCAGTGTTTTTTGAGAAAAGTCTGTCATGAGCTAGGTTCTACAGCTACGAAAGGGATCAAACTTTCTGAAAGGTTCAGTCAAGGCTAGTCAGCAGGGTTAAAGGACTGGAGATATACCACAGTATTATTTTATTAAATGAGCAGAAGTGGGTGAATATAAAGTGCCATCCCCATTTCTTATTCATTCCATGGAGGTTTAATGAAGGTCGATATACCGATGTCTGCAGTCATTGACACTCACATGAATTATTGGTATTTCCTTAGGAAGCAACTTGTTGAAACATCTGGAAAAAGGTCCAATAGGGTTCTTCCATGCTTAATGGAAGAATGGAGTTGAATTGCCATGTCGTTAACTGTGCAAATTAGTCCAAGCTCATTTCAGTGCGTGAATGGGAAAGTAATAGACAGGGTGGTGATTTATGGGTGTAGTTTTCTCAGCCTTTTAATTTATCCAAGTTCAGGCCTATCCAGACATGAAGTGATTTTGAACATTCATTAATGGTGACACATTCCAAGATGTCACTGTCATGAGCTGGACGGGGAAAAAATTAAGAAAAAAAAAGCATGTTTCCCTTATAGATATTGCAGTCCAGGCGCAGAAAGCTTTGAATAAAACGTGGTCTGGGAAGAGAGAAAATCTTCATACAATTAAATATTATTTCTGTATTTTCACTAATGGCTGCAAAGCTACAGAAACTGGGACCAGGTTGTAAAACTGGTCCTGTGAACCAGTTGTTAAAGTGACTTGTCCCAGTTACACACCACTTCTGTTTTCTTCTCCACTGCGCCAAAAATCAATAGTGTGCATATTCTGTTATTCCACAGGCAGAGGAAACTGCTTTAAATTCAAAGCAGATGTGCATGCTTGTTTTACCTGCAAGATTTAAGCACTTAAATACGGAATTATTTTTTGTTTTTAATTAAGAAAATACGGAATGTAGTTTATTAATGTGCTTTACATTGCTAGACATTAAAAAAAATGCCATTTGCATATACAAGAGCAGGACTATTGTATATCATACTGGAAAACAGAATTGGGTTATGCTGTACTTCCACATTTCATGATATGTTGAAGTTATGGAGTTATGGAATTATGGAGTAGGCTTTATTACACCACAAAAGAGAAGAGTTTCAAATAAGTTTCATAGCTAGACATTGATACAGAAGATTAGACAGCTCATCTATAAATTAAGCTAACAATTTTTCTGTCCCAGTTTGACTGCTGTCACTTAAGGATACAGGCTTCCTTAAGACAAACTGTATGAATAATGCTGCGATACGTCCTGAATTACGGAAAGAATACTTCATTGTCTCGGTACTGCTGGAGCCTAATTAAAACTCAGTGCTTTGTAAAAGAGCACTTGGTTTTTGATTTCCAGAATACATAAAAGTTTTTTGGTTGGGGTTTTTTTAGCAATAACTTCCAAGATTTTAACAAAATATCTGAAATATGGATACAGAGCTGTCATGTTAGCTATACTGCAACAGTTTGGGGCACGCATTTCCGTACGGAAAAAAATATCCTGAATAGTTCTGCTGGAGATTGCAGTGTTAAAAATCATGTTCTTTTTTTCAAAGTGAGCAGAAGTATGATTTATCTGATTAGATCTATTTGCTATTGAACTATTTGGCCCGCTTCATCCATATTAACCAGTCCAAAAGAGACTCATTAACAGCCTGCTAGTTCTCTGTCTGAAGCAGTGATGACTATACTTGCCTTTCCTTATATTGTGCCTAAATCTTGTATTTTATCATAAAGCATGAAGAAAGGGAACTCTAGTAAATTTTCAAACAGCCTGTGCTAAATGATCAGTTAGTAATTTCTTTCAAAGACTGAGATTTTAAATACATCTATGGTTTCAAAGAAACAAGAATGACTATGTAATGTATATTTAGTTCACAATAAGTTAATTGGTAAACATCTTTTATATATGCTCTGCCTGGGAAGAAGTGCTGACAGACTTTTTTGCTTTATTTGTTTCAATACAGCTGTAATTTGATGATATATATATTTTTAAATTTTGACAAAAAATTTACAAGAAAACTTTAATTAATATTTTTGAAAAATTCCTAAAGGAAGACAGAGGAGAGACCTAGGGCAAGTGCGGTGTTTGGTACCAGTATGTAATCTGAACAAAGACTTTGTTTATAACGTGAACGTTTTGGTCTGCTTCTTAACAAAGTTTTAGTGCTGCTGGCTTCAGTAGCTGAACGGCCCCTCCCACAAGCCTGATTGTTTTTCATGTAAGCACAGCAAAATTTGGCCTGAAAATCCTCAAGCCCAATTAAAAAAATACACTTGAGCATGTCACACGCACAACCCTTTCCCAGTTCGTCGGCAATCACCCACCCCATCCTGTCCCATCCCATCCCATCCTATCTTACACTCTGATACCCTCCTCCAGGATGAGTCAGGTCACTGTTAATCACAGCACTTAATGTAAGGTACTCGTAACACCACTGTGAAGGAGAGGCTCAGTGGGATGGAAAAGATTTCAGGGGCTTGGCAGTCACATGAGTGTCTAGTCTTCATGCCTATTTTAAGCAAAAATCTGTGCTTACTAGATACTTGTTTGGACTTTGCTATACATGCTTTTTTGAAAGCAAAAAATGGTAAAAGCATTTAAAAAAAAAAACCCTAGCAAAACATTTATAAGTACTTGAAGCTCGAGGCTCTGAAAGCATGTTGTGCATACTAAAACAAATGTAACTAGCTAATTGTAAACATTATTTTTAGATATTGATATAGCAGGGTAAGCAGGCATGATGCTTAAACACATACAAGGATAGTTTTTCAAGAAGGAAACTTTGAAACTTGATTTGCACATTAAATTTTCTAGTGTGAGTATTCAATATTTCAATTTAAAAATATTGCACTCACACTGCTTGTGATCTGATCCAGAATATGGAATTTAAACCTCAAAGAATGTTATGTCTTCAAAGAGCCTCAGAATCCAAAATTCCACAGCCTACCTCTAAGAGTCAAGCAATTGCTATTCTCAAAATTGCCAAAGCTGTAACAAGCATATCCTTTCTTCTCTCGTCTATGTTTTCTCCTCAGCGATGGCACAGAAGAACTGACAGGCCTCAAAAGAAATTGCAAGCGTGGGGTGTTACATTTCTTTTCCAGGCTGATGAACCTCACTCTTAAGCTGTTCCTATTGCTAAAGCCTTTGCTTATCTTGTCACCATCTTCTGAGCCCTTTCTGCATTGCTGTTGTGAAAAGATCTTTATCTGAAAAGATCACAGCTCTACACAGTGCTGAAGATGCAGATGCTGCACAGATTTAATGCCATAATCTACTCTTTACTCCTTTCTTAATAATTCCGAACTTTTCCTTTGCTTTTTGCCCATTGCTGAACACTGAGCTGATACTTTCATGCAATTAGCTGTTATTACCTTATGGTTCCTTCCTGAGTGGTAACCGTCAGCTCCGAAGCTGCCTTTATACACTTTGTTGGGATTGTTTTTTCTTGTTTCACTTTACAGGGAATGTTATCTGCAATTTTATTGCCCAGTCACTTAGTGTCCTTCCCTAACTCATTCATTCCTCCATATATAATTAGCTTTGCAGGTTATTGGCTGTACACAGAAATGGATGTTGATTGAAGCATGGGTTTCTTAGATATAAGCTATGCACCTCTAGATGGAGTCAGGACTTTTCATCTGCATCAGGCTGACAAGTGCAACTGAGTTGTTTTCGTTCTCATCAGTATTGGACATGATGGACTTCCTAGGAGCAGCTGGACACTAAGACACTTCAGTAGGGTTTTTTTTTCACCCTTAATTTCTCCTGCTCCCTTTCTGTGACACAGGTTCTTTCATGAGCATTGAGTTTGTGGGTAGAATACGGGTTAAGTTTGGAAAAGGCACAGTAGATGTTCCAACACATCCTTCTGGACCTCAGACTTGGATGTGGTTTACAGAGGATTAGAGCTGTGAATTAGAGCTGTGCTTAGTGGTTTGGCACAAATTCATCCATTCTCAGCTTATTCTGTCTTCTCATGTGTCTTTTGCTTCTTGCTATTTCAAAATGCAAATTGCAGTAGACGGGCTGTAACTTTCACAGAGGGTGTGTCTGTAGTGCGTTGTTGCTGATACAAATCAGTCTTGATTTGGTCAATCACTTGCAAAGATTAGCAGAGCCTCTTGCTAGTTATTTGTATGGAGTTCCTCTGCACACATTGGGAATTGCTTATGCTTTCCATTTAAAACCTTCTGTTGCAAAGGGCAGTTGCATAAGACTTGTTGTGTTGTGCTCTTTTCTGCTATAAATATTGATGTTGCATTAAGTTAAACCTCTAATGTGTAAATGTTGCCAGTCAGAGGGGCTGGTTTCATGCCAGCTGCCACAGAATGGGAGAGACTTCTCTGTCCCATCTCTTGGTGACAAAGAAAAGGACTCACGATCAGGTAGGGCCATGTCGTACTGTAATGTCTGTCAGGAATGAGGATGCTTTATGCTTCCGTATTGACAATAGCTGTAGTGAAGATGCCGTAATTGCTGGCATATGAGAACGTGTTCTGGCAGTGAGGATAACTTATTTCATAGAAACACGAGCTATAAAGGGAAACTCCTCTTTTGCTGGCATAAGTTGCACTGGTGGTAAGAGGATTTGCTGGTATCATTTCAACCCTTCTAGTGCAAACCAGGCCCCAGAAAAAGAGACATTACTGAAGGAGCAAAATAAAAAAGTAACTAACTGCTAAGTGGTGAATAATACACCCAATGTTTCTAGAAAATGGAAAGAATGCATTGAAAAAGCAACATATGGCGCTGAGTCCTCTGAGGGGTGGAGCACCTTGGGCGCCTGCTTTTCCATCTGTTCTCTGTGCTTGTTTTCTCCAATGAAAATATTCTGGCATCTGCAAACCCTGTCCTTGGCTGCATAAAGAATAAAAATCTGTGTTTTACTCTAGAACCACTAACCAGCTTGCTGGGGCTCAACCAGTCACACTCTATCCTGGATGCCGTATGCGGAATAAGAAGCAGACTTACATCACTGGCTGGCTCCTGCTAACCCTGGTGCTACTGACACACAGGCTTTATTACTGAGTGGCAATAGCAGCTGGAGAATCATGGACATATTTGCACCCTGGTAGATGGGAGCACATGATGAACACCCCTCTTGCCCTGTCCTCGTAAGGGTCTTACAGCAGAATTTCTAAGAGGAGAGTTGCTGCTAGCTGAGGAAAATGTGTGACATGATGGTACAAGGTGATCTTTGTTGTTTCAGTAACCTCACAGAATTTTTGAGGTTTCTCTGTGAAGGCTGAAGGTGTCTTTAGATCTCCAGATGCACCTCTGGATTACACAAAAGCCTTTCACACATGATGGGCTATGAGAAGATGTTGGGAATTTAGAGAGTATTGGAAGGTATATCTCAGTGACAGCATCCCAATATGGCTGAGAACGCTGCCAAAGCAAGCTGAGGAGCTGGACACAGTGCAGTGGCATCAGTGTGTCTCGTTGGAGGGTCTGCTTCCACATGGCAAACACACTGTCCTGGTTTGAAGTAAAACAGGAACAATTTTGTTCAGTAACTTTCGTTTTTAGCTAGGCCTCTTCTAGCTGCTGAAATTAACAGCATCTTGTGCAGAAACTGTTCACTCTGAGAGTGATAAGACCAATGTTTGTAGTTGATACCAAGGGATGGTGTGCAGAGAGTCTGTTGCTTATCCTTATTGCTGTAACACCCAAGGCCAGCCAACTTTGTTACTTGCCCCGTTGGAGGGTCGAAAGCAGAACAGCGTAGAGGGGTCACACCTGCAGGGAGGAGTGGACAGGACAAGTTGACCCAAAACTGACCAACAGGGTATTCCATCCCATCTGCCTCCTGCTCAGTATAAAAGCTGAGGGATCAAAGGGTCAGCACTCTTTCTTCAGTGGCTGGTGTCCAAGGAGGACTTTATCTGTTCATCTGCCCTTGATCCCAATCCTGAATCCTGATCCGGAATCCAGTTCCCATCTGTCACTGAGTCCAGTCTGGGACTTCCCCAGCGCCTGCTGGTGACGTGATTGTCATCCTGCGAGCTTGATACTGGTTTTGTATATATTTCATTATTTTCTTTTTATTATTTTATTATTAATATTTTCATTAAAGTAGTTTAGTTCCTTCTAAACTCATAAGTCTCTCTTTCTCTCTCTCTCTCCTGCCTCCCTTTGAAGCAGAGCAGGAGAGAGAGCATTTGTTACTCCACCTGATTGGGCCAATCCGGCCCAAACCACGACACACACCCACCAGGGTGACCTTACACTCTGGGAAAGCTTAAAGCCACTGTTCTAAGGACAATGGTGGCTTTTAGAAATGCTGTTTTTAAAAAAACACAAAACCAACAGAAAACTCCCACCAAAAAACTCAAATCCCCAAAACCCCCGAAAACCCACACCCTGCTCACATCAGGCAAGTTCAGAAGCATTGCAGCTTCAGGGTGGGAAAAAAAGCAAGCCTGAACATTTACAAACTTTGAATATTTCTGGGGGGTTGTGTTGTTTTTCGGTATTTTATGGCACTTGGTGTTGAGCCAGCTGAAGCGTCAATGCTTAATGTGACAGTTCCTTGGCTGCAGCAAATCTTCTAGAAAAGAGATCATGTTTGAATTGGTGTGAAAGCACAGCTACACTTAATGGCATTAAAAGAAAAAACAACATGATATTTTTGGCAGTTGTATTATACCCAAGCAAATATGTCAATAACAGTAGTGTGAAAAATAATGGAAAAATAAAATTAATATTAAAAATTAAACAGACCTTTAGAACTGAAAATGAAGAAAACAACTGATTCTTTTTTTTTTTTTTCCATTGCTAAAACATTTGTCAAACCTGGCTTGTTTTTTTTTTTTAAAAAAATTAGCAACGTCAGCAAATCTATATTTTGGTTTTTTCAGTTAGAAAAACAACAACATTTAGACAAACAGCTGGATGGTTCAATTCTGAGTATGGCCTGTTTCTGGTGGTTGCTCATGGCTGGTGCCACCCCAAGAGCATAAAGACAGGTTCTGCATTTGCTGCACAGGAGAATAATTTGTGTTGACTTCCTATGGGAATGAGATACTCGAGTAGCCAAAGTACGGTCAGTCCTAAGCCAATGCTCCAGTTGCTAAGTGCTTTCTCTATTCCTAAATCTGACAGTAAGGTCTATGGCCAGGCCTGTTGTGGAAATGCTCCACTGCTCCTTACTGAATAAGGAGTTTCGGTAGTGGAGGTTGAAGTGGTTGTGTTGTGCTAACTGCCTGTCTACACCTAATTCTTAGGGTAAGCTTGCAAGCAGGCGCAGCGCCATCTCAGCAGATGGGCATGGGTGAGAGCAGCCTGGAGACCGTGTATTTGTGCCAGGTAGGGATAATAAGGTCAGGATTGCCAATGAGGAAACTCAAGAGTGCTTTTGTTATGGAGCTCAGGTGATGATAGAGAAGGCATGGGATATTGAGCACTCAGAAATCAACTTTTTCTTTGAAGGGACAAATGAATAGTTTCTCTGCTTGTGAGTCTAGAACTGAGACACTATTGAGTTTCTAGATTTTGAGGAAATGTCAAAGGGTAGCTTTAGTTATCTTGGGAAAAAGCAGCAGAATGAACTTGTATGGACATATTGTTGATTTCTTTCTGTATTTCATTGGTTATTCAGCTCAACAAGCTAAATCTTTGTGTTATTTTTGCATTGTTTTCCATTGTTAAACACATCACAGTGTGTCTTCTCAATGCAATAACTAGGCTGTAACACAGGCCAGGTATAGGAGATCGTAAATGTTTTCCAGCCGAACTGAAGCTATGAAAGAGCTGCTAAGGCAGAGACCAAAGGAGTCTGCTCCAGAGAAGAAAGTTTGTGAAGGAAGCAGCAGGATAGCATGATCATCCAGAAAAGAAGGCAACGCAGTGGGAACTGAGTAGGGGACAAAATAAAAAATCTGAGATGTTAGGATTGATTTAAACATAATGAATGTTGAGAACAAAGAAGAGAGAGTCATTTACTTTGTCACCTGCAGGCTAGCATTTTGAGGGTCTCTCTTGTGAAATTTTCTTTCCTGCAATCAATAGGACTAAGAATACTTTTAAAGTTCTTGATAAAATGGGAAAAGTGTGCAATGCTGCAACAGCTGTTTGTAAGTAGGCAGCGGATTTGCATGACAAAGGAGATGATCCTCTTTGAAAGACAAGATTACCAAAGAAGGTGTGTGTATATGTATGTCCTTTTAATTTCAATGGGAAATACAAATATATATCAGGACAATATATGCCTACAAAATTAAAATGAATGTCTGATGCTATGATGCATACGAGGAATCTGATTTATTATATTAGAAGAGCAGATAGACAAAATTGTAGAAGATTAAGCAAATACGTTATGTAACTTGATGAATAATCAACAGTATAAAGTTTGTTTCTGTGCCTATAGCTCTGGTTGGTACTCAAATATTACGCAAATTTACCTCCTAACACTGTGCCTAGCATGACAGTGTATTTTTATTTTGGTGCTTTGCACACAGCTTTTGCTGTTCATGCTGTCACACAATAGGTCGTCTGATTGCAGCATGAACTATAATTTAAGCCTTGATTAAAAAATGCACTCTCTAATGGATCTTTAATGGAGTTCCTCCTTAACGAGGAAAGTAGAAGCGGTAATTAATATAGAATACAGAAAGATTTGATCCTTGTTTATGTTGAACAGTTTTACACCTCTTCAGCACATACATCCTTAATGTATGACATGCACTTCCAGCCATGCTAAGATCCTCTTGCACTAACAGAGTAGGTAGAGAGACTTGGGGATAAGAAAGTCTTGGATTTTTTTTTTATTCTGGGGCTTGTTTCATGGGGAGAGTTGGAGGCAATACCTCTCATGCAGTTAGCAATATGTGAAAAGAAAGTAACAAAATAAGCCTTCTGCTCTGCCTCCTAGGGGATTTAGTCACAGTCACACAAATGTGTGGAAGTATGCTCCAACCCAAAGACAGGCTCCTGAGCTGGTAAGAAAGTGATATTTCTTGCAACGAAGAATCTCAGTAAAATCTAATACTGTCATTTTGGTCACACCAACAACTTCCCTTACCAAATTGCATTCTAAGATCAAAATTTAAATTGTATTTTTACTTTAAAAATATCCTTTACATTAAAAAAAAAAAAAGAAAATCACAAAAAAACCCCCACAGTTCTGGAGGAAAATGTTAACCAACTGTTAGTTTTTCATCCAACATGTTGAAACCCAGGCATGGGAATACTGCGAGGGGCTCCTCCTCTCCCTGCAACCTCATGCCTGGCAGTACAGACATTGTGGACAGATTTCCCAGCAGTTCCTTGCTTTGAGTTGCTGTCTGATATAAGTCAATGCTTTGTGCACTGCTTCACTGCAACACTAGTGAAGGTGAGGATCTATGGTTTTTTATATGAGGCTGAGGTTATGTTATTTACTGTATTATCATTTACTTGATTTAATACCATGTATAGGTAGCTATATATAAAATATTTAAAACTGTGTTTCCCTTCTTTCTATTAATACTTTCCATCTTTTAAGTCATCCAGATAAATCAGTAGGACAGCTTTGAGCCTGTTTCACGTGTTCTGCAGCTGGACAGCCCCCGCGCAGTGAATGATCTAGAGCTCTTTCTATTGCCAGGTCCTCTGGTCTCATTCGTTGTTCCTTATTGTTATTGCCTGCCTGTTAGTTGTCATGTTGTGAGCAAGTCAGGTGCCTCATCCTTTTTCCTCCCTGCTGAAAAATCACAGAAGCTTTTGCATGACTTTTCATAATTTGCTGGATTTCCACAGGGCCTAATATTCCCCGTGCCAGTGTGAGCAATGGTTTCTGGATACAATTATCACAATAATTTCCTCAGTACCATAGGCATTCTCAGAAGATGTGGGGTGAATAGATCTATTTATTGCTGTCAGTAAAATCCTTACTATCAATAGAAAAAATATTCACATTCATCTGTGGCTGTCGTCCCCATTTGAGTCTGTGTAATCCTTCCTCAGTCCCGCTTCTCTACAGAGTAGTTGTTTAGATGAACACCCTGCCATTTCATAACCGAGACCCATAGCAACATGCAAACCTCCACAACTAAATTAAGGACCTATACTTTAGGGAACATATCTAACAAGTACTAATGAGCACGCCTAACTAAGCAACCCTCTAATAGGAAGAATTGTGGGTTCTGATTTGTATGTAACAAGTTTTCAACATAAGTGTACAGTAGCAACTTAGCATACTGAAGGTGTCAGAAATATGTTTGATCTGTTTTATTTTGGGCCAACAGTAAAGGCAGAAGTGAAATGTTCTACCTGAGCAAGACTCGTAATACAAGGTGTGTTGGTTTGCAGATGTGAACTGGAAAATGGGGAGTCATTCCTCTTCAGAGAATTTCTTCAAGCTAACTTTTTGTGTCTTGGTTTTCCTATTATAGTGTGACTGTGCACCATTTTTTTACATTCTCATTTGGTTACAATTCATTAAAAGTATGTGTATGTACATGTAAGTGCATATAAAGGTAGAACACAAAGACTAGGACTGGTGAAGCACTTCATATTTTTCTCTTTATTACTCTGCTTTTTCCCGTCCACCCAGGTCCCTGTTTTACAGCTCTGCTTTCACATTTCCTCTGTTCCCTGGCATGTTACTGGGAGAAATAAGGTCCCTGGAAGGTTGTCTAGTTTGTCGGTGTTCTGGCATGACTTCTGTATATTTCCAATATACGGAAGACTTTAAATAAATAAATAATAAAAAAAAAATTCAGGTATGTAAATATCAGACGATCACTCCAGTCTGGGACTTTGCTATGGGGAGTCTCACTTGCAGACACAAGCTTATATACATCCTTCAAACAACTATGACAGCAGCATTAAGTGGATTTCACAACTTTTAAATTTATTTTACCATACTTGTGGCTTACCTTGCTTTCTCTTTGCTATCAAATGGCAAGTTCCTAGAGGTAAAATATTCACAGAGGAGTTAATAAATGTATTTGATGCAAAACTGTAGTCAGATGAATTCTTAAATCAGTAACGATGTGATAGCAAATATAACTGCATCCAAATACTGGAGCTGGAGTTTGTCAGTGGGATCTAAGTGCCCAGGTCTTACTAGCTTACTTGAAAAGCACTTTGCACTTTGTGAACTCCCCAGAGGTAGCTCTCCTTAAGATGGCTGAGTCTCTCTTGTCTGCCTCCCATTCCCTGCTGGTTAGTCAGCAGAGTACCTAAGCACCTAAGACAGTGTTTGCCAGAGGTGGCATTTGTTTTCTTTGGCAACAATACTTCCTCCTTCTTTCTCTTCTTTCAAAGGGAATTTCTTTTTTGCTACTTCAAATCCGTAAATAACTTCTCTGTGCAGGTATTGGCCTATCTTGTCATCTTAGTAATGGCACTCAGATTTTTCCAGTATTTTCTCTTTCAACTTTGTATTCAAAGTTGATTTTATTTTAGAGCTAGCAAAAATAACAACACTACCCCTGACCCCCAACTGCTGTTTTTCTATTTTAATGACACAATATTTTTGAGCACAAAAGGGCTAATTAGAGCCATTGCTCCCAGATCTATTACTGCTTTCAGAGAATTTAAGTTACAGGCTTCAGAAGGATGCAGCATACAAACTGGGTAGGTCCTGGTCAAAACAAACAGCACCAGAAAAACATAAATAAATCAACCTGATTTTTTTTATAGCTTTATTTTTGATGCCTATAGGACAGGAGATGATTCTTGACTTCTGTGTAGAAGTCAGGATTTAATAGAGGCGGGGAGTCTAGGATCTCCACCAAGCAATTGTGATCACTGTACAATTAGATTTGCCATCATAAGAGCAGGTGACTTTCTTAGGGAAAGTGCAGAGGCAGTGAACTTTGAAAGGACATATTTATAATCTACCAAGATGAAGGAAATCATTAAGAGCAGAATGAAGGGAAAAGTGATTACAGAAAAGGCAAGATGGCAGGAAACTTTAATGGCATCCTAATGGAAGGTACATTGAAACAGGGAGAGGTGCATTTACATGGCTAAACCCACCCACAATTAATAGGTTTATTTAAGACAAAAGAAACCAGCCTTTTGAGAAGAGAAGAGAAGAGAAGAAGAGAAGAGAAGAGAAGAGAAGAGAAGAGAAGAGAAGAGAAGAGAAGAGAAGAGAAGAGAAGAGAAAGAAGAGAGAAGGGAAGAGAAAAGAGAAGAGAAGAGGAGTAGTTTCAGTTGGAAGGGACCTATAATGACCATCTAGTCCAACTGCCTGACCAATTCAGGGCCTGACCAAAAGTTAAAGCGTCTTATTAAGGTGATTGCCCAAGTGCCACTTAAACACTGACAGGCTTGGGACATCGACCACATCTCTAGGAAGCCTGTTCTAGTGTTGACCATCCTCTTGGTAAAGAAATGTTTCCTAATGACCAATCTAAACTTCATCTGGTGCAGCTTTGAACTATTCCCATGGGTCCTATCACTGGGCACCAGGAAGAAGAAAGAGATCCGCACCTCCCTCTCCACTTCCCTTCCTCAGGAAGCTGTAGAGAGCAATGAGGTCACCCATCAGACTCCTTTACTCCAAACTAGACAGACCCAAGGTCCTTAGCAGCTCCTCATAGAACATGCCTTCCAGCCCTTTCACCAGCTTTGTTGCTGTCCTCTGGATGCATTCAGGGACCTTCAGATCCTTCATAAATTGTGGGACCCAGAACTGCACACAGTACTCAAGGTGAGGCTGCACCAATACTGTGCCAGGGCACACTGCTGACTGATATTGAACCTGCTGTGAACCAGCACCCCTAGATCTCATTCTGCAGGGCTGCTCTCCAGCCGCTCATCTCCCAGTTTAGACTTGTGCCTGGCATTACTCCATCCTAGGTGCAGAATTTGGACTTGTTAAATTTCATTCCGTTAATCATGCCACTACAAGAATCACAGAATCACAGGGGTTCTCCTTCCTCCAGGCTTTCTCTGTTACCTGTAAAGTCTGGGACTGCTGAGGGCTGGCCTGAGCAGTAAAGACTGAAGCAAAGAATCCATTCAGTAACTCCACCTTCTCTGCATCATCTCTCACCATGGACCCTGTCTCATTCGATAGCGGGCCCACATTTTTCTCTACTTTTCCTTTTGTCTCCAATGTACTTGAAGAAACCCTTCCTGTTGACCTTGACATCCCTTGCCAGATTTAATTCCAAGGAGGCCTTGGCTTTCCTCGTTTCGTCCCTGCGTACTCTGGCAGCATTCTTGTAATCTTCCCAAGTGGTCAGTCCCTTCTTCCACTTGAGCTTTTTCAGAAGCTCCCTGCTCAACCACGCAGATCTTCTGCTACCCTTGCCTGATTTCTTGCTCTTAGGGATGCACCGATCCTGAGCTGGAGGAAGTGATACTTGAATATCAACCAGCTCTCTTGATCCCCCCTACCCTCTAGAGTCCTAACCCATGGGATTTCTCCAAGCAGTTTCTTGAAGAGATCAAAGTTAGCCCTCCTAAAGTCCAAGGTTGCAACCCCACTTTGTCATTTTATGCCTACTGCACATAATCCTGAACTCGATCTTGTGATGATCACTACAGCGGAGGCTGCCCCCAACCTTAATGTCCTCCACCGGTCCCTCTTTGTTTGTCGGTACTAGGTCCAGTAGTACATCTCTCCTTGTTGGCTCCTCCAGCACCTGAGTCAAAAAGTTTTCAT
The DNA here is from genome assembly GCA_013397275.1 of Burhinus bistriatus. Lineage (NCBI taxonomy): Eukaryota > Metazoa > Chordata > Aves > Charadriiformes > Burhinidae > Burhinus > Burhinus bistriatus. The sequence goes on along the minus strand of VYXH01011230.1, from coordinate 32,783 downwards.
CAAGACACTGGAGGAACCTCCTGGACTGTACCTGCCTAGCTGTGTAGCCTTCCCAGCAGATATCAGGGTGATTGAAGGCCTCATCAACTTCTGCATCCTGATCAGGTGGCCTGTAATAAACCCCCACAACAGTGTCCCTCATGTTAGCCTGCCCCTTAATCCTTACCCACAAGCTCTCGACTCTCTCTTCATCCGCCTCCAGGGACAGCTCAATGCATTCCAGTTTTTCTCTCACACAAAGAGCAACTCCACCACCTCGCCTTGCTGGCCTATCTTTCCTAAAAAGAACATAGCCATCCATGACAGCGTTCCAGTCATGTGAGCTATCCCACCACGTCTCAGTAATTGCGATGAGATCATGGTCCTGTGACTGCACACAGATCTCCCATTCTTCCTGTTTGTTCCCTATACTGTGCGTATTGGTGTATAAACATTTCAGAGAGGCAGATGAAGGTGTAGTTTTTGCCCTTGAGGGATGGTAGACCTTCTGATTCTCAAAAATACTAGCACGTTGCCCCACAAGTGCTGGGCTGCTGCACCCAGGCGCCTCTCTAGTGAGCCCAGTTATATGCCCATCCCCCTTCGAATCTAGTTTAAAGCCCTCTCAATGAGCCCTGCTAACTCTTGCCCTAAGTTTGCCTAAGTTTTAGTCTGGGTGGTCAGTAGGCCAAACAAATCTTCAAGATTTTTTGTGTGAACCTGCACATTGTTTCAGATTCTCGTACCAACCCAAATATTTCAGGGGATGCCAAGGACAAGAAGCTGGCATCTAACATATAGGCAGTATACAGTACCCACCAGTTGTATACCAGCTGCTGCAAGAGACTTGAAGTTGCTTATTCCAAACCAGCTTCACCACAGAGTGCAGATGACAGGAGAGAGGAGCAGCAAGCAGCCAGACATCATTTGGCATTCGGGCCTCAGCACTGGTCACACTGGAGACTCGAGCGAGGCCAGTTGTTAACAGGTTTTTATGGCCTGCCTGCTACCAAGGACAGATATCTGCCAAGCCATTGAGAACAAGAGCAGCCAGGAGCTCATCCCGCTTCCCCTGTGGAGATGACACAGGCAGGCTGCCAGGTTGGTGCTGCAGTGTGGTGAATCCTGTAGCACTGCGGATATTACAGAAAGGCTCAACATCTCAGGGGTGTGCTATCTAAGTCCAGGCCTGATGTATAGAGTCTGGAAGTCCAAGACATGCAGAGCATCTGTAGAAGTTCTGTGAGGCTGTAGGAAAGGGAAAATGGGCTTTCCTAAACCAAAAACATTCCTGGGAAACTGGACAAAATATACATCAGTAAACAAATACACACAATAAATATTTATGGTCTAATAAGCAAAGACTTCCCAAATCATAAGCAGACTAGAAACAGAAATATAGGTTCTTTAACAGAGAAAATATAAATTAATTGCTGGGTTAGCAAGGAGAGAAAAAGTGTTACATAGCAAGCATACTGAAAACTTATTAATGACCTGGAAGAGAAACTTGGATGAATTTAGTGAAGTTAATGAAGTTCGAGAATGATGCAAAATTACTTCAGAATCTTCTTTCTTCCATACACACCATAAATCCCGGAGGCTTGCAGTCTGCTCTAGAGGCTAGTATCTCCACAGTTCCCTAGGCTTTGGTTACTGAGCTGCTCAGCTAATGAATCAACACTTTTGACCCCTCATATGTAAGAGGAATAGTATGGGAACCACTGTTCTCCCATGCAAGACCTTATTCACACATTCTTCCTCAGTGGCAGCCAGCTGAAAAAGGTCACTGCTCCTATTTGCAAGAACTTAATCTATCAGTTTTATTAAGATCTGGTGTTGCTGTTGCTCCCTAAAGTGTTTTGGCATAAATCAGTGTTTGCACTCTTTAAAACAGCAGGTCTTGCTAGCGCAATTGTTTTCAACTAGAATGGGTTAAGGAGCTCTTGTACTGTTGTATTGGATGCCTTGGGCTGGTTGTGTCTGTGGAGCTGTAGCTGCAGGAGAGCCTTCAGCTGATACATCAGCAACTAAATGGGAATATGTGGAACAACGATAGGTGGTTTCTACTGCACAGAGTACAAAACTCAAGTGATGCTATGAGAAATGCTTAGTTCTGTGGCACCCTGAAAACACACTAGACTTCATGGCTGCAAAGTCTGCCTCACTTCTGAGCTGTTAAGTTTATATCTCTCCAGGATTCAGGCAAGCATTAGTCAGCCTATATTTGGTCTGTGTTTTCAAGCTTATTACTGTAAATAGAAAAGCATGTAGCAGGGTTTGTTCTTAGTTTTGATTTGTGAGTGTTGGGTTTTGTCCCCCTCAAACAAAAGCTAAAATTCTGAAGCACAATTCTTTGTACTTCTCTACTCTAACACACTTGATAAATGATTATGCAACATGTGGCTCATATTGCAGGAAGAAAGTCAAGAGAAGGATGATGAAAATAGCTGGAGAAAGGGGAGCAGTACAGATATTGAAAAGTTTCAGGGAATAATAAGATTAGAAGGCCGAGCAAAAGGTTACTGGACTGAGATGGTCAAAACTTGAGTATGCAATGAAAATTTGTTGGTTCTTTCTCTTTATCTCGTCATGTAGTGACAAAAGGATAGGTATATGTTGAGTAAGGAAGACAAGGAAAGTAAAAGCTTTTTTTCAATCAAGCAGCAAGCCTTTAGCATCCACAGCTGCTGTGAGAGCTGACAATAAATTTTAGAGGATTTAATAAGAAATGGCCCCATGTCCCCCACTGCCAAAACCATTGGTAGTAAACTGAGTCATATTAAATTAGAAGTTTTGAGATAGAACTGCCCTTTTCAGGACAGTCAACAGATATAGGTTTCTTAATGAGAGTCAGTTGGGTGAATGATACATAATATGGTACATTTAAGTCTCATATTCTTTCCTTTGGTAAATGACCTGTGATTGTGCTGAAGGTTGTTCTTGCTCAAAATTTAAAAATAATAGTGAACTTCTCTTGAGCCATGGCTCAGGAACAGGTGAACTCAAGTACTCGGACCTTAACATGTTCTGCCTGCATAACTGTCACCTGAATTCTTTCCTAACGCAACAGTCAGATTTACTGCTGAACACTTGGCTTTCTGCAAATATCTTTGATTCCAGAATGGTAACTGTTCATGAAATCATGGAATCATAGAATCACCTAGGTTGGAAGAAACCTTTAAGATCATCGAGTCCAAGATGATTTTAGTGTTTACAGAAAGTAATAATCCAAATGTTTACAGAAAGTTACTGAAAATACCATCTAAGCAGCTGTCTAACAGCTGTCCTATTCCTTTATTGTATCACAGAAATTTGTCAGGATGGGACTGGAAAATATTACTGACCATGATTTGTATAAATTTGCTTTTTTTTAATTTGACTTCTACGTTTTACGTGAAAAGCAAACTCAACCCTCCTGTAGTAGGACACCTCACAGTTTTATTGACTAGAGAGGGCTTGGCACCAGTTTCTCAGAAATGAAACCCCTCTATTCTCTCACTTTCACCCCCACAGTTTCTCACAGATCCTATACATAGATGGGCAAACACTTGTGTTTGGTACGCTTTGGATGTTGATCTGAAAAGTAAGCAATATTCATTTGCAGTCAGAGGTTGTCATGAGTAGGCTGAGGACAGCCTGCCTTGGCAAATAAATTTTTGAGGCTGGCTTTCCAAAAATTAATTCTCTTTGTCTAAACTAATTTCCCAGGTGCAGTAATTTTGAAAAATTCAACCTTTTTAATTTATCTCTCCAGCAATATCTATTGAAATAGTAGTAAGAATACACTTGTTTCCAAGTGAAACATTTGTACTCAGTTACCATTATGATATGGGGGCTGAACTGCTTCATACTTCCTAGCTTGAAGGGGCTGCTGAAAAATCCGGGGAAGTCTGCGACACAAAAGGTACAAACTGTACTGAATGAGCTGCCTTTTGGTGATTGCAGTTCACTGCAAACTGAAGATGGAAAATTGGCCCCTTTTGACCTTTCTGGAACATATAAGTGATCCTGTAGTCAGGATTTTTTTTCCTTTGATTTAGTTACAATGTCCTGAATACATTTTTCAGGACTTAACTAACTTTGTAATGAACTTATATAATATGCAGAGGGAATGTGATCAGTTTGGGGGAATGTATAAAAATGACAGCTCGATCAAAGGTCAGGAGCATGCACTAACAGGCAGTCAATGTGACAGAACACTCTTCAGCCAGAAAATGGTAGCTTATTGTACAGGTACAGTGCATGTCACCTCCCCTTCCCGCTCTCTCTCCCTGGGAGACTTTGTATAGCATTCCAGTTGCAACTTAAAAAAAGAACACCTTATTTGATTAGAAAGCCAGGTAGAAATATTTATTTTTAAGCTTGGAAGACAGGATTTTCAAAATCACCTAACTTTTTAATGGGATTTCAGTATCTAATTCCCCTAGGCGTCTTTCGTCATCCCACCCAAGTACATCTGGTAGTCATGGTAAATGAAATTGGAAAACCCCCTAGCCTTTCAGTTACAGTAAGTGGAGTTCCTGGCATCAAAGATTATATCCAGATATTTGCCACTGTGACTACTCCTCTCTCTTTTTTTCCTTTGAATTTTCTGAGCTTTATTATACTTCACCTGAAGCTCCCCATTACTCTGAAACATAAAAGCAAAATCCTCAAGTGATTAGCAAAGCATGAGTAATTCACTACTGCCTTGCACCTGACATCCACACAAATAATAAGTTAAAACCAAGTGGTTACACTCATAAGAAAGTGAGCCGGGGTATTTGAGCTAGGAGAAATATTTGATGCCAAGAAAGGTGGGGTTTTTTGACACGCTGAAGTGCAATATTAATTTAAATTTTCAAACCTCTTTGTTTTAATGATTAGATAGTCCTTGGAGAATAGCTCACCTAGAAATCCTACACAGAAGTATTTGACTTGTTAAAATGCTGATGTTTGCATTTTAAAGTATTCCTGGTTTGTATATAGAGTACAGACTGCATGCTGCTATAGAACTATTGATATTAAAAATAAACAAGAAATTACAGAGGAGAAAAGAAATGTTCAGAGGCAAAAATTATTAAATAGCTAAAGAGTTGCCTCTCCAACTCTATTTAGAATATTTGAAATAAAAACCTGTGTCCACTGACCTCTTCATTTGTCCCGCAGCTCAGAAGATAGTGAGCTATGATTAGCCACAATCTCCATGACTTTCACAGCACAACCTTCACCCCAATATGGAGAACACCCTGCTCTCAGAAGTCCGCAGTTAAGGTGAGCTTCGTGCAAGAGTACTACCAAAGTTGAAGTATGGGCATGGACTGGGAATGCAAGGGACTTACAGATCCAGTTAAAGCAATGGCTGCATTCCAGTAACAAGTACTTTTGAGTGCAGACCTCTGCAGTGCAGGAAGGAGTATTTTTGGGCTCCAGACCTTTCTTCATTGGCATGTCCTAATGCTTTTCTTACAACTCTGCTTGAGCACAAGCTAGTTTCCATACAGCTTTGGTGCATGAGAGACTATGTGCATGGACTTACAACATTCCTGGAAGTTTTGGGTGAAACCTCTCCTCTTGTTCTTGCCGCTGTCGGCTAGTTGATGTCAACAGTGGCTTACAAAGTTTCTGGCAATACTGAAACACTGGGGACTTCTGCTTTTGCTTCTTTTGTCAAGGCACACTACAAAGTTGTGCATCTTTGTAATGAACTTACACAATATGCAGAGGGAATGTGATCAGTTTGGGGGAATGTATAAAAATGACAGCTCGATCAAAGGTCAGGAGCATGCACTAACAGGCAGTCAATGTGACAGAACACTCTTCAGCCAGAAAATGGTAGCTTATTGTACAGGTACAGTGCATGTCACCTCCCCTTCCCGCTCTCTCTCCCTGGGAGACTTTGTATAGCATTCCAGTTGCAACTTAAAAAAAGAACACCTTATTTAATTACTTCCATATATTTTTAGATAACAATTCCTAGCTTTCCATAGGGAAGTTATTGGTTTGTTTCTATGAAGAAGGTGAGCCTTAGGGTGAAATGCCAGGAATAATCAAGCTAAACAACAGAGTAAGCACTAGTCTGCAGAATGCTTGTGTTATTAAAATTTCAGATAACGCATGTCTGTTATGGTTTGAGAAACCCACGACAATTTATTGTTGTTTAGACAATTATTCTATCACCCGATGACCCCTCCCCGTCCAGAAGGGGAATTGGGAAAAAATAAGGAAACCTGGAGGATTTAATTACCATTAATAACATTAAAGAATGAATATTGATCCTGGTACCAATATAAAATATACAAGGATTATAGTCAGCCAATTACATCAGTAGGAAGCTGTGCACTCCCGGCAGTGGACAGCAAATGTCGGACACTGCGAGCACTACAGCTTTGGGAGGAAGGGAAGGCCTCAGGGGTCTGGCACCAGGGTAAGAAGTTCTCTAGATCACCACCATCAAGGGAGAGAGAGCACTTCACAGCAAACTTTCTAATTTATATTGAATGTGACGTTCATGGTATGAAATAACCCTGTTGGCCAGCTTGGGTCAGGTGCCCGGGTCTCGCTCCTCCTCATCCCTGCACCTGGTGAGCTCAAAAACACTGAGACCTTGAAACCTGCACACCATAGCTGGCTATAAAGTAAATATTTTTTACAAATTCAGACACTAGAGTCTTCTAAAAGTGCATTTTTCGCAAGCATTAGAAGATAAATTAGTCCTGTGTCGCTCAAACCAGGACAATCCCAATCCACCATCTCGGACATACTGAGAATTCAGGGAAAGCTGGTAAATAAAACATATTCTCTTTTTGTTAGTAAATTCTGAACACTTCAGCATTTTTCTCACCAATTCCTGAAGACTGGAAAAATGTTACATACAATTTCACCCGGACACATTTTTAGCAGTTTCATATCCATATTGCATGTGCATACCTGATTTCTATGAGAATAAAACACACACAATGCCTATAAACAGTTGAAAAGAAAGGGAATGTAGCTTGTGAACCAAAATGCCCTTAAGTCCTCTTTAAAGAAGCTGCTACCTAGGATTTTAGGACCAAAATTATGCCTTTCATACTAGAAAAGCTTAGTTCCATATCAAGTCTGAGGGGTATTCTCTGTGCTTAACTCTAGCACTTCACTGGGATCCAAAAATTGGGAATCGTCTTCCTCTATCAGCGATGCAGTTGCTTGCAGGGGCAGTTAAGAGTACCTAAATTAAGCTTCTCTTCTCAGTTGTCTCTGGAGAGTCTAGAATGACTTAAAAGGACAGTTAAATGTACAAACCACGAGTATCTGCTCTAGCTGTTCTCATTGGGGACTGAACTTTAAACTAAGGGTAATAATTATGGGTGAAACAAGGAGGAAAATGAAAAGAAATAAATTCAAAGTTTAAAAATATTTCTGCAAAAAACAGTAGCAATGAGGATTCCTCTCAAACTTAGTGTTTGCTTTGGAAAAGAGTAGAGTGATCAATGTGGTAAAAGCTGAATCCATAGAACTTTCTGGTTTAGAGATAGCTTGTGATGATAACTTTACTTTTCCTGCATAATGCATGGCAGGTATCCAAATGGGGCCAAAGTGAAGACAACAAAAAGAACTTCTGAAAATTTTTGTCAATGTACTTTGTAGCTGTATGTCACTGCTTCAGAAATGGAGAGTATTCATGTGGCCTTACATCGAAGAATTACCTTATCTGGCTACGGTAGGTAGGCAGTATTCTTAGACTGCTTCTCTGGCAAATGAGGAGAGAACAGCTTTTCTGAAATGCCATTCCAGATGACCCAAAATAGAAAATTACCACAGTCCTGCCACTTCCTGAGATGACTCCTTCTCTGCAGGAACTGGTTGAGGCAGTCTTAGGGAAAGCAGCCAGATGAACCTGGGCATTGCCATTATCCTCCTATATACACATAATGGGGGTAAAATAAGTTCTGGCATGTCGTGGTTTGGGCCTCATGAGTGCTTGATTTTGCAAGCTTAATGTTTGTGTTGTTTGTTCAATTGTTTGATGCTAAATAAAAAGGGCAGTAACCATGTAAGTCTTTTCACATTCTATGTAGATATTACAACCAGAGAGAGCACATTTTCAATTAAGATTTTAATAATCTTTAGCTTTCAAGATGAAATGAAAACCTGCCCAGGGAATCCTTAATGGATACCATTACAAAAGGCATAATGTGAGCATTGCCTTAACTTATATTTCCTGCTGTTTGCTAGAATTCTGTCAACGTACCTTTCATGTTTCCTTGCCTATTTGTTCTGCTCCTTCTTTTTAATAATATCTCGGGAACTTGAAAATGGATTTCCTCTCAGTTTTTTTTATATATACATTTGCTTGTTGTTACGATATATCTTCAGAAGTGCCAAGCATCAGGTTATAATTTGGCTAGGGCAAGAGGAGTTGTGAAGGACATATTTGGAAAGATATAAGGAGCTACAACGTAAATACTTTACAAGCAATGTTAGGTCAGTTTTGAGACATAAAATAAGAAGGTGCAGACCCTACTCTGACAAGGTTACAGAGTTGAACCCTAATCCTATGACAGGTTAAAGTTGAACTTAGTTCTGCATCTAAGGTGGTTTTGAAATAGATTTTGGTTTTGTATTATTGAAAAAAAAATGAAGAAAGTAAATACATGAAGACAAAGAAGTGCCATGTTTATCAAGGGCATTTGTAAAATGGGCTTCAAGAAAGAATATTATTTATCCAACTAGGAAAAATATCTCCCCTTCTATTTTTTTGCCCTTGAAGGCTACTGTTTTGTGTTTGTAACTGTCATGATTTCAGCTGGGATGGAGTTAACTTTCTTGTTAGCAGCTGGTATACTGCGATGTTTTGGATTTGGGATGAGAAATACTGTTGATAGCGCACTGATGTTTTTGGTTGTTGCTAAGCAGTCAAGGCTTTTTCTTCCCCTCACACCGCCCTGCCAGTGAGCAGGCTAGGGGTGCACAAAAAGTTGGGAGGAGACACAGCTGGGACAGCTGACCCCAACTGACCAAACGGATTATTCCATACCATGTGACATCATGCTCAGTATATAAAGCTGGGGGAAGAAGAAGGAAGAGGGGGATGTTCAGAGTTACGGCGTTTGTCTTCCCAAGTAACTGTTACGCATGATGGAGCCCTGCTTTCCTGGAGATGGCTGAACAGATGCCTGCTGATAGGAAGCAGTGAATGAATTCCATGTTTTGCTTTGCTTGCATGCGCAGCTTTTGCTTTACCTATTAAACTGTCTTGATCTCAACCCACGATTTTTTCCTCACTTTTACTCTTCTGATTCTCTCCCCCATCCCATCAGGGGTGAGAGAGTGAGTGAGTGGCTGTGTGGTGCTTGGTTGCTGGCTGGGGTTAAACCATGACAGTAACACTGTCCCTTTCATGATTCTAAACCGCTCACTGTCACACAAACCCCTTGTATTTATCCATTTGGAAAAGAATTAGCTTTTGCTACCTTCTCCCTAGTAAGTTGGTGTAAAAAATTTCAATGGGAAAAAATGAATGAAAAGCCTAATATTAAGAAGAAGGTACTATTGAAAACTTATGTCTTCTAACAAAATAAGATATATTTTTTAGTCACTCAACTGGGACCATAAAATTGGTAATTTTAAAATAATATGTATTTCTTACAATGTGTATTTTAAACCTTGTTTTAAATTGTAATGAGGGTTTAGGATTTGCAGTGTAATTCATGGGATAGCATGTGATACCTGTGTTCAACTATCTTGAGAATCTTTAGTGATGTCTGCAGGTGTAGATTCACATCCATTCGTGAATTTTTCTAAACAAATGGGTCACATCCTAAGATGCTGTATGTCAATGAGATGGTATTGGCTTTGATAAAGATCAGAAGGGAAATTGTGCATGATCTGTTCAGTAAGTGTTCAGCTGGGACTGCTGTCCTCCTCATTGGATGCCATCCTCTATCATGTGGAAGCCTTTAGTGAATGCCCTGGAAGAAAAAATAAACCTCCTATCTCTCTGTGATTTATTTAGCTAAGAGGTTGATATTACACAGTACAGGGGAAGAGTTGTCTTATTGAGAAGCAAACAGGAATCATTTGCTCCTGGAAGAAAATGTATATTTATATTGGTTGTGAATTTTCAGGCTGCGTAACATTCCTGTTGCATGGTCTTTATGTTGGTCCTCTCCACAGGTGAATTTTATCCTTTAAGATTTTGTTCCCTTTTGGATCCAGAGCATGCTACATTTCTGTACTGTTTTTACTGGGTTTAGATACCTGTGCCATTGACTGTCATTTCTTTCTCCTGGTGTGGAGTTGATAGGAGTTGTGCAGAGCCTGGCATGCTGAATCTGTGTCTTTTTGTCAAGAGAAAATAAGGGCACACATCAACTGACTGCTTTCACATATCACTATCATTTATAAATATAGAGGCTTTGCAGTTCACTGGAGATGGAACGACATTAAGGTAGTGATAGATGCCCTGGAATTGATATTTAGCAATTTCAAATCATTTGAATGCGCTTGTTCCTGAACATTATAGACAGCTTTTTGATTTTGTACTCCAGACAGGCAGAATGTTCCTCTGGCTGAGAACTCCCTAGATATTTCTTTCCTTTGGAAAAAGAGACCACCCCATCTGAGCAGCTGCTGTGAGACAAGACATTCTATTTAACTCGTATCAGTAAGCAGTGAGGTGGGGTACTTTGAGACTTTGACCTGGTATCCCAGTTGCAGATGCCTGCCTATTTTGTTTGGCAACAGGCTCCTAAAGTAGGAGACACAAAAATCCCTTCCCATGAGAGAGGAATATTTTGCAAAGTCTTTCTCCATGGTAGGGGCCAGGAGAGAGGTGAGTTGAAGGAGCTGTTCTGGTTGCCAGGTTGTTTCTTGAATTAAATCTGGAATGAGTTTTCTCCACCATGGCCCCTGGACAACACCCGGATGATGGGTAGAAACCCAGTCATTAGCATCAATGAGCTGGGGAGGGAAAGGAAAATGCCCTACCCACCACTGAGGGACCACAGAGTTGCAAGATATATAGGAGATTCACCCAACAGTGCACACAACATCTGGGGCGGAAATTGAGCACAAATTCAGATCTCCTGAGTCCCAGCCAATAGGTCTGGGCCTGTTGCATGGTGCTGTGCCTCTTCCCACCATTCAAAGGTTGCTCCTTGATTTGCTTCTCATCACAATGGCACATTGTGGATACAAAATGTTGGTACAGTCATGATAACTTATCAGTCTTACCAGGGAAGAGAATTGCTTTGAGACACAAACTTCTCAGCACTACAGTCCTCAAAACCATGTCCTTCCATACACCTCTTCCCCAGGACAGCAAAGTGTGTGTTAGTGTGCTAACAATGCTGGGAGTATAGAAAATGTGTCCTGTGAGTTGTCACAATTGTGCATGCAGCTGGGGAGTGGGCTTGATGTAATTTAATATCCCGGACTCCCAGGACTTTAGCACCCAACTGTGTGAATAAAACATAACTCTTAGCAAAGTAATGCTTTTGTGAATTGAGAGAGTATAATGATAAATTGTGGTCCCAGGCCAATTACTTCATTCACACAATTTCAGTCAATTGTGAAACCCACTGCATATTCCAGATTAATTGAATATTTGCATCCTTAATTAGTCACTATTAGGGAGATTAAATGGCTCTGTTTTTCACTGAGGACAATAACATTGTAAACCTGCCTTTGAAATCACCTCTTACTCTTGACCTTGGGGAAAAAAATAAACACATATGCTGTTCACATGCTACAGCTGACGCAGAGCCCATGCAGGACACAAGATAATGTGGTAAATGTATTGAGGCCATGAAGAGAAGGTGGAAGTGCAGAAATGCAGATACAAACTCAGTGAACAGTGGCTTTTTTTTTTTTTTTTTTTTTTGGTTCGGTGGCCAAATAAAAACACAAACAAAAAACAACCTAAGAGAAAGGAATTAATTTCACTGGACTGAAACAGCTGTTTTGGGGGGACTTGGACTGAAGTGAGAGAACAATGACAAAAGAAAATGTGTATCGATCTGGAAAGTTCTGTTTGACCAAAACAAAAAGATTTTCAACACCACATCTGGAGTACTGTGTCCAGTTCTGGGCTCCCCAGTTCAAGAAGGACAGGGAACTGCTGGAGAGGGTACAGCAGAGGGCTACAAAGATGATTAGGGGGCTGGAACATCTTTCTTATGAGGAAAGGCTCAGGGACTTGGGTCTTTGTAGTCTGGAGAAGAGAAGACTGAGGGAGGATCTCATCAATGCTTACAAATACTTAAAGGGAGGGTGCCGGGAGGATGGCACCAGTCTTTTTGCAGTGGTGCCCAGTGATAGGACAAGTGGTAACGGGCACAAACTTGAACATAGGAAGTTCCATCTAAACATGAGGAGGAACTTCTTGACTTTGAGGGTGGCAGAGCACCAGAACAGGCTGCCCAGAGAGGTGGTGGAGTCTCTGATTCTGGAGACATTCAAAACCTACCTGGACGCCATCCTGTGCAACCTGCTCTAGGTGACCCTACTCTGGCAGGGGGGTTGGACTAGATGATCCCCAGAGGTCCCTTCCAACCCTGGTGATTCTGTGATAATGAAAAAGGCATGTCTTTTGAAACCAAAGTCTCAAAAATATAGCTTAGTGCCAAAATGAAACAGCCCACATCAGTTCCCAAATGAAGCCCAAATTAGTGAGAAGAAATCACCCAGTTTTAGAACATTCACTCTTTCCTGGCTGCCAGCAGTTTTTCCGTCAGAGGCATTGTAAGGTCCCAAATTTCTTGAGTGCCCCACAAGCACCCCTCGGAAAGCCATGCTGTGCATCTCAGACATACTGTGTCCATCTCACCATCCACTTGACCTGCATGTTGATAGAAAGCTCTGCGCAACTGCACCTTCACACCAGTCCCATTCCCCTGCCCACAGTGACAAGGGTATTCTGTACCATTTCCTGTCTTGTCCTGAGAAAATCCTGATTGCTTCAGAGAGCCCAGGGACAGATCAGTGTGCAAAATCAACCTGGACAATAGCAACCTGGAGCCACTTTGTGTACTTTGCAATTTTATTGTCCATGCTTGTGTATAAGCTCTTGCATATCAGAGAATGTCTTCCTTTTCTGAACTGGTGGTGCTTCTTAAGAGATTTTAGTAATTTGCATGTGTCTCATGCTAAAAGGTTATTTCCCCCTTGAAGTCCAGAACTTGAGGATCAGGTGATTTCTTGCAAATTGTATTTATTTTTATTTGATTTTTGAATCAAGCAAATTTCTAATTTTATTGTGAAGAAAAAGCTTTTAAAGCTTAGTCTAAGTGCTCCCTCAAGGCACAAAACTCTGAAAGCAACGATAAAGGAAAACTCTTTTTTTTTTAAAAACATGATTTGTAGAGGTAAATGGGTGGTTTGCTAAATTTTTATTTTGTAGAGTTTGTTGGTGTTGGGAAGTCAGGAGGTGGAGAATAAAAGATTTTTTTGCTATGGTTGTTCATCAGAGGAGGAAGAAATAGTGGCTTCACCAGCCACTCAGTAGTAATCCTAAAAGGTGATACAAATTTCTGGCATTTGTTGCCCAAAGTCCTTGCCAATGGATATAGTTGGGCTCTGTCTGACAATTTCGGAGGGGTGCTGTCAGGCGTGGTATACCCTCATACTTGGATTGGCAAAATTGGTAGGCTGATGCAGATTGCTTTCATATTGGTGGCCGCACAAAAAAGTCTTATGGACTGGAAAGGTAAGGTGGCTACTTATACCATCAGGGACCACAAGAAACTGGTGGAAGAAGGAGTGGATTTGAGAGAACTGGAGCTTGTTAACTCAGAGATTGGTTACTTCGAGTGACACCATCATGATGGGAAAGATGGAATCTCGTAATGATTATGAATCATGACGCTCACTGGATGTACAAAGCTACTCGCTATGATTAGATGGATGGGCCACCTTCATGAAACGTGGAAAAGGAGCACATAGGTATGTGCTCGATAAATATCCACTGACATTCATGGGAGGAAATGTGATTCGGAACCCCAAGTCTTTCAATCTCATTCCACAATTATATACAATTTTACTTTGTACTTTCCAGTCTTTTCATATCTTTACTGAAGTATCATGCTAAAAGCTGGTGGCAGTATTTTATATGAGGCCATATTAGTGCTGAGTGTACTGAAACCAGTATGTCACAAGAGATCTGTCTCATGTCTGGGCCTCCGTTGTCATGTTGTATTTTATCACGTTGATTCGTGCTTTCATTAGGTATTATAATAAAAATAAGCAAATATATTGGGAAGTAGAAACTTTAAAAGCACTTAAGTGTTTGGTTTTTTTAATAAAAAGATATAAAGCAAAGCAATTAATGATAAGTTTCACACAATGTGAGATGAGTTAGGAAATTTTGGATGTACAGATTCATAGGTATCTGTCTTTCAAAGGCAGAACGTGGATAGCAGTTGTATAAAGAGGACAACCCCTTGAAGATAAGGGAACAGCTAACTAGCTTTCCCTCCTCTCTACTTCCAAAAGATAAGAAATTTATCTTCCTCTGGATCATATATTTAAAACACATATAATGTAAGATAGAGGTAAGTTTGTCCTTTTTAACTAGAACAAAAATGGTGATTAAGTTTTGCTTTTCAAGGAATTACCATAAAGGGGGTATTTTTCTTCCATTTATAAATGCTGAAGAACAGAAAAGGAAAACAAAAGAGGGGGATTTTTTACAGGTTTTCCCTTCCATAGTTTAATATAAAGAAAGGTAATATTGCCCCACTAAGGCTTAAAATAAAGGTTTTCTATTAAATGTTACTTTTCAATGGATTCTGAAAGAGCTGATTGACTTTTTCAAAAGGCTTTGTTTTTGTACAAGTTGTGAGCTGAAGTAAGGCACTATACTTCATTTATAGTTTTAGTTTTGAACATTGACTAACCATATGTGTACAAGAGTTATTAATAGAAAGGATGATTAAGTAATATATTGCAAGTTTAAAGGGAAATTGCTGCAATGTTGATCATAATGTGCTGGGTGCCATTGATTTTCTATAAAAGAAATGTAAACAAGGAAAACTAATACAAGCTGCAGACAAGGAGGAAATACAAATATTTTGAAAACCTGTAAGTAGATGAGGAGATTTGTTTGAAATGCTCAATGTCCAGCTTTTCCCACTGTAGTTGGTACAGAGCATTCATGAAGAACTGGCTGTTAATTACGGTGACTGAATGATAGGTAATGTCTTTGATGTCTAGAGAGGGTTAATTAGTTAAATTAAAAAGCTTTGAGGAGCTTTTTATATTCCTCTAATTTTTACTAGAGGGACTTAATGGAAGAAGATGTTCTTTGTTTCTCCCTTTCAAAACTTAATCATGATGTAGATTAGTAAGGGCAGAAGGGACACCCTGTTTCTACATAAAGAGATGAGATTTGAAGGGTAGGTACGTGATCCCTGTACTGCAGAGTACAAGGTGGCTGCATTGCTATAGCCTCTCATTCTTTTCAAAACCAAATAGGGAGCCAGTGAGCAACAAAAACCACTGATGGGCAGCAAACAAAAAATATTTATGCAGTCCTTCAAATCCTGGCGTCTGTAATTGATTTTCCCTGGAATTTCATCGGCATGCTGTAACTTATTCTTTCATTGGTGATAGTTTCTGTTCATTTTTCATGTAACTCACTTTCCAGACGGGGAAAGAAAAAGTAAAAAAAAAAAAAAGTATGAGAAAACTGGGAAAACTGAGCTAGGCTAACATGAATGACAGCTGTTGAAGTGTGAGACACTAGGGAGGGATCATCAGGGTGAAAGATGCTGTATAAAAGCAACCTGATTTTTAGTCCAGCCCACAGCAGTTCTTGCTGCAAGGGCAAAGAGTGAGTTGTGGAAATCACTCTTAGGTTTCTGGTTTTTTCTTCTATGGGTAAACTTACTCCCAGGCAAGCAGCTGAAGACAATAGTCTTTCTCTATACCTCTGGTTCACTTTAGGCACAGTACTATTCCTTGGTATTCTTGATTCTTTTGCCTCTGGTCCAGGATTTGCCATAGCCCCGTGCACTCCATCTCTTTGTATGTCAATCACCATGCCTCAGTCACACAAGAGTCACCCAAAAGGATGGTTGTGCCTCTGAAAGTTGTAACCTCTCTTGATTAACAGGGGGTTTCCAGACTGCTTATACATGTCCAGTGGTCACCTGATTCAATTCCAGCTTAAGATCAGACTTTCATCCCTTTATAATCTCATTTTATGTCTAATGGGTGAGTAGAAAGAAAGTGGCTGTGTCTCTCCTTAAGTACTAAATTGAGAGCGCATGCATCTAGCTAAGTTAGTTCCTTCTCTTTCTCCTTTTCTGTTGCCCAATAAAGCCCAGCACTGTTATCTGTGAGGAATAAAGTGTGTCTGAGTTTTCTTATACCCAGGCAATGCACCCAGAAAATGCGCACATGTATTTTTATGGCAAAAACACTTGATGTGCCTCTGTTCGGAAGAATATTATGTCATAGGTTTGTTAGTCGTACACAGATTGTTATCTGGAAATTAGGATTCAACTAGCAGGAGGGAATGAAATGATCTCACTACAGGCAGAGCCTCATCAAGGTGAAAAAAGCTGATCTGCTGATAGAAGAGTGATGGCATGACAGTAAACAGCAGGACTGGAATAGCTAGATGTCCCTGGTTTGGTGAGAACTGGCTTTCTACCTTATGAACAGAAATTGAAGTTATGGGTACTAATCCTACTCCTATTTAACTCAACAGTCACTGGATTCATTTGGACCAGAATTTTATTCTGTTTCTTTTCCTACTGGGAAAATGGACGAAGAGGACTCTTTATGCAGGCTGTCTGCCTTATACATGGATAAATGTACTTGTCATTATCTTTGCTTTAGAGAGGAAATCTTTATCCTAAATAATAGGCTGTGGTTATCAATTATGAACTTTATTGCCTAGGACTCTCCTACTCACTTCCATGATAACACGGACTGTCATCGTTTTTCTTTTTCCTGAATTCCAGAAGGTAAAACACTTCAAAGAAATCTTGGATAAATCCCGACTTGTCTGCCCCAAAAAGCAAACTGTCCAGACTGATGAGAAAGATTACAAGTCCTTCACAGAATCACAGAATCACAGGTGTTGGAAGGGACCTCTGAAGATCATCTAGTCCAACCCCCCTGCCAGAGCAGGGTCACCTAGAGCAAGTTGCACAGGATGGTGTCCAGGCAGGTTTTGAATGTCTCCAGAGTCAGGGACTCCACCACCTCTCTGGGCTGTCCTTGGTGAATATGAATGAGGAATGCATTATTCATTATATTTGAATGGCATTATTTAACCAGTCATAATTATATAACAAATTAGAAATTTGTTTAATGTAAATTTACACAGGGCAACATTCCACAAATTTCTCGCAAATCTGCTTACTGTTAAATTTCAGTTACTGTGACAATATAAAACAACTCTTTCTGCTCCCAACCTTTTTCCTAGGTTGCTGCTGTTTTCAACTTGATTTTTTTAAAAAAGGAGTATTTAAATGTATTGAAAATGTTGTGAAGGTCCAGTGACATGGATACAGAAAGCATAAATCCCTGAGCATTTCCCTCATCACTCAGAAATTCAGAGAATGCTTGTCTTTTCAGTACTTGTCTCAAGTTGACACATATCAACGTTTCATCTTGAATATAGGTAGTTGCTGCTTGCATTCTGTATTCCAACAGTCCATGGGCCTTTTTCTCTGCTTTTGTTAATTTCTTAAGTATTCTTCTTTCTCATGAATTAAGTTTTGTGTTGTTCTTGGAAATATGAGCAAATTTTCATGTCAGGTTTGAACAGAAAAACAATTTTGCGTACACTGATTTCTGAATTCTCAACTCCAGAGGCTGTAAAAGAGGTTGTTCTTTCTCAATACTTGTTCTCTATACTTCTAATCATAAGACATCTTTGGATGCACCAAGTTAAAGTCTTTTTTTTTTTTTAATAAAATTCTCTGATATGTAGGTTTGTCACCCTCCGTAGCACAGTCCACTGCTCCTCAAATGTGACTTATACCCAAATGTCTAAACCCCAGCATTCAAGATGAAGATGGAGTGTTACATGTCAGCTATGTTACAGGGTTATGCATATGATCAGATATTTGTGTCTGTGGCGCTAATCAGTGATGCTTAGTTTTCTTAATTTTGTTTCTAGCTAGAATAGCAGACTGATGATCTCCATGCCTTGCTCTGTAAGTTTTTCCAAGTCTGTCAACCTGTGTGTCGGATTTTGGCATAGATGGTGTCTCATTCATGGATCTAAGAGAAGTTTACCCATATGCTCTTCATAGTTTCTATGAGACTGGAGGAACAACTGTTTCTCAAAACTTAGAGGAATATGAACATTTTATAGAATAGTAATATTATGCTTGAGCATGTAAGCATTTTTTGGAATTTTTCCTATTTCATTAATGGCTGAAAGGAACTATGATTACAATGCTGTGTGGCAGCCATTCTGAAATCAGCTGTTGATCATAGACTCATGGTTCACAGAAACCATCAAACTTACAACTTAAGTGCTTAAAACTCTCCAGTTCTTAAAACTTGTATACTTATATAGGATTGTGGGGAATGATTTAGCAAGTCTCAGCAAACGCCCTAGCATGGTCCAGCTGATAGAAGGGGACGTGCTGGAACTCGTCGGCCACCGGCCTTGGGTAGATTAAGGTAAGAATTGTATGTATGAGAAACAAGGAGTGCTGACACTGTGTGTCTGCACTCCAAGGGCTGTGAAACAACTATCCCGTGACTGAGGAGCTATTGTCCCAAACAGGGAGGACTGTGGTAACTAGATAAGTAAATGTTTGAAAAGAAAATGTTAGCAGTCACCAATCAGTTGTTAGCACACAAGCCAAATGTGAACCAATGAAATTGCACTGTAAATAGAAGCACCAGTCAACTTGAAACACACTGTTTTCTGATTTATATAAATATGTGTGAGTAACTGCAATGAAACGACATCTTGCTTGCATCAAGCTGTGTCCCGTCTCTCAATCGCGGCAAATTGGTGACCCCGACGTGATGGGTTTATGAACTGCCTAGCTGAGTGGCTTGCTGCGAGTCCCACAGAACATTGAATGAGCTGCTGAAAGGAAGCAGGAGCCGGCCGGCCTGAAATCCCTCCAGAGTAGAGTGGTGAGCTGTGGGAAACATGGGAAATCAAACGTTCCCCCCAGAGAGAGACATATATGAGATAATGAAAACGCTTCTTCAAAAACATGGGAAGAACGTTTCTGGGCAAGACCTTAAAGCAATACTCAAATGGGTTCAAGTGAAAATACCCACCGTGACCGCATCTAGCATTTTTACGCGGGAACTGTGGGATGATGTAGGGGTGAAGCTATGGGACGCTGCAACAACAGGGAATGCCGAGGTGCAATGCATGCTCCCGTGGTGGAGAAGTATCTTTGAGACTTTAAAAGCTCAGGAGAAAAAACGTAAGGATGAGGCTGAAAAGAGGGAAGACTCTCCCGAGGTGTCTTCCGAGTTCCCAGAGAAGGAAAGGAGTCCCAGGCCCTTGGAAGTGGGTGCTGTAGGGTACCCTCCGGAGGGGGACCCCTTTGACCCGGGACCCGTGGACCCTGAAAAGGAACCAGACCTGTACCCTCCCGACCCGCATGATGTGTGGGCAAATATGAGACGCCAAGCGCTGACGGAGAGGGAACTGGAAACTGCAAAAACAATAGTGGCTCCTGTAATCTATCAGGGGCGCGGGGCGCAATGGGAGGCTTTATCTTTCCCAGTAATCAAAGAGTTGCGTCGTACCGTCACTGAGCATGGGCTTTCTTCCCCATATTTCGCAAGTTTACTGTCCTCTGTTTTTGATACTTATGTTATGACTCCACATGATCTAAAATCTCTAGCACAATTGTTGTTAACTCCGACACAATATTCTCTGTGGGAGTCACATTGGAGGGGAGGGCTTCATGGACTCCTTGCAACTTACGTGGGTCATAATAATGCGGCCATAGCTGCACTGACTATAGAGCATCTCACGGGTACGGGTCAGCATTCTGACCCAGTGGCACAAGCCCGAGATATCCCGCGGGAGGCTCTTGAGGCAACACGTAAGGAAGCGAAAAAGGCTATTCTCAAAATCCCTGACCTGCAGCGACCGCAAAAGGCTTTTACTACAATCACCAAAGAACCCCAAGAACCTTATATGCAGTTTATTGATAGATTAAAGCAGGCTTTAGAGCGTCAGATAGACAATGTGGACGCGCAGGAGATTTTGTTAAAGTTAGCCGTGGAGAATGCTAATGCAGATTGTAAAAAGCTTTTGAAATCTCTCCCTAACCCGAATCCTACCCTGGTTGAAATGGTAGAAGCCTGTAACAGGATTGGTACTGTGGATGATAAATTTGAAGCGATGACTGCTGCTCTTGCGGCCATGCACGGCCCGTTGGGACCGGGAAATTGTTATGGCTGTGGTAAACCTGGCCATTTAAAGAAGAATTGCTTGGCTTCCAATGCTGCCACCAAACCCCAAGCTCCCGGAATTTGTCCTAGGTGCCGGAAAGGATGCCATTATGCTAATCAATGTCGATCTAAGTATAATTTCCAGGGCCAGCCGATACAGGGAAACCGATCACGGAGCGCGGGGCAGCGACGCGTGCAGACACAAGTACCGCAGCCGACGTTTCAAACCATCCAGAGGGAGGCAGCAACACCTCAAGTCTTCGCCCAGCAACAGCCGGTAGCGCCGGACTGGACCTGGCAACTGCCCACACAGTAACGTTACTCGATTCTTCGGTTCACCTATTGTCAACTAATATCTCGGGGCCCTTACCCCCTAGAACACAAGCACTATTATTGGGAAGATCGTCTACGTCTTTGTCAGGACTTTTTGTGTTGCCAGGGGTCATTGATTCTGACAGTATTGATGAGATTAAAATCATGGCATGGACCCCGTTTCTCCCCTGTACGATACCGAAAGGTAGCCGCATTGCACAATTAATATTAATTCCCAAGGAGGTGGGCTCCCCCGCTCCTAGCCAGCCTCAACAACAGAGGCAGGGAGGCTTTGGATCTACGGGGAAGCCACAAATTTTATGGGTGCAGTCCATCTCTCAGAAACGACCTATATGTCAATGCACCTTTATTCGCGGGGGGCAGCAAGTAGCGTTAAACAGAGTTATTGATATGGGAGCGGATGTTACAGTAATTTCTCAGGCCAAATGGGCCCCGCAGTGGCCTCTGGCTAATGTTTCTCAAGCATTGGCTGGAATTGGAGGAACTGGTAGTAGCCACCAAAGTTTGGAGTTAATCCAAATCAAGGGTCCGGAAGGGCATATAGCCTCTGTTAAACCCTTTGTGTTACCTGTTCCTATGGTTCTGTGGGGGCGCAATGTGCTGTCACAGTGGGGAATGTCTGTTCAGACCCATTTTTAGGTGGGGCCATTGAAGTGCGCGACACCCGAAAATTAACATGGAAAACTGACACACCGATTTGGGTAGATCAATGGCCCCTACCGCTGGAAAAGCTTCACGCCCTCCAAGAATTAGTTACGGAGCAGTTAACGAGAGGGCACATTGTGCCTTCCACTAGTCCCTGGAATTCACCTGTTTTTGTCATTAAGAAACAGACTGGCAAGTGGCGCCTGCTCCATGACCTCAGGAAAATTAATGATGCTATGGAAGATATGGGAGCCCTTCAACCGGGACTCCCGTCCCCCACTATGATTCCTCGAAATTGGCATTTGACTGTTATCGATCTTAAAGATTGCTTTTTTAATATCCCACTGCATCCAGATGACGCTCCTAAATTTGCTTTTTCAGTTCCAAGCGTCAACATGCAAGCTCCATTGCAGAGATACCAGTGGGTTGTGCTGCCACAAGGAATGAAGAATAGCCCTACAATCTGTCAATGGTATGTAGCTAAAGTCCTTAGTCCAGTTAGGACCGCAATGTCCAGTGTTTTATTGTACCATTATATGGATGACATCCTAGTGGCCGCACAACATCACGAGGTCATGGAGGAAGCTGTAGCCCTTGTCACAGCTGCCGTTAGTTCGGCAGGTCCTTGTATCGCGCCGGAAAAAATTCAAAAGGTACCACCATGGAAATACCTAGGCTGGTGCATACGGGCTCAAACTATAGTTCCCCAGCCCTTACAGATACAGACAGACATAAAAAGTTTGCATGATATGCAGAAATTATTGGGGACAATCTATTGGGTCCGACCACTGTTGGGAATTTCTAATGCAGACTTAGGTCCTTTATTTGAATTGCTCAAAGGGAATACTGACTTGTGTTTTACCTGTAGCCTTGGCCCTGAGGCCATTGACTCTTTGCAAAAGGTTGCTACAGCAATCACTCTTAGACAAGTGCACCAGTGGGCTCCTGAATTACCTTTTCATTTAATTATTTTAAACCTTGCTCGACAGCCTCACGCACTAATATTTCAATGGGATGCTCAGAAACCGGATCCACTGTTAATTATTGAATGGGTTTTTTTATCAAATCAACCTACGAAAACCATTTTGACACAGCATGAGATGTTTGCTTCTCTGATAATTAAGGCCAAGCAGCACTTGTTAACATTATCAGGAGTGGATTTTGCTTGTATTTGTTTACTTGTGACAAACATATATTTACAGTGGCTTTACCAGCAATCAGATGCCTTTTGTATGGCATTAGCGGACTATATGGGACAACTTATGTCCCACCCACCTTCGCATAAACTGTTCAGTGTTGACTTTCATCTGCTATCCAGGCCAAAAAGGAGTGATCAGCCATTACGGGCCCTCACTGTCTTTACGGACGGGTCTGGAAAACCGCACAAATCTGTCATTTTATGGTGGGATGACCAATATGGTCGATGGGACTCCGATATAGAGACCGTTCCTGGTTCACCTCAGATAGTGGAACTAACTGCGGTTGTTCGAGTTTTTCGCAGGTGGTCTGTACCACTTAACCTTATTACTGATTCAGCTTATGTTGCAGGGATTGTTGAGCTGGCTGAAGCATCTGTGTTACGCGATGTCTCACATTTTGAGCTATTTGCTTTGTTACAAGAACTTATCTTTCTTTTAGACTCTCGCCCTCACCCTTACTTTGTTATGCATGCCAGATCACACACCTCTTTACCTGGGTTTATTGCAGAAGGAAATCGACGAGCTGATATGCTGACATTACCAGTGCAAGTATTGCCAGATCGCATAGCACAGGCTAAGCTCAGCCATTCCTGTTTTCACCAGAACGCTGGAGGTCTTAAACGACAATTTGGGCTTACCTCCCAACAAGTGGCAAATATAATCGCTGTGTGTCCCGACTGTCAAAAACATTCTTTTCCATTGGTAGCAGGAGGAGTTAATCCTAGAGGACTACGGAGTTTACAGCTGTGGCAAACAGATGTCACGCACTATCCCGAGTTTGGTACATTGAAATATGTACATTCTTCTATTGACACATTTTCAGGTGCTTTGTTTGCTTCTTGCCACACAGGAGAGAAGGCACGTGATGTCCGCAAACACCTTATGCGTGCTTTTGCTACCCTGGGCATACTCTCGCAAATAAAAACAGACAATGGCCCTGCATACGTCTCGGCCGCAAAGAAAATCTTTTTTGATTCTTGGGGTGTGACCCACATCACTGGCATCCCTCACTCCCCTACGGGCCAATCCCTGATTGAACGCTCTCACCAGTCCTTGAAACGCTTATTACAACAACAGAAAGGGGGAGTAGGGACTGCTACCCCTGAGGAACGTCTTCAGAAAGCTTTATATGTTTTTAACTTTTGAATTGTTCTTTAATAGATAACAATCCCCCGATAGTTAGACATTTTAATGCAAATGCTTCACTTGAGGCAAGAATTAAGGCTCCAGTGCTGGTTCGAGATCCCGAAACAGGTAAGATCATGGGACCATATCCCCTTATCACATGGGGCAGAGGGTATGCTTGTGTCTCCACAGAAAGAGGCCCCAGGTGGATTCCGGCAAAGAGTGTATGACCTTTCCGCGAATCCCTACCACAACCGTCCGGTGAAAACTCCGATCAGCCGCCGGACCATCCTTTTGAACGACAAATTGATGGATCTCCTGAGGAGGACCAGGATGGCATGAACTGAACACCGCAAGCGGAAAAAGGCTATATATGAATCAGTGTAAAGAAATATCAGTTACAGAAATTACCTGTGTTTTATGCAAAGCCTGTGACCCCTGGGTCTTGTGTATATGTTATACCTGTGAAAAGGGGTGGTGGCGCAGGGCAGCGCTTGCTAAGTGCTGGTGTGATAGCTGTTTAGAAGAGGAGACTGATATAGCTGAAGCCCTATTAACTACTGGGCATGAACCAGTAGGAAGCGACCGTTGTTTATATAGCTGTATAAATTAAGCCCATTAAGTATTTGAAAGATCTAAAGATGTTTTAGCTTGTGATCGAGAGTATAACAAAATGAACCTAGTCCCCACTATATGGTCTGTCCTTAAACAAGACTGGGATCGACAAAAAGAAAGATGCAGAAAACGATTTGCCTGGAAACTGAGAGGGGGGCAGAAAATTGTTTTTGGAATAATATTTCTTTTTGTGACGATACTAGAGGTTGTACAAGGATACCCCTTTTTACCTGCATTTCCTAAAGTTAATGTATGGGTAACGCTAGCAAATCTCACCGGGCAAGATACTTTGTGTCTTGCCACTGCCTCACCTAATAACCCTTTCTCTACATGCCTAGTGGGCCTGCCACTAGATAAGTGGCCAGTACCTGCAGCACTAAAAGGTGTCGTTTTTCCAGCTCTGTCGCGAAGTTTGATGGATAATTGGGACGCATGGGTCCCCTATCTCCCACAGGCTACTCTAGAACCACAAGAGATCGAGCTCCTTGGATCGGTAAAAATGGATTTTTGTGCTAAATTTAACTATACAGGGAAAAATCAGTCTAAGGCATGGGATGTCTCTCCTGCCCATCCCGTTTTTAAAAAAATGCCAGTGTTTGGTGCAATTACACAACAGCAAACTTGTCTAAATCTAGCAATGTTCCCCTTTTATTACCATTAGGGATGTTTTTTATTTGCGGGGATAGAGCATGGCCTGCGATACCCTCTCATATAAAGGGAGGTCTGTGCAGCCTCGGACGCCTCTCGGTCTTAACTCCTAATGTATCAATGATTTTACAACACCGTCTTTCTAACAGAGCGAAGCGTGGCATCCATTCATATACATCTGAATGTGATGATAATTTGGAGTTTTGGTCCTTTGGTAAACGTTTTACAGCCTCTCTTTTGGCACCTGGAGTTGCCGCTGCAAAAGCACTGGCAACCTTAGATAAGCTTGGCTGTTGGCTAGCTAAGCAGACAAATGCTACTAGTAATGCCTTGTCTGGATTTTTATTAGATGTAGACAGTGTTCGCCACGCTACACTTCAAAATAGAGCTGCCACAGACTTTTTACTCTTGGCACAAGGCCACGGCTGTGAGGATTTTGAAGGTATGTGTTGTATGAAACTCTCCGACCATTCAGAATCAATCCATGCCAGTATACAAAAACTTAAGGAAGAAGTCTCAAAGCTCCAGCAAGACGATAGCTGGAATTGGTTAGATGAACTTTTTGGAAGTTGGGGGTTGACAGGATGGCTACGAAACCTGATGAAAACTCTAGTGTATGTCTTAGCTGTTTTTGTTTTTTTATTGCTCCTTTTGCCCTGTCTGTTACAATGTTTGCAGAAGTTAATAGCGCAGTCTGTTAAGAAGATCCTTGTTGTACAACAGAAAGGGGAAGATGTGGGGAATGATTTAGCAAGTCTCAGTAAACGCCCTAGCACGGTCCAGCTGATAGAATGGGACGTGCTGGAACTCGTCGGCCACCAGCCTTGGGTAGATTAAGGTAAGAATTGTATGTATGAGAAACAAGGAGTGCTGACACTGTGTGTCTGCACTCCAAGGGCTGTGAAACAACTATCCCGTGACTGAGGAGCTATTGTCCCAAACAGGGAGGACTGTGGTAACTAGATAAGTAAATGTTTGAAAAGAAAATGTTAGCAGTCACCAATCAGTTGTTAGCACACAAGCCAAATGTGAACCAATGAAATTGCACTGTAAGTAGAAGCACCAGTCAACTTGAAACACACTATTTTCTGATTTATATAAATATGTGTGAGTAACTGCAATGAAACGACATCTTGCTTGCATCAAGCTGTGTCCCGTCTCTCAATCACGGCATAGGATGATCAATTAATTGTGAGACACAGAATGAACTGTTTTGCTATATATAAATTCAGTGTTAAATAGCCATGAGTTTTTACCTAAAGAATGATAGAGCACTTTTTGAAATCTCCTACTGCTACAATGTGTATTTTTGTCTATCCATTAAAACCATGTGGGAGCCATGTCATTAGCTGAGCTTTGTAATTTTGAAATGCCTTTTCTTCTGTACCAGAAAAAAAGCTTTTTCATGTAAAAGTTCTGTTAACTGCAGTGTCCCTCAAGTAATGCATTTAGGGTTGAAAAATCAATATATTTCATGTAATTTTTGAGGCTTTTCTTTGTATTGTTTTATAAATATGAACTAAAGAAAATACTGAAATAAAAAATAGTTTCAAAACAGAGGATTAGAATGCTTTGTTCCACAAAGGTCAAAATAAAATGTTTTTACCTAGCTAATTTTTTTTTCAATTTTCATTTAAAAAAAATTTTCACAAAACACTTTACTTTTGATGAACTGTCATATTTTATATAAAATCTATCGCAGGAAAAAATATCTGACTAAATGTGTGTAACAGCAGAAAAAAATACAATTTTCACTGTTGTCAACCTGAAGACTTGCACAAATGGTTAAAAGAACTAATAACTATCACTGAAGTCAAAGAAGGGAAATATGTGAAAGGATTGTTATATATCTCAGCAGTCACACGTATGGGGAGAGGTGCAGGCCTGAGGAAAGGCGGTAGAAAGCCACAGTGAGAAGGAGACCTTCCTACGGTGACCAAATGTAACACTATAGCATTTAAATACCAATGTCCAACTTGGTTTCTCTTCTTGCAAGTGTCCTGGTTTGAGGTAAAACAGGACCAATTTTGTTCAGTAACTTTCGTTTTTAGCTAGGCCTCTTCTAGCTGCTGAAATTAACAGCATCTTGTGCAGAAAACTGTTTGCTGTCAGAGTAATAAGACCAATGTTTACAGCTGATACCAAGGGATGTTATGTAGAGAGTCTGTTGCTTATACTTATTGCTGTAACACCCAAGGCCAGCCAACTTTGTTACTTGCCCTGTTGGAGGGTCGAAAGTGGAAAAGCGTAGAGGGGTCACACCTGTGGGGAGGAGCAGACAGGACAGGTGACCCAAAATCGACCAACAGGGTATTCCATCCCATCTGCCTCATGCTCAGTATAAAAGCTGAGGGATCAAAGGGTCAGCCTCTTTCTTCAGTGGCTGGTGTCTGAGGAGGACTCTGTCTGTTCGTCTGTCATTGATCCCGATCCTGAATCCAGATCTGGAATCCAGTTGCCATCCATCACTGAGTCCAGTCTGGGACTTCCCCAGCGCCTGCTGGTGACGTGATTGTCATCCTGGGAGCTTGATACTGGTTTTGTATCTATTTCGTTATTTTCTTTTTATTATTTTATTATTAATATTTCATTAAAGTAGATTAGTTCCTTCTAAACTCTTAAGTCTCTTTCTCTCCCTCCTCCCTTTGAAGACAGAGGCAGGGGAGAGCATCTGTCAATGGCCAATCTGGCCCAAACTGCAACAACAAGGAACATGGAAGCAAAATGTTATGATGCTATATACCATACAAATGCACTTTGTGATCACTTTGCTTTAGCCACAATGATACTGATTTCAGTACACAGGTCCTGATGTCCTGCTGTATCATTACGGCATTATGGCACCACCAGACAGGTTCCTGTTATTTAATTTTAAAATTATTTCTTTCAATAAGTAGCATGTTATATGTTTAGATGTGGTGGTATCATGTTAATATGCAACTGCTGTATTTCCCTGGGGTTTATAATAGATTTGTTTTATTTTCCATGTAGACATAAGAAAGTCCATGAAAACCTTTTGGAAGATACTAGTCACGATGACTCAGACAGAGACAACCTCTCAAAGCCTTGCTAGCACAGCTGTCCCTAGTTGACACCCTTCTCAGTCTGGCCACAATGCCAAGTAATAGTTTGTAAAAGTGATAACTGTTCTGGTTTTGGCAAACAAGCAAGTGAGCAAGCTTCAATTAATTTGCAAGCAAGACTTAATTCTGAATATGAGTATTTTTCTCTCTGTTTGCTACCACTAAACTTATAAAACACAGGACCTGGGATCTGATCTGTGAAATGGCAGACAGATCCCAGCTTTGCCCCAAAAAGGTAAGTGAACCTTTGCAAGTCCACTTTACCACTTGCTGTCTCAAATTCCCCATCAGTAATGTAGGATATATTATTCTAATCTTGTCTCATGATGTCATAAATGCAAATGGCTCCGCACAAAATAAGTTTTGTTGGCAATTGCCATTACTGAGAGTGCATGTGATCTGTTTTCTTAGCCATACCTACTAGCTACTTCCTTACACACTATAAATCTGACTCCAAAGTTCATTCCAAGATTTAACAAGGTAGATGGAGTGGTTGGTGTGGGCAGTGCGCTGGTATGTAAGGCACATGGTTTTGGAGAAGCCATTTGGGTTACTCTGGGCATTGAGATTAAACATCGCATAGGTATAGTTTTACAAAAAACGGAAGGTCTTCACTCCAGCTGTGGGAAGAACAACTGCTTGTCTATTTGTGGAGCCCTGGGCAGGAGGTGCTTCCTTTCTCCTATCCTATCCTCTTGGCTTGCTCTCGTGAGACATAAGGTACTGCCCCACTTACCTCCTCTTTTCATGTTTCTAATCTCCTTTTTCTCATTTGCTTCTCAGATTTTCCCTCCCTTTACCATTTACCTTGTATTCTTCTCTTTTTACCTCATTGTAGTGTGTCTGTCTCCCTGCTGCACTCTTTTTCTGCCAGCCTGTCTTCTGTGTCTTCCCTGACCTTCCACTCTGAATGACAACTAATACAACCTAAGAGAAAAGGGGTCGCATTTTCAATGGGGGCAAGTTTTTAGCTTGTTAGGACCAAGAGGAGAGAGAAGCTGTCTTTATTTAGGCACACACTGAAACTAGTGGTGATCTGACCAGATGGTGTTGTGGGAACCGTGAGCAAAATGAGTGATGTGAGGTGAGGTGGAAGAACACCAGCTCAGAAGAGGGAGAACAAAGCAGGTTTGTCTGTAATTTATTTGCAGCACTGCCTTCTGCTTGCACACACCTCTGAATGAACTAACAGTTTGCCTCCTCAGCTGAAAGCACATCTATTTCCATACATTTTTATTAGAGCTGGCAGCTTGTCACTCCAGTGCATCTTTCTGTTTCAGTACGTTACATGGTACAACACAGTAGTGTGATGAAATGAAATGTCAGAGCCGCATCAGATATATTTAGAGTTATATGTGCCTATGTCCAGCAGGGGAAAACCACTATTAGATCATAGAGCCATTTCACTAGGTGATATGTATGGTTACGAATCACTCATTTGCCAAGCCCAGCTAGCCTTATTATAATAGGAGGCTTCTCTATGTTGTTTACAGTTTCAATACCATGAAATCAACATGAAACAATTATTAGACAATTTCACAGTTGTTCATATTTTTGTCACCTGCAAAAAGGAATAGTCATAGTCAGGTACCATATGTGGAAAGTTGCATAATGAGGATATGGATTGAGGCAGGCAGCAAATAAGATGGGACTCCAGTGTTTGCAGCATTTTTATTAGGGAGCTGCAAGAAGCTGAAGTAAAATTATCCCATTGACATTGCTGGGTAGGTTTTAGTCATGGGAACACGACAGTGAGTGAGGCTCACACAGTCTAGCATGTAAGTCTGGTCTCAGAAAGCTTATACTCTGTTTCGGGTTCAGGTAGTGACCTGCCCTGGGCTTTAGATGCCCTTCAATTTTCTGAGGAAGATTCAGTTGCAAGTGAAATTTTATTATTTTTAAAAGGCACTTCTAGTCAGTTTGAGAGTCACAAAAACTATTTTTGATGATGATTAAATTTTCCTACTTTCAACAAAATGGTATTTTCACATTTGTTTGATGTATCTGTGGTGTTTATTGTGAATTGTAATAGACTATGAAACCTTTCATCTTTGGGTTCTTGGTTGAAATTCAGATAGGGTTATTGTGAGGGGAAGTCATTATCATCCAACTACTTTTGAGGACTGTGCTGGGGAAAGATGGGTGCTGGTGGCTCCATTCAAAGTTCCAGTGAGCAGCTGTCTATTCAATCACAAGTGGTCCTAATTATCTCACTGCCAAAGCAACATAGGAGACAGGAGATAGACACCTTGTTTAAAAATGAGTTGTTATTAGTTTATCTCAGCTTAAGAATTAATGTAGTTTAAAAGAAAAAAAAAGTTCATGTGCAATATCTGGGCTCTCAAATCAAGTGTTAGAGTTCCTCAGCTCATATCTATTCCTTGGGAGTAGTTATTAGTTTCTTCAAAACACAGAAAAAGAAAGCAAATTAACTGCTAATGAGAAGAGAGATTTTTAAAAGTGAACCAAGCCCCACAGCCCTGGACGGGTGTGCGGTTGTACAGACAGATAACTCAATAAAGCTGAAGGGTCACTTCCCCAACTGCTTCAACTGCCTCCAGTCAGACTCAGTTGATTCCACATAATGGTCACAGTGGTGGGTGGTGAATTCATTCCTGAAGCAGGTCCACACAAAATGCTGAAAAGGTGGCTCAGCCCTCAGCCAGGTCTGTCTGAGAAGTGTAGCATAGGTCCATGGCTGCTCAGACTTAGATCAACATCAGCTGCTGGTGCAAGGAGTAACTCCTGGTGGTGAGAGAAAGATAAAGCAAGTGAGAACTTCCTAAAGTGTTCCACATCTTAAAACCTCTTTGTCATGATTTAACTTCAGTTGGTATATAAGCTCCACACAGCCACTTGCTCACTCCCCCCATGTGCCAGGACAAGGATTTGATTCTAGGCCATGCTTTCCTAAGGAACACAAAAGAGCAGTGAATTTTCAAAATTGATTTACTGGTCTAAGAGCCACTGACTGCTCCCTGCAATGCTGTAGAAATTATGGGCAGTTCCCTTTGATGAGGGGGTCTGACTACAGCTACAATGGGATTTGGCTTGGAAACATTTTCTTCAAAACTAAAATTCACAAGGTGAAATTCAAAACTGATTTCAGACCACTCACACAGCAGAGTTGCACCGCTTCAGCGACATCTTTTGCTAGGTTAACTATCTTAGTACAAATTTGCATTTAGGTGTGACCATTTACTCAGATCAGTTGTAAAGGACAGTTTGATGCAACTTCTTTTGTTTGTTCCCCAGCTAACCAGAAGAGTACATTTCCTGAGCTCATTCAAAAAAACCCCCAACCCTAAACTCGCTATAAAGCCCAACTTTTGTTGGCTAGAATAATAGCTGTGTTTCATCATTTTTTTATTCACATTTTTTATCTATGTTGCTTCCATTAAATTAGTGACGCTGTGTCACTCTCCAGCCAAGATGACTGAAATGGCAAGATCTAAGAAATCTGATAAAAACATGTTACCAGGGCTTCCAGGGATTTACTGCACCATTTTGCCTGTCCTGTCACACTGCAGTCTGATGCACAGCAATACAACCACAGTACATGGCTATAAACACTTCAGAAGGGATAGGCAAGGAAGGATTGGCGGTGGGGTGGCCCTGCACGTTATAAATGTCTAGAGTGTTATAAATGTCTAGAACTAAATGATGGTGACAATAGGCTTGAGTGTCTATGGGTAAGAATCAGGGGGAAGGCAAACAAGGCAGACATTGTGGTGAAAGTCTCTTACAGACCACCCAACCAGGATGAAGAGGCAGGCGAAATATTCTACAAACAGCTGGGAGAAGTCTCAAGATCGCTAGCCCTTGTCCTCATGGGGGACTTCAACTTACCAGATATTTGCTGGGAATACAATGCAGCTGAGAGGGAACAGTCTAGGAGGTTCCTGGAGTGTGTTGAGGATAGCTTCCTGACACAGCTGTCGAGGGAGCTGACTAGGCAGGGTGCCCTGCTGGAGCTGTTGTTTGTGAACAGAGAAGGACTTGTGGGGGATGTGATGGCTGGAGGCCATCTTGGGCATAGTGATCATGAAATGATAAGAGTTTTCAACTCCTGGAGAAGCAAGGTGGGGGGTCAGCAGAACTGCCACTTTGGACTTCTGGAGGGCAGACTTTGGTCTTTTCAGGAGCCTGGTTGACAGAGTCCCTTGGGAGGCAGTCCTGAAGAGCAAAGGAGTCCACAAAGGGTGAATGTTTTTCAAGAAGGAAGTCTTAAAGGTGCAGGAGTAGGCCATCCCCATGTGCCAAAAAATGAGCCGTCTAGGAAAGAGACCAGCCTGGCTGAACAGAGAGCTATGACTGCAACTCAGGGAAAAAAGGAAAATTTATGGCCTTTGGAAGAAGGGGCAGGCCGCTCGTGAGGACTACAAAGATGCTGTGAGGCTATGGATGGAGAAAATCAGAAGGGCCAAAGCCAAACTAGAACTTAGCCTTGCTTCTGATGTTAAGGACAAGAAAAAAAGTTTCTATAACTACATTAGCAATAAAAGGACTAAGGAGAATCTCCATCCTCTAGTAGATGGGGCGGGAAACATAGTGACCAAGGATGAGGAAAAGGTTGAGGTACTTAATGTCTTCTTTGCCTCAGTCTTTAATAGTGAGACCAGTTGTTTCCTGAGTACCCAGCCCCCTGATCAGGAAGACANTACCTGGACTTTAGTAAAGCATTTGACACCGTTTCCCACAGCATTCTCCTGGAGAAACTGGCTGATCATGGCTTGGATGGGTATACTTTTTGCTGGGTCAAAACCTGGCTAGAAGGCCGGTCCCAAAGAGTGGT
>VYXH01011228.1:12387-72715 GCA_013397275.1 Burhinus bistriatus | reverse complement strand
CAGGAGGATCTGCTCCATCATCTTGCCAGGCACAGAGGTGACACTGACTGGCCCATAGTTCCCCAGGTCATCTTTTTTTACCCTTTTTGAAAATGGGGGTTATGTTTCCCCTTTTCCAGTGAATGGGAACTTCACCAGATCACCACAACTTCTCAAATATGATGGGTAGTGGCTTGGCAACTACATTAGCCAGTTGTCTCAGAACTTGTGGATGAATCTCATCAGGTCCCATGGACTTGTGCACATTCAGGTTCCTCAGCTGGTCTTGAACCTGGTCTTCTCCTACAGTGAGTGGTTCCTCATTCTCCCAGTCCCTGCCTTTACCTTCTGCAACTTAAGGTTGTTTCCTCTTGTCCTGTCACTTGTTAGAGAAGAGACCAAGCCCCCTCTCTCTACAACATCCTTTCAGGTAGTTGTAGAGAGCAATAAGGTCTCCCGTGAGCCTCATTTTCACCAGGCTAAACAATCCCAGTTCACTTAACTGCTCCTCTGCTTATGTTATCTTTCATCATCTTTGCTAGTGTTGTGAGACTCAGTTCTTCTTACTGCTCCAAGTTTAAAGTTTATATAAATGCTTGCTTAGGGCATGTTACATGCAATTTTTCAATTGTCTTTTCTATGGAAAGCCAGACATCATGGCAATGCCAGTGGAGCTGCTGCCCTGATCAGATACAGCTGTAGATACTCCATAGCAATGAGGGAGTTAATGAAGTTTAAGTCTTATGAACCAGGTATGACTGGAAACAGCTCTAACCAGGGGTCCTAGACTGAGGTACCTTGTTACAAAAGTGAGTGAGTACATTGTGTCTAAGTCCAAATTTTGTTTTGTTTTGGTTTTTTTTTTTTTTTGGTTGGTTGGTTGGTTGGTTGGTTGGTTGGTTGGTTGGTTGGTTGGTTGGTTGGTTGGTTGGTTGGTTGGTTGGTTGGTTGGTTGGTTGGTTGGTTGGTTGGTTGGTTGGTTGGTTGGTTGGTTGGTTGGTTGGTTGGTTGGTTGGTTGGTTGGTTGGTTGGTTGGTTGGTTGTTGTTTGTTTGGTTTTTTGTTGTTGTTGTTTTTGTTTGGTTTTTTGTTGTTTTTTTTTTTTTTTTTTTTTTGTGGTGGGCTTCTGTCTCCCTTTGCTTTTAATGAGAACTTTGAATATTCTTCCAGAATCAGAGAGATGGTTTTCAGTTCTGGGTCAATAATATGTTTAACAACTCTCAAAATCAAATCAAATGTATATGCTTATTCAATTCAAAGTAGCTGTATGTAAATATTGGTAAGGTTTATTTTGCCTAAAAAGAGCGATTTGAAAATTTAATAACTAACTGAAGCTAACTGGATGCCCTCTGAAATAGATAAAGAAAGATAGATAACATCAGAAGGTGATTCACCCAAACACTCTTAGATAGCTGACTTGAGCTAGAATGAATTGCCTGCTGGAGGTGTCTATCTCTGTCCATTTACTTCAGAGAAAGCACAGATGACTAATTTAATCTCCCAAAGTCACTTCTCTACAAGCTTGACTGAAGTTCAATAAAATGAACCTTTCCCTCAGTTCTATTACAGGAATTGCACAGCAAACTAATTAAATATGTAACAGCTTATAATATACACTTTTTAGCTACGGATTGGTGCAAACTAAACTCCTACACCTAAATACCCTAGGTGTTTGAAAAAATCAGGGAAGATTTAAAGTTTTGTAGTATAGGTTGGTGTCTTTAAGCAAATAGTAAAGATTCTTCTTTCTCTACTGGGGGTTCTTCCTCATGATTGTCATATTTCATTATTTTCATTGCACAGTCATGTCAGCTTCCCCCAGTAAAAACTAATTCAGCAACCACGTCTTTATATGACCAGTCTTTTTTGATACATTCAAATGATCTCCTTTGATTAGATGTTTTTATACTGGATCTCAGCAGGATACTTTCTCAGAAATCCAGCTATTTGTCTGAAAATTAATGTGCCTTCTTCAAACATCTACCTTTGTCAAGCTAAAAATATCCCACTTCCTATCCCATATGTCACATCTCCTTATGAGGCTTCTAAGTAGTGGCTGTCTTCCTTTGTTGTTGCTTTCAGAAGTTTAACGAAACTCTTTTGCAGCAGCTGTAACAGAAACCCTTAAAAGTAACCTTCTTTCATAAGTGTGTGCTTCCTGCTTCGCAGAGCATTCTGAAAATGCAAACGTCTGCCTCCCATTTTTAATTGTTAACTGACACCTAATTTCCCTGTATACTTTTTACCTAGAGAGTGCTTACGTATATATAGTACATAGTATCAAAACCCTGTTCTGGAAGTCTTTCTCACAGGCAGATATTAAACTTCACAGATTAAAGCCAGTGCTCAAAACCCCTTCATTTTTTTCGTACTCCTCCTCTTTCCTTTTGACCTCTTTCAGCAAGCTGAAGAGTCACATGCATCTGTTCTATCATCCACTCAACTGGACTGCTTTTTTGTGTTGTTACTGCAGAGGGAGGTCCAAGGGGACAAAAAATCTGGTATATGGTGTGATTTTCCTTGATTAGAAAAGCCTTACTCTTGAGCACTATGAGGACCATGGGTGTGTGTCGGAGAGTTGAACTAGATGCAGTCCCTTGAATGGGGAGGACTCAAACATCAATATCTAGAATAAGTGGTAAAAGTTGCTTGGCATGAGGTATTTTCAAAAGTAGGTCCCATGCTTATGTTTGTGTTTCTTCATTGCAGGCAAACTCTTTGTCTTGCCTTCCTTGAATGTTAAAATTACAGGTTTCCTATTATGTATCAAGGTATTACAATATTATCAGAAAGCAGAAGAGCACATAATGTTCTGTCCCATGTTAAGCATGGTGCAAAGAAGAGCCCTGTCCTCAAGACCTTACAGCCCAAACTTGATACGAGGGATGAGATTCACTAGGAGTCTTTGTGGACACGTTGACATGTAATAGCAGCAGCTTGAAAAATTATAGATTTTTTTTTTTTCAACAAAACAGCACCGTTAAAAAGAATTTAGAAGCAAATGGCTTTTAAGCCCATCTTCTTAAAGTAAGGGAGGTGCACAGTTGCACATTTCACGTGTTTAATTTTAGATGTATAAAGCTTTGACATTGACATTTCAGCTGGTCATACTATAGTCGCTGAGATAACAATTTATGGCATAATTCTCCTGATCTATTTTGATATCTAAATTAAAGTAATATGAAGAACTTACTTATTTTCTTTGACTTTCAAGAGCCACTAAGTTGATTAATTCTACTCAACTGAAACTATCTGAGACAAATTCTATTTCAAATATCTGCATAAGATGGTATACATTCTAGTTTTCCAGTTTCTCTTAAATCTGTTGGGGTTTAGTAGTTTTTTTAGAAATAAAAGATATTAGTAAGGAACTTTTTGCATTTTCATTTAACAGCTTGTTTAAATATGACCTCTCCTATCACTTTCATGCTCTTTCTTGCAGTTTTAATTTACAGAAAACACAGGGACAGCAGAATTACTCAGGTCTGAGAAACTTTATGACGAGAGCCACGTCTATAAATGATGTAGTCCAGTGACAAAAGTGATCTGGCTAACTGAAGAAGTTATCACCTTTGGCTGTATTATATTTGCTAAGATGCCGTAACTGTCCATGTGGACACTCCTAATCTACCCAGTCTGAAGTAAAAGAAGCAGAATGGAGGTGGCCGGACCAATCATTTTTCATTCATTCATGCCCAGTTCTTTTTGTTTGGGGGCCCATAATTCTGGGAATCCACACTAATTCTGCTGGTCCTTTCTCTGTTATTTAGTGTGTCCTGTTCTGAAATCTGGCTTAGTTAAAGGTGCTTTCAATAACACATAACCACAATGTAAAAATAAAATGGATGTGAAGTGCAACACCTGAAAAGTCAAAAACTGATAAGATCAAACAGTAAAAGGAACCCAGTATGCTGCCTTTCTGTGTATCTCTGTCTTTGGCACTCTATTTTGTTAAAAAGGTTGTATTCTATTAGTCCATTTTAGCTGTGTTTTGAAAACAGTTGCCTGTAAATTCTTTCCTTTTGTATAAGACAACATACCCTCCTGTGGTGTTTATAACATCTTTTCCTAACCACATTTTAATATATTTTCATGGACCCAAATAATCAGACTCTGCCTATTCATTTTGTTGTTGTTGCTGTTTTTTTTTTTTCCTATTTATTGCTCAATCTAACAGAAATGTGAATGTATATAAAAGAGTGAAGAGATGTTTTAGTTCTCTTAGGAAATTTTGCCCCCTCCATTGTTGTTTGGTAGAAACAGAGGTTATCAAATCTGTATAGGTTGTGCAGTACTGAAGAACGTTTTAATTCCCAGTGGAAATTTTAAGGTGCTTAACCTGCCACCCCTCCAACCCCTATTGATGGCAGGCACATATTCACGTGAAAAATACCTTAAAAGATAAAACCATCTATTTAATTTCATTAGGAAACACAGAATTCACTTGATGTTATCTAGTTATCTTCTAATATTTAGCAAATTAATTCAGTGGGGTTCTGAGTGGTTCCAAATTCTAATATTCACCATGCAGGTTTCTGCCTTCTTGAGATTTACTCGAATGTTCTAATACACTATTATTTTTAATTACTGAAATCTCAAGAAATGCCAGCTATGATCAGAGTTCCACTTATAAAGATGCTAAATAGGTTTTAGATGTTACATCTTGCTCAAACATTTACAGACATATGTTACATACCAAGTGTCATTTCTCTGAATGTAAATATATTACTACAGTACATTGCAAGAAGTTTTATTATGCATCTGAATGAGTTCTGGAGTTACAAATACTCGGCCATATTATAAAGCAGAATATATGTTGGTTTTGCCTGACATGATATGGGCCAGAACCAAGTGACTCTGGCAGTCTGTTACAGTCATGTGTTTCTAGGAAAATAATTAATTTCTTCAAGTGAAAATGGGATTTTGTCATTAATTTGATGGAGCATGAATAGTCCACTAAACTTGAATAAGATTTGCTTTGCTTTACCTGCCAAACTTGAAACCATTCTGAAGTCATTTATCCAATGTCTTTTTAATGTCAATACGCAAATACTCCTGAGAGCAGGAATCAGACTGCAAATTTTCCATCACCCAGGTGAGTGACCAAGCTATTGGGCTAGAAAGTCATGTTCACTCTAAAAGTCTCTTGTTTAGTTATGAAAGCAGAAGATGATAAGGTGCTTGGTCGAGGTTGAAGCTACATATTTAATTTCATTTCAACACTGTCTCCCGTTAACATCCTCACAGTTGAAGTATAGCTTGGATGAGCAGACCGTGAAGTTGATTGAAAACTAGCTGAATGACTTGGCCAAAAGAGTCTTGATTGGTGGAACAAAGTCTAGTTGGAGGCCGGTAACTAGCTGTATATGCCAGGGGTCAATACTGGGTCCAATCTTGTTCAGCATCTTCATCAATGATCTGGATGACGGTGCAAGGTGTACCCTTCAGCAAGTGATGACACAGAACTGAGAGAAATGGCTGATACACCAGAGTGTCGTGCTGCCATCCAGATGGACCTTGACAGGCTGAAGAAATGGGTTGACAGGAACCTCATGAAGTTCAACATGGGTAAGTTCAAAGTGCTGCACCTGGGGAGGAATAATCCCATGCATGAATATATGCTGGTGTCTCTGTGTTACAGAGAAACAATAATTTTCTAGGTCATGAGAATAAAAGTTGTTTAACTTGTGTTGTGGCTTGCAAACTTGGACAGACTCCTGGAGCATTTGGACAAATTTTAAAGGAGGACAGAAAAGGATTGAAATCACAGACTATAAGTTTGATAGAAGAAAAGGAACTAATTTTAGTTTCCTAGGAAAAGAAAGTGTCCAACAAAGCCTTTCATAAAGCTGACTACATAACAGGATCACGTGCAAGAGTTTCTGAACAACTGAGTTTCTAAACATCAGTGATCATCACTGCATACTTGCAACTGAATCAGAATTCAAACTTAATGCTTAAGGTCATTGTTCTGACTTTAGTAACTGATGTTTTAAAGAAAGTGAAGAATCCCAGTGAAAAAGGATTTAGACTATCATATATTAATGGACAATAGGAGGCAAATGAGGAATGTGGATTTTCAGATAGCAGGAACTATCTAGTGCCCAATAATGTATTAAGAAGTCAATGTTCCTAGTCATACTTAGTCTAAATCTAGACACCTAAAGCATCATATCTAAGTAAAAAATGGGAATTTGTAAAGGAATCAAGTTTTTTAACATCCAGTATTTTTTTTTTGAACAGTAAAAAAGTAATAATAAAAATATTTAAATTATTTAAAGTTATTTAATAAAATGTTTCAATATAATTAATTTGTTGCATTAACCTGGATAAGAGTAGAGACTTACTTGTCCAAATATTACCTTGCTATACATAACATCAGAGAACATGGATTAAATGCAAACAAAAAATGGAAAAAAAACCTGAGTAAGGATGCCTTCTTTTAGTCTCCTGCAGTATCATGTCTGGAGTTTTTTCATCTTCACATAAATTTTTCACAAAAATGTAACTAACTGGAATTAAAATTTTCTTCAGAACTAATTGCAGAATAGGGGTGTTTTCATAAAACACTGGGTCCAAACAGAATATGCTTTAACTAGATGATAACAAGCCACAAATAACAAACTGTTTAAGAATTCTCAAGCAAATCAATAATATGTCTTTATTTATAAAACTAGTGTTTCTCTTTAAAAGTACAAATTATAATCCTTTTTGTTTGAACTGTTGGGCTTGACCCTGGTGTTAATTGAGAAAGGAAGAGAAGAAAGAAAGACACTGTTGTTGATAGTTCTGCTTTTCTGCTTCGTATGGAGTACATATTGATAGGATGACCCACTGCTTACTTCAGTGCTTGTAAGCAAAAGATGGAGCAGCTTTATGTTATCCATGAAAACCATAAGCCTGTGTGACACTGCTGACTGATCTGCAGAAAGATCACATAAGAAATATTTGAAGCAACTCAACAAAATACGTTACACATTCTCAGAATGAAAAGCGAAGATTTTAGAAGCCTTAGATTAGGAAGCATCTCAGGCACACCCTGGCTATCTACAAGTTAGACGCCCAGTACAAAATAGCTGGTTAGGCTCTCTCAGGCGTCTCCAGCTGGCAGTTCATCAAGGTAGGTGGCAAAGATACATAGAAAGAATGGTGATGTGGAAACCCTGTGTCTCTGCATTGGCCATATAGGAAACCTAAACATTTGGCTTAGATTAGGAATCTGACTTTTCAGAGTAAAATTCAGTAGGATGTATTGTCCTGTGTGGATCCAGAATTATCAGAACTCTGTCTTTTAGGAATGCAGTTTTTTTGAAACCTATGGAACTCAACAGACATTATTTTTAAATGAAATACAGAATTTTAATAGAAAATTATGTTGGATTTAGAACTATGCTATAGAATTGTCATCCTCAGATATTGTTCCCTAATTAATTTAGTTTGGGATAGGTACAAACAGCCCGCAGCTTACCATCTTTTATTAAAATAAGCAGATCTGTTACATAGCTCAGTAATTTCCAATGTATATATTTTAACACATTTTGTTACTTTCCAATATTTTCTTTTTATTTCTTCTTATGTTTTTTAACATGAATCTAAAGAGTTTTTAAGACTATATGTTCAATTGACTGCATTTTTTTAATATTATATGTCTCCTGGTTACTTGATTTTTACTATTCTATGGGATCATCAGACAAATTAGGCATTTGTCTTCCTTTGTCACTCAAACAGGCATTTTTAGTAGGATCTACTGGTCTCTCTTTTTCTTGAGATGTCTGTTATAATTTCTTAATGCTGCGCTGCACCAATATTAGTCAGCTCAAAATGCTGTCTATGAAACTTAGGGAAGTTACTCAGCCACTTGGCTCCTCAGACTGCTTTTTTCAATGTGCTAATTTGCAGAAATAGTTTACTGTTTTCACTGTTAATGATGAGATCAGAATAAGCTGTTGCTGCTCTCACTGCATTGAGTGACAGATACCCCCCTGCAAAGAGCAAGTTTGCGTGAATTTTTTTCTGAAGAATCAAGCTGTTAGCTCTGCTGCTAAATGCCTGTATCAGTAAAGTACTTTTAAAATCCCGAGAGTGTATTCTCTCTTTAATCCGCAGAATACAGTACTTCCATCTACCAACAAGAAAAATACACTGTAAAACCTAGAGGTATCCTTGAAAGAACAAAAGATGTGGCTGTGGTTATTACTCTTGAATGAGTTGCAAATATTTCTGTATCAAGAAAAGTTGAAGGTATCAAAGAATTTTAGAGAACTTAAAGGTTGCCTTAGTAAAGTATTTGTGGAAGACAATGCCCTCTTTCAGGTTAGCTGAAATGACAAGAGAAAGCCATTTACATTGAATTGACATATATCTGCACAGGTACTAAAATGGTACCAAATGTGGTTTGTTATTAGCTGAGCTATCAAAGAAAATCAGTAAAATGTTTTTCTGGGATCTCAGGTTCTTAGAATGTTGTTTACTTTATTTCAGAACAAAAGAAACATCTGCAACAATAATGTGAGGTTATTGCTCTTCACTCTTAGGTCACTTCTTTTAAGAAGCCTAGAAATGTAAAGATGGCTGTTTATATTTAATGTACTATATAAGGACAATGCTTCACCAATGATACTGAAATTGGCTGAAAGAAAGAGGAGACAATACACCGGAGGACAATACAAGAAGGAGTCAATAGGAGAAGGACAATAGACAAAGGAATAAGGACATGTAACATGGAGGAAAACCATTTCAGAGCAATAACCATGACATCTCTCATGGGCTGTGATCCCAAAAGCCGTCACAGAATAAGCCGCGTTAATCATGGCCATTTACTGCTTGTTAAGCTCTGAAATTTTGTGTGATTCTGTAGATAACACAGTTCATAATCACGTAGAAGAACATAGAACAATCGGTAAAACCACCTATTCTGATTAAACAGTGTTTCAGGACACAGACAGACAATCACATAAAATGCTCCCAATGGCATTAGAGTGATGATTGTTCATTCACATGTGCCACAGAATCAAATCTCTACCTCATTATTAAAAAAACCCAAACCCAAAAAAACCCCAAACCAACAACAACAAAAGAAAACCAACCTAAAACCAGAAAGAACATAAACTCTGTTAAATTGCTGCAACTCGTAGCAGCTTTAACACTACTGGAGGTCTTGTCTACAAATAGATATTTCCTGGCATATCTATAATCTATGTTGCTATAGTTGTATTGGTTTAAGATCAGTATGGACATTCTGTTTCAAAATAATAGTCATTTTATTTGGAATAATTACTCTAGAATAATTATTCTGGGACAATATAACAGTTTTGGCATACAGGATGTCCACATGGGAGCTAAGACTGATAGAACCATAGCAGAATAATTAGTTCAGTATATCTATGCCAGGAAATATCTATGTGTATACAAGTCAGCATTGTCAATAATTATATTCTTTTTACTTACATTCCCTAGATATTTTCTACTGGATGTTTATGTTGTGCATAGTCTATCTAGTTCTCCTTGTTTAGAGGACCATTATAAAATGGTCCACTTGAAGATCCGCAGCTATGGAATAGAATCAGCGCCCTGGTAGCAGGTGAGGGGTTGGGAGCTGCGTCCAGCAAAGCACTCAAGCAGGCTGAGCCTGAGCCCCACCACAGCACCAGGAGGAAGGGGTGAGTGACAGCAGTGGGAAGTTGCTGCTGCAAGGGACAGAGGACACCGTCTGCCCACCTGGCTTGCTGCCCTGGAGGGCTTCCTGCTTAGCAGGTGCTTGGATCTAGGATGTTGTGGAAAGGCAGCTGAGGCTTGTCCAGCTCTTGGACTGTCACTCCTTGCTGCTTTTCCTCACAGGTACCAATGATACTGTCGGAGATCTGGAGCATATCTCAACTGTGAATGCATGACTCTAGGCGTGAGGGTGAAGGGCATGGAGGCTGGAGTCCCAGTTGATTTTCTTCTCAGTTCTGCTGGCGAGAGCTTAAGGACTGGATGGATCCTGCAGATTAACAATTATTTGTGCTGCTGGTGTCAACAACAGGGGTTTCACTTTTATGACCATTGGAACATTTCTCAGTATCAAGACCTGCTAGGAAGAAATGGGATACACCTGACCAAGTATGGCAAACATCTTCACCAACAGGCTGGCTAACCTGCTGAGGAGAACTTTAAACCAAAAATGATGGGAAAGGGAGGTGACCCCCAATCAAGTAAGAAAGTGGTGGATGGGAATGGCAAGCAAAGAGTGCACGATGATGATCACAGAAATGTAGTCAGATAGTTGACACAACTGAAGCTCTGCAGTGGATAGATACAGGCTCTTTAGAAAGGATGGGCCTTCATGATGAGGAGGGGGAGCTGCGCTTTCTGTAAGAGGGCAGTGGGAATGCATGAAGCTCTGCTTAGGAGTGAGTGATGAGTCAGCTGAGAGCTAAGGGTGGGTGTTAGAGGGCAGACCAACATGGCTGATGTTATGGTGGGTGTCTTCTACAGACCACCTGATCAGAAAGAAGATCGGGCCTTCTTCAGACAAGTAGAAGAAACTTCACATTTGCAGGTCCTAGTCTTAATGCATGAATTTAACTACCTGAATATCTTCTGGAAGGGCAATACAACAGGGAAGAGGCAATCCAGGACAATTTCCTGACACAGGTGATCAAGGAGCTGACAAGGGGAGAAGCTGTGCTGGACCTGATTCTTACAAACAAGGAAGGACTGGAAGGGGATGTGAAGGTTGGGGGCAGGCCTGCATGGATGAGAAGGAGTTCTTGACTAAGCTCAGACATAAAAACAAAAGGTACAAGAGGTGGAAGTAGGTACAGGACCTGAGAGGAATATAAAGACACTGTCTGAGCATGAAGGGATTAGGTTACGAAAGCTAAAAGCCACCTTGATTTGAATCTTGGAAATAATGTGAAGGACAACAAGAACAGCTTGCTGCTGAATGAAAGAGGACATGTGGTAAGAAAGGACAGAGAAAAGTCTGGGGTATCCAATGTTTTGTTCATCTCAGTCTTTACTGGTAAGACTGGCCTTCAGGAATCTGAAATCCCAAAGACCAATAGAAAACTCCAGAAGAAAAAAGACTTACTCCTGGTGAAGGAGAATCAGGTCAGGGAACACTCAAACAAACTGGACATACAGAATTCCATGGGGCCTGATGGGATGCTCCCATAAGTGCCGAGGAAGCCGGTTGATGTCATTGCAAGACTACTCTTGATTAACTTTAAAATTACTCTTTTTTGAAAATTACTTGATTATTATCTCTGAAAGGAACAGGGAGCAGGCTTATTGCTTGTCTAGTCTTAAGT
The DNA here is from genome assembly GCA_013397275.1 of Burhinus bistriatus. NCBI lineage: Eukaryota > Metazoa > Chordata > Aves > Charadriiformes > Burhinidae > Burhinus > Burhinus bistriatus. The sequence goes on along the minus strand of VYXH01011228.1, from coordinate 61,443 downwards.
AAGACTTGCAACAATGTCTCTGATGACATTGACATAGACATACTGATGAGTTACAGACTAGGTAATCGGACAGTGAGGTGGATCGAAAATTGGCTGGACTGATGGTCTTAGAGGGATGTAACCAGGTGGTTATATCACCATCCATAGAGCCTTCAAAAGGCTGGAGAAATGGGAAGACAGGAGCCTCATGAAGTTCAACAGAAGGGAATGCCAAGTCCTGAACCTGGAAAGAAATAAGCCTATCTACTAGCACAGGTCAGGCCCCAACTCTCTGGAAAGCTGTTATGCGGAGAAGGACTTAGGATCCTGGTGGACAACAAGTTGACCATATGCCAGCAATGCACCCTTGAGGCAAAGAAAGCAAACAGCCTCCTGGGCTGCATTTGGCAGACCATTACCAGCAGTTTGAGAGAGGTGATTCTTCACCTCTGCGTGGCACTGGTGAGACACATCTGCAGTGCTGGGTCCAGTTCTGGGCTCCCCAATACAAGAGAGACATCCTGAAGCAAAGGGCCACAAAGATGACAAAGGGACTGGATCCTGTGACATATGGTGAGAGACTGAGAGAGCTGTGACTGTTCAGCCTGGAAGAGAGAAGGCTCAGGGGGATCTTGTCCCTGTGTACAAACACCTGATGGAGGTCGTAAAGAAGACGGAGCCAGAACCTTCTCAGTGGTGCCCATTGAAAAGGCAAAAGGGAATGGGCACAAACCGAAATACAGAAAATTACATTTAAACATAAGAGAAAAATGTTGTACTGTGAGGATGGTTGAAGACTTGAACCTGGTTGTCCAGTGACGTTGTGAATTCTCCACCCTTGCAGATGTTCAAAACTTGATGAGGAGTGGCCCTAAGCAATGTGCTCCAACTGCCCCTGCCTTGAGGAGAGAGATTGGACTAGATGACCTCCAGAAGTGCCTTCCAGTGTCAAATGTTCCATGAGTCTTTGATTCTGTAAAATGTTTTTTCTTACCATGATTATCAGAATTAGCGTTTGTGCACTCTCCCTTAGTCATGGTGAGCTCCTGTACTCGAGCATTTTTCAGTATTTTTCCTTATCGTGGTATAGTTGTTCCAGGAAACAGAAATTACAATACAGTGAAATATTCTTCATCACTTAGTGATTTTAATTTGATATCATAGTTGTTATAACCCTTTTTCATATTTGTTTTAAAGATTGTAGAAATAGCATACACAATGTAAGATTGTACATTTGATAGTCTAATACTTTCTTGTGCAGAGAAGAATTCCCATATCATCTGGATATCACAAATGGGTAATTTTTAATTTAGTCTCAATATTTGTATGGATGAGCAAAATATACATTGTTGACATCTAAAATTTGATAATTGTAACTCCAAATTACTTTCATTTCTATAAATGAGAGATGTAGCAAACTGTAGTGGCAAAAAATGAATAGAATCTTGAAATTTAGTGATGGTGTGACTCCTTACTCCCCACAGGTCTCTTAAAACCTCCCTCTTGTTAACTGTTACCCTCTAGTACAAAGATTTGACAATGGTTGCAGCTAATAAAAAGGGCCAGTGACCTTTTAGGAACTTGCAATGGAAAAGTCAAAATTCAATTGGGAGTTTTTTTCTTCAGCATCTCATAAAGAATGAATGTACTAAATGTCAAGATTTTAGCTCAATAGGAATTTAAAATTCATTGTCAGTCATTCAAAGAATGACCTGTGAATAGCATCAGACTAGACGAGGCTATAGGAAAGGAAACCACAGGTGCTCCTTGTCTCACCTTATCTCTGGCAAATACCACTGAACAATTTAGTGAAGTATTTTAGATTCACATTTTTCAGGCTGCAGTGGGTGGGCTTCCTTCTCTGCTATTATTGTCAAAGATTTTTTTTTTTGGTGGAAAGAGAAGCAAAGTGGTGGTCTATCTCAAATTTTTGTTCCTATAGCTTGCTGAAAGATAAAACTTGTATTCTTCTAAAATGAATCCCAGTGACTGAATCACTCTGGAAAGGAAGAAACAAAATAATGTTGCCAGGAAAAATCCCTATCACACATGCTGATCATGTATTTTTGGTGGAGAGCTTGATGTTGGCTGGAAAATCTTCATCTTGGAGCTCTAGCAGTTTTCTATGCTTTTATAATTTCCCCTTCTGACATTCATCTTTCTAAATATCATGAAGCAATGTTATGGCATTAATTAATATAGCATTAATACCTGGCTTTTTTGCTTGTTGCAGACATGCATCCCTAGTAAAGGGATGTTCTACCACAGAGAAGAATTATTTGTGGCTGAGATAGAATTTCAACTCCAGTTCTTACTGGCAAAACATGAATCCATGAAAGCCTCACAGTGTTTTATATTGAGATTCTTATTTAGCATCTCTTGGTATTCAGAAATACAGGTTGTATGGCCTATTGAATTTTGTTTCTGGGCCTGCATCCAGGAACTACTGTTTTCTTTTTCTAGTTCTGCTACTGATCCACTGCTTTGTACCTTGGGCAAATTACCTAAAATTTTAGTAGAGACTTATAACACCAAGTGATTGGATGCTTAATTAATTAATGGGCCATGTAATTATTGGCATAATTCCATTTACTCCAAGGAATTATATTAGGGATTAATTTGGTCCAGTGTTTCTACAATACTTTGAAAATATTCTACTAAGTGCTAAATATTAAGTATGAAGTGAATACTAATATCTATGATTTGATATTCAATCAAACAATAAAGCCGGTCATCCTCTGTATATTTTTCACTTGTAAATTTTTAAGTTTTACTGTGAAAAATAGGTTAAGGTTAAGAAAGAGGCTGAATTGTTAAAGGAAGATGGCAACTACAGTGGAGAAATGACAACTGGTAGAAAATTGGAGATATATGGTAGGATAGTAAATGCAGGAAGACTGGTACTCAAAAGGGGTTATCTTTCATACAGAACAGAGACACAACATCAGAGAAAGAAGATTTATAAAACCAATTAAAGGATCGAAGTGTAAGTAGCCAAGTACAGAAATGAAAGGGTGATGACAATGTAAGTGATACTGATGAAAACAGGTAGCTAGAAAAAGTAGTATGAGAATTAAGACAGTTCCTATAGTTGATAACAAGATTCTGTAAGGAAGGAAGTTGTAAAGTACACTTAACTGGAAAGAAAGGGGGGAGTGTGTGTGTATATGTGTAAGTATATGACAGCAAGAGATATTTAATACCACCTAAAAGAATAAATGTTAGATGATGCTCTACCTCTACAAAGATTCAGAGTAGTTTTTCTCTCTTCTCTCAAACTTTTTGAAGTTGCCAAAGCAAGACAGTTTCTGAAGAAACTTGGACAATGTAAGCCACTTACTGTTAAAAATCAATTTACTAAAGGGGACACTGGAACAAATCCAAAGCTGATTTGAAAATTAAAGGGGATATGATTGTGGTAACAGTGGTACCCTACAAAACTGAAGTGTTTGAAGAGGAACATTATTGCTGCATTGATTGTTTGACCTGTATTGAAAAGGAAACATGAAAGTCAAAGCTCTGCTAGGTACAAACATTGATAACTGGAGAGGAGTCCTTGTAGTTGAAGTAAAAGCATGCCAGGGAACACTGTGTGCAAGTCCACCTCCAGCTGCTGCTTCTCCTTGAACAGGTCAATAATGATAATACGTTTCCCTTAGGAAACAGGGCCTAAGGTTTTATATTTTTTTCCCCTGCTGCTTGGCCTTTTCAAAGTCAGAGCTTAAATCAGTGAAACAAGTGACTTAAAAAAACTCCAACACCAAAGACAGACCACAATTGCTGTCCTTAAAATCTTTTCTTCACTGAGGTAATCATTTAAGAACAAATTGTCTAACCTTTCATCAGTCCAGGGCAGGTTATGACCATAGACAGCATTGAATCAGGCTATCAATAGAAATTGTGGTTGGGAATTTTCTGAAGCAGAAGCTAAATGCATGTATGCATGTTACAGAAATACTAAAATAACACATACAGATGCACAGATAGATGCACACACAGGATTGAGCTAATCATACTGTCTCTAGTACTGCACTTGATGTCAAGCTGAGCATGACACAGTAAACTCTTTGGGACACTTAATATCATATGCTTTAACTAGCAAGTAATAAATAATTATGTATATATTGTGTTGTGCATGTTTCAACTGCCAGGAAAAAAAAAATCCCTTTTATACAACCTTGACAGCATTACTGTCAGCTAAAACTGTTTCATTCACTGCAAATTGCATTCTTGACTGTAAGTGTCTGGTAGTAGTATTAATGAGTAATTCCTTAGGTAATATCTGGCTGCATTGTCGTGGTTTACACTTACTTCCTAAATTGTATAAGACAAGGTGCATGCACTGTAGAGCTATTTCATTGCTATGCCACACTCCATGTACAAGCCTTGAGTGGAATTCTTTGGTTATATAAAAAGTCTCTTAGTAGATTTCCTAATCAGGATGCATTCCACCTGGGTAATTATTGCAGGATTTCTCTAACACCTTCTTTCAGCACCGTGCTTCTTAATCTGTTGATTTTAGGAAATAATTTCAAGCAAGCAAAGGCTTGAGACCGACAGGAGAGCCCTTCTTGAGGATCTGAATAATAATACAGTCCAGGGAGCTTGTCTCCATGATGAAAAACACCAAAGTCTATCCTCAGGTGTTGCAGAGGCTCACTGAGCTGGGAATCGAATTCATTGCAAAGCAGATAAAACAGTGGTGCTTGAGGCAGGATGAAACAAGATCTAAGAAAATAATCAGACCCCTAGAGCAAACAGACTTAGATGACATTTTCTGAACTGAACAAGGGTCTCCATTAAGTGATCATTCACAGTCATATTTATTGACAGGGTAAAAGTAGGAGGAAGCAGTTTGAGGACACAGATTTTTCTGAACCATGGGGTCCTCCTAACAAGGAGCCAGAAGGAATGAAGACAGAACTGAGATGATATGAAGCACATGACACAGAATTATATTCCTTTGTGCTGTGATTGTGCCTTGTCCTTCCACATATAACTAAGAGATATGGTTGATTGCACTGGATCCCTGGTTCTGGCATTAAAAATCATTCTCACATTTGTTTCTTTAAGACATAGCTACCACAGAGGACAAAAGTGTCTTAGCTTCTAATGGTAGCCAAGATATTTTGTCACAGAAAATCTTCTGTTTTCCAGTCTCTAACTGGCTGTTTCTGCAGCTATCTTTTGACCTTTTCTGCTTGCCACAATTCCAGCTGCCAATGCAGTTGCCCATGAAAAAAATGCTAGCCTGTCAAGCATGGCAGATCTGAAAATGCCTGTGACAGTGTGGGTGTGTTCAGAACCGTAAGTTCTTCCTCCACTGGTGGTTCCCTCCCAGCTGGACACTGGCTGACTGCCACCAGGACAGCTTTCTCCTGCCGACCTGGAATATGATCATATTAGCCAAAATATTTCGTCAACTTTTAATGTTCTTAGTGTTGTGCCTCTCCCAGTGTGTCAACATTCCCATTTGTATAAAGGTTGGACACAGTCTAGAGTTCTTAACATCTACATTGCCCAGAAAGGTCTTCCCTGATAGTGTCTTTACTGAGCATAAGTCAAGCTTGTTAGTTGGTTTCTGGCTTTTGCTTCAGTTTCCAGACTAGCATCCTCTTTTCCCTTTATTTTTTTCTCATTCTGAGTATTCTGTCTGTGACTTTGATCCCAGTTACAGAGTTTCTACAGTACACAGAAGTTTCTCTACTCATATGTGTTGGTTTTGGATGAGATAAAATTAATTTTCTTCATACTAGCTAGTATGGGGCTATGTTTTGAATTTGTGTTGATAACACAAGGATATTTTAGCTACTGCTGAACAGTGCTTACACAGAGTCAAGGACCTCTCAGTGCTTCTCACACCAGTGCGTAGGCTGGGAGGCTAATATCAGAAGTTGGAAGGGGACACAGTTGGGACAGCTGACCTCAACAGACTAAAGAGATGTTCCATACCGTATGACATCATGCTCAGCTATAAACTAGGAATGAGGTTGTTAGGGGGGTTGATGCTTGGGGACTGGCTGGGCATCGCTCAGTTGGTGGTGAGCAATTGTTTTCATTTGCATCACTTGTCTTTCTTAGGTTTTATTTATCTCTCTTTGCTATTTTTCTTTTTATTGCTAGTGTTATTATTGTTGTTGTTGTATTATTATTAAATTGTTAAACTGATTTTATCTCAACCCATGAGTTTTCTAACTTTTACCCTTCTGATTTTCCCGTGCCATCCTGCTGGGGGCGACTGAGCGAGTGGCTGTGTGGTGCTTAGTTGCCGGCTGGTGTTAAACCATGACATCATACTGCAATCTGATTACATGGGAGCTATCTATAAGCTGATGCCACAAGGCTACATTAGCAAGGTATCAAGCCTACGCATACCTTTCAGTTGCATACATTAGGACACACCACTGTTCTTCTGCACCAATGCAGTTCCAGGGTTGACCTAACTTTTGTCTGGCCTGCTAGAAATACCGGCACAAAGATCTTGCATCTGTCTGTCCTCCTCTTCAGTAAAATTTTCTAAACTGGGAGAAAAAGCCAGTCAACCCAAAGAATTTTTATGCTGTTGGAGACCCAGCAAAGAATGAGAAAAACATGCCTTTCTGCCTCGTCATGTGAAACACAGATTACTTGGTACGGGCATTTCCTTGGTATTACAGTCTTAGTTTATCCAATAAAAATATCTGTAAATAGGCTAACAGTTTTTCAAGTTTCTTCTTTCTTTGGTGAATAACAAAAATGTCAATAGCTTTGATATAATCACTGGGAAGCAACAAACTCATTCAAAGTCTTTTGATACCTTGGCGGTACGCATATCTACCTCTACAGAACTTCAGTTATGCATTGCCAAAGTTGAGCAATACAATTGTAAAGCAATGGTAATACATTTACATAGTACATACTGAAAAAACAAGTTCATCCTAGGTATTTTTGGCCATGAGAAACAGCCTTTGTGGGTAGAGCAGCAAAAATTGTGACAACAGTTAATCTTTTATCCTTCATTACTCTCTCTCCTTTTTGAGAGGACTTACTTCTTAATATTAGGAGAAGCTTCCTAAATAAAATTGTAAAAAAATAGCTTGTCTTAAAAGGCCAAGGTCCCCTGACACCACCAGCACAGTCTCCCTTTATCTTCATTGAGCTGAGTGGAAGAAAGAAAAAAGTCAAGAATCAACACATTGTCTTGGACAACTAATACCAGACGTTGGAATAGGGCTTGTGCATCACCCTTGGACAGCCTTAGGGGAGAACATTACAAAATTATAAAACATTAAAACAGTCAGCAAACTGACTAGCAGAGATGTGGCCTCCCCCTGTTACTGTGGAAAATACTACTTAAAACTGCAGAGATGAAAGACCTTTTAATCTATTGAGGGAAGGATAAGATTCAAGTGAAATGTTATAGAGAAACTTGCTATAATTCTGCAGATATTTAGTTCTGCTTATGGCGTTAATACCATCAAAAGAACCCTTGGAAACTAAAGTGGAAATGGTAAGAAACTGATTTTAACAAAATAAATATTTAACTTGTAGGGTGGCCAAATTATTACTTGTAGGTAGAATGTGACCCACATTCAGCGGCTCTGCAATGCAGCCTGCAGCAGTTTTATTACTTATTAGAAACACACAGCTTATAGACAACCACAAATCCCAGGACATGTCACTCCTGAGAAAACAGATACTCTTCTTATCCCTCCCCTGGCCCAGAACCAGATTGATCAAGCCTGAGGCACTGTATGCTGAGAGCCGCAGGCCCTCCAAATTATCATGCTCCCCTCTTTTTAAAGTAGCTATTAGTTACTCTGAATAAGTTGTAACTCTCTTGTAGATTTGCAGTGCAGGGCCTTACTGGGATGATGTTGCTTCACTCACGACACAGCAGGCTATTTTCTTCAAGACTTTGCCTTAGTGAACTTCTGGTTACATGGTAAGGCGGGGGTGGGGCGGGAGGGGAACAACACCAAATCAAAAAAAACCCCAAAAACAACCTAATTTCCGTTTGCATGGCAATGTTACCCTTCAAGACCAGGAAAATATATTGATTAATAGCTGTTGGTGACTAGGAATCATCTCTATGATACGAGTGACCCCTAACTAAAATACAGGCAATGGCATGACAGCGGACTTTTGATCAATGACAGTAGACATTGGTCTATTCCTTTCTTCTAGCAAAAATGCAAAGAAAAGCAAAGAAAAGCCCTTCTTAGCCCTAGCCTTGGTTACCTGAAGGTTCACTTCACCTAAGCAAGCAGAACAAAAACACCTGAGCAAGATCTAGACGCATAAGCAACAAGGTGATCCCTGATTCAACCTCACAACTTTTTTTAATACCCAATTCATAATTTTGGGATTTTCTAAACTGAATATTAGTTTCCATGACACAAACAGTCCTTTGGTACAAAAAAGTCTTCAACTTACATTTTAAGGTATAAACCAACCGTTAATTATTGAGTGGTGGCATAAAGTTTTACCTGGAGACACGCTACCTCTGAACTTTCTGGTGCACCTGGCACCAACCTCTATCTGAGAAGGGACCCCAGGACTATTTATCTGAGCAGGACTATGAGACTACAACGACTGAGCCAGTCATCTGAGTACACTCTACTCAGACTAAGTAGCTGTAAAATTTCTAGGAATTTCCATTCAAATACTTTAACTCCAAAAGCTATATCCTTTGCCAAAACTCTTTTTAAGGAAATTTTGTGTACTGTAGTGGGTTCAGGTAGAAAGTGGTCACTAGAGGAATTTATAGTTGTGGGCTGCTTAGATATTTCAATCTTGTTTATGTAGTCTCTCTCTGGTAATAGAAAATTATGCTTCTAAAATCCAGCTAGATAGTGAAAAAGCATGCAAAGAAGACACAAAGAAAACCCCAAACATCCTGTTATTTTACCAGTTTTATCTCCTCCAGTCTTCCTCTCTTCAGTTTTCTGATGCTTACTTCTATTTGCCACATTTTGTTTATCCTTATATTCCTTCTCTACGGTTTCTCAGTGTGTGAATATTTGAAATGCCCTCAAGGTACATATCCAGCCTTGTATATTCAATTCAATTTCATTATGTTTGTAGATTTCAGTGCTGAAATAAACTCTGCAGCGTGTGGTGAAACAATAAACTTTGCAGGCTTGTGGTGCATTCTGAAAACTCTAATGGTATTGTTACTGATGTACTTGTCTCAAACAGCTCAGGATTTTAAAATCACTCCAGTTTTGTTCTGTCCACCCTTTTTTTTTTCCTTTTTATATGATACATATTTACATGATATATAAAAAAAATCTTGGTTCTTCATTTATACACGAAAAACATGTTTAGCATTTGTTTGTTGTAATAATACCACTAAATTGTGATAGTATTCCATATCCACAGCTTTTAAAAAAAGACTAGGAAAGTTATTGTTACTGCTTTTATTTCTAGTCTTCAGAAACTCCCACTGTGTATGATGTAGTTTTCAAACATAAAATAAAAAGTGGACCCCATTATCACGGATTTTGATCACCTCACAAACAATGCATTTATCTTCACAATAGAGCTCTCCTTGAGATAGGCAAGTGCTGTTATTTCCTTCTGTTTTTCAGGAATAAAGATGGTAACGTGAAGGTCAAGACAACAACACAAAGCACTTAGGCACCTAACAATTCAGATGGGAATTTCTAGGGAACTTAGATGCCTAATCTCAAAGACAACTAGAAGTCTCATCTTTAACTACCTAAACACCTTTCTATATGGATGAGGTTTGTCTCACATATGAACTACCTCTATAGATTATATTGGTTGTGTAGGTACCTTCTATCACCAACTGAGAGAGAGATCTTCCATAAATTTTGGGGGGTTAGATAAATCTCTTGATATGAACACTTGTGTCCTGGTTTCAGCTGTGACAGAGTTAATTTTATTTCTAGTGGTGGTTGTGTTTCAGATTTGGTATGAAAGGAATGTCAGTAATACACATTGTTTTAGTTGTTATAAGGCAATGTTTATAGTTTTCAAGCACTCTTTTCAGCTTCCCATACAATCTGAGAAGAAGCCCACACAGAATGATGGAATGACCAATGGCATATTCCGCACCATAGACACCATGCTCAGTATATAAACAGGGTTAGCTGAGGGGTGGGTACTCACAATCACTGCTCAGGATGGTGCTAATTCACCAGGTGGTGAGAGTGACTTGTGTTGTTATTATTGTTGTTGTTGTTATTATTGTTATTTTCCTTTTCTGATATTGTTCTATTAAACTAGCTTTTCTCAGCCCGTGAGGTTTTTTTCTTTCCCTTCCCCTCCTTTTCTCCCTCTTCTCCCTACCCTTCTTGGGGGCAGGGTGGGGAAGGACGGCGAGTGAGTAGCTGCGTGGTCTTAGCTGCCAGCTGGGGTTAAACCACAACAGTCCTTTTTTGGCATCCAATGTGGGACATGAAGGGTTGAGATAATGACAAACCTGATTAGAGCACATTAGAACAAATTTGTCACAAGCATTCATAGTATTGGGTTAATGGTCACAATGCTGCATCTTATAAAACGTAACTTGCTGTATGTGCTCCCTGTTCTGCTGTTTATCATCCCCGGGAAATGGCTCAAGATTATCATTTTTCTGTGCCTTGTAGTACGGGCTTATGATACGATGAAATTGGGTGTGCTGTGGCTGTACTTGTTAATGATTAAGAGCAATGAACAAGGGGAAACAGCAGCAGCAGTTTCATCTTTGTACTTTGGGAACGTAGAGGAAACTTTTAGTAATTACACTTTTTACCTTTTCTCCTCAGAGAACCGATCTGTGGGGGAGACACCTTCCTTCACCTCTGTTTTCTTCTCCAGGCTAATTTCAACAGCATTTGAGAATGTTGAATTGCCTTGGGATGCTCAAACCAGCATGCTTCTACTGCTCAGTCTTCTGAATGTGTTTCAGGTCTTGCTTAGGGTCAAACATCGGTGTGTATGCAGGCACAGTACTCCTGCCCGGATGATGGATACTGCGGCTGTGCCAACCCTCATGACAAGTGTTGCAGCTACTCCAATCCCCATGACAAGCGCTGTAGCTACTCCAAACCCCTTGATGAGCACTGTGGCTACTCTTAACACCTGCGATGAGCACTGTGGCTGCTCCAACCCCCATGACGAGTTATGCTGCTACTCCAACCCCTGTGACAGGTGCTGTGGCTACTCCAGTCCCTACTGGGCTGCGGCTACTGGACCAGAGAACCCACCCATGCCAGTATCAGTCACCCTTATACAGAAGAAGAAATACACAAAAAAAATCTGTTCTCTCAGCAAAGTACAAAGATGAACTAGAGTCATCACAAGAACAGGAGGAAGAACCAGAGGTAATCACGTGATCCTTATCTCTGGGTGAACTGTGAGATATACGAAAGATTTCAGTCATCATCCCGGCAAGTAAATTGTCATCGGCTGCTCTGATGCTGGGATAATAGGGCCAGTAGCTTGGAGTTAGAGGGCAGGCAAGCCAAGCAGTTGGGATCTCTGTCTAAGGAAGGGGGCATTGGCAAGACAATTGGAAAAAGAACACAAACCCTCAACCTCTGGAGGTGACTTCTATTAGCCATGAAGGACAGGTAACCCTTCAAGGAAGATATTATATGTCACCCAGGCAAGTGGACACAGATCCAGATGAAGTCTGGTGCATCCGACACATATGGTGGAAGGTTCTACAGAGTGTACCATCATCATGTGCCAGCTCATTGGCAGCAATGAGCTGGGGAGACGAAGAAGCATCCAGGGTGGATGCAGTGGCTGGCCAACTCCAAGAATATGAAGAAAGTCTTTCTACTTCCATATGGGCTTGAGTTTCAGCTGTGGAAAGACTGGTCTGGGAGGTCCAGCAGCTCAAAGAGGATAGGTCCTACTCTCCACTTGTACATACCAGTATCTCAGCTATTAGTAGTAAGCATTTTCCAGCTCCGGAAAGAGGATATAGAGGGTACACATAATGAGGCACCCTGTGATTTTACCTTCGCATCCACAGAAATGACGTAAGGAACTGGGATGGAAAACGTACCTTGATCCTACAGGCATGGGTACATGAGTTGCAAGGAAAAAAACAACCACAAGAGGATTAATTAGTTACTCAGGGTGCCTTGTTCTCTCTCTTGCAGAGGGGGGCTGATGGATAAACTTGAAATTAGGTGATGAAAGTTACACGATATGAATTCGACTCTAGCTGACTTATCTGAGATTGTGTGAAAAGAGTGTGGCGGAAGAGGAAGGCTCAAGAGGATCACAGAATCATAGAATGGTTCAAGTTGGAAAAGACCTTAAAGGTCATCTAGTTACAAACCCCCTGCCTTGGCCAGGAACATCTTCCACTAAACCAGGTTACTCAAAGCTCCATCCAACACGTCCTTGAACATCCCCAGGGATGGGGCATCCACAACTTCTCTGGGAAGCCTGTTCCAGTGTCTCACCACCCTCACAGTAAACAATTTCTTCCTAATATCCAACGTAAATCTACCCACTTCCAGTTTAAAAACATTACATCTCTTCCTGTTGCTACACTCCCTGATAAAGAGTCCCTCTCCACCTTTCCTGTAGGCCCTTTAGTTACCGGAAGGTCACTATGAGGTCTCCCTGAAGCCTTCTCTTCTCCAGACTGAACAACTCCAACTCTCTCAGCTGTTCATCATAGGAGAGGTGCTCCAGCCCTCTGATCATCTTTGTGGCCCTCCACTGGACTACCTCCAAGAGTTCCATGTTCTTCTTATGTTGGGGCCCCAAGAGCTGGACACAGTACTCCAGATGGGGTCTCACCAGAGCCGAGTAGAGAGGCAGAATGACTTCCCTCGACTTGCTGGCTACGCTTCTTTTGATGCAGCCCAGGATGCATTTGGCTTTCTGGACTGTGAGTGCACATCGTCGGCTCATGTTGAGCTTCCCATCAACCAACACCCCCAAGTCCTTCTCCTCAGGGCTACTCTCAATCCATTCTCCACCTAGCCTGTATTTATGCCTGGGATTGCCCCAACCGACGGGCAAGACCTTGCACTTGACCTTGTTGAACTTCTTGAGGTTTGCACAGGCCCACTTCTCAAGCCTGTTCAGGTCCCTCCAGATGGCATCCCTTCCCTCCAGAATGTTGACTGCACCATACAACTTGGTGTCGTCAGCAAACTTGCTGCAGGTGCACTCAATCCCAACATCCCTGTCACCAACAAAGATGTGAAACAGCACCGGTCCCAGTACCAACCCCTGAAGAACACCACTTGTCACTGATTTCCACCAAGCCATTAACTGCAACTCTTTGAGTGCGACCGTCCAACCAGTTCCTAATTCACCAAGTGGTCCATCGGTCAAATCCATGTCTCTCCAATTTAGAGACCAGGCTATCATGTGGGACAGTGTCAAATGTTTTGCCCAAGTCCAGGTAGATGATGTTAGTTGCTCTCCCCTTACATACCAATGCTGTAACGTCATCGTAGAAGGTCACCAAATTTGTCGGGCACGATTTGCCCTTAGTGAAGCCATGTTGGCTGTCACCAATGACCTCCTCATTTTCCATGTGCCTTATCATAGTTTCCAGGGGGATCTGCTCCATGATCTTGCTGGGCACAGAGGTAAGACTGACAGGCTCATGGTTTCCTGGGTCTTCCTTTTTTCCCTTTTTAAAAATGGGGGTTACTTTTCCCCTTTTCCAGTCAGCAGGAACTTCACCAAACTGCCAGGACTTCTCAAATATGATGGATAGTGGCTTAGCAACTTCATCCACCAGTTCTCTCAGGACCCATGGATGAATCTCATCAGGTCCCAGGATCCTTTCTGAAGCCTCAAATATTTCAGTTGTGTGCTTGTATGATGACCCACTATCTTCAAAAGAGTAACATGCAGCTCTACGGTCTCTTTAAGCAGATCTATCTGAGGATTTGAGAACTGAAATAAAATATAAATAAACAAGTATGATGACTTTGGGCAGGATTTACTTATTGATTACTTTATATAGCAGGTATAACTTACGTAGCTGACGCAGTGCATTCTATTTGAAGTATTACTTGTTGTTCCTCTGTTTCTCTCCAGCATCATCTTACACACATAGACTTTGTCTTTTATGAGCTCAGATTATTTTCATCTTTAAAAAGTCTTTACAGCACATTGCAGGACAGCATAGATAAAGAATGTTTGTATTACTGACAAACAGAAATAACACAAAAAATTAAATAAATTAAGCTTGTCACAAGCTATTGCCCAAACAAAAAACTGCCAAAGAAGCTATGTAAAATTTTGTTCAGCTGTTTCCTCCTTGATAATCTTTGAAGTTCATTATAATTTTTTTATTGCTATTGATTTTACGTGGACAGAAATCAGATACAATGGTGATAGGCAGCACAAAAACCTACAAACAAAAGTTATATATGCAATTTAATTCCATATAGGACTCCTAAGAGCAACAACTGAAAATTCTTCCCAATTCTCAAACACTCTATGGTTTTATACTTCGATTTCTGTTCTGACTTTTACTAGAAGGTTATTTTTTAGAAATTAAAGGTCTAATGCAGAATCTTCAAAAAAGGAAAATCTTTCCTAGTAATTTTTCTATTTTTTGTAATGCAAAGCATATGATGACTACAATTCATTTTCTTATGTTTTCTTTCTAAAATTACCCATGCTTTCAATGTAGTGCTCTGCACTGTAACTCTACATGTACCCTACCTGTTTTTTTCTCAATACCTACTTAATTAATTTTAAACTTACAGTACTTCATCACCTTTCCTTACTTTTGCTACTCTTTGTATTCAGTTTGTAATACAAGATACTGTTATTATAGGGCAATTGGTGCCTAGATTTCAGTCCAAGATAATTAATCCTATAATACTTTCCAAAGAACTTCAGTTTGTATTGCAGTTTAACTGGCTGAGAGTGCTGGCCATGTTAGTATTTACTCACTGGCAATAATGTACTGAAGTAGGCATGGTCTGTATTACATAAATATTGATTAAGTGAAAGTTCTGTCAACGTGGAGAGCTGGAATACTATAATCAGTATAACGTAAGAAAGAAAATGAGTGAACGTAGCACCAGAACTTTGGTTTTCTACAGGTAAGAAAATAAAAAAGAAAAATTAGATAAGTGTTTAAGGAAAAAAAATGGGAGAGACTTTGGGAACTTAGGCCTGAATACATCCAACCTTGCTTTAAGCTCTTTCATAAGACACCTAAATAAGATTGCAGCTGATTCAAGTTCCCTATTCTCATAGGAGTTAAGGAGGCACCTCTAAGTGGTGATGTAGACTGAAAACCCCTTTGGAGACATTTATCTCTCACCATTGATTATAAAGAAAGTTTAGACTGACAATTTCCTAAACAGCATCTCAGCAAAGTTCTCGAATTTAGGTAGCAGGAACTGAGGCTCTAGGGGATGCTTCATCAACATTTACAATGAATAGCTGAAGAACTGAATGAGGGAAAGTATTCATTGAAATGGAGGGGAAAAAAAAAAAAGCTTAACCTTCAATCAATAGGTGTTCACTGGATAATTAATCCAAAGGCCCAATAAAAAAAGTTAATTTTATTCTCTCTAGATATTTCTTAATGAAATCTTATCACCAAAAGCATTTATCTAAATTGTTTTAGATTTGTGCTGGAATTTGGAATGTGGCTGCATCAGATAAATCTAAAGGTTCTTGGGGAACATTTAGTCCTTCTGAGATGATCTTGGTTCAGTTCCTCTGGGTCAGGGATTTTAAAAGGAAAAAGAGAGAAAGACAGACAGTTATCTTTAAACCTCTAAAATGGCTGTATCTCATTTTCTGTGATTGCAGTTTTGAGGAATGTTTTTCTTCTGTCTTGCTGGCAGAATTCTTTCTATGCATGGTTTTATTTCTAGAAGTAACATTTTAGGACAAAGGGACAAAATTCTTTTATGAACAAATTTTTTAAATAAAGCTCTTGTTCTTGGATTGAAATATTCAACAAAGTCACGTCACACATTACTCTGTTCATTCTTTATTGGCTGCTTTCATTTTTTGTCTAACTATCTGTAAAATAGCAGATAGACTGTAAACTACTACTGTTGGGCTTTAGGATAGTTAGTATGGTGTAGCTAAGACCTGAGACTCAGCATGGGCTCCTACTCCCATTGAATTTCCACCATTTACAAATCGTATCTTTTTAATGACATGGTACTCTGCCTTTGTTCAAAGAACAAATTATTACCATTTTAATTATTTACTGTTGCTATTACAGTTCCCTATCAGGGCTATAATTTCATTATGGTAAGCATATTGGGTGCTTGTATATATACATATCCATAAAACAAAGGTATAGTCCCTTCACAATTTAAATGCAATATAAAATTACTTTGTCCTATAATCATTTTTGTGTCTTTAAAAAACCATAAAATGTATTCTAGCCTATCTCTACATCTGAATATTTTTTTAAAAAAACCTAATAATTATTTAATCAGATGTTACATTTTCCTACCATTCATATTTTTCTCACTTAGGTGCTGTCTGCTACTTCTTCTGTGTTAGTTTATCTGAAGTGACAAAGAGTTTAATGAGTATTTGCAAATTATGGCTAGTGATGTATACTGTCATCTAAATGATGGTTGTTCTCCTTTGATCTGTAAGTGTATTTTGGTTTTTGTTTGTCAGACAGTGGACGTATGGAAATTTTTGTATTTTGCACAATATTTGTTGCATATATTACACTTTAACATGTCTTTTAAATAATTGTTGCTTTTCTGTTATTTCTGAATATATGCAGATATGGATATAGATAAAAATATAGAGAGATAGAGATATAATGCGCACACATATATAATATAAAGAAAATTTTGCAAGTCCAAGAGCCAAATTTACAAAGGTCTTATTGTTTTCAAATTGGAGCTCACATTCTTCATTTTTAGCTGAGGTGTGCAGCTTTTAGGAACAGAATCACAGAATGAGGGAACAGTTGAAGTTGGAAAGGACCTCTGGAGGTCATTTGGTCCAACCCCTCTGCTCAAGCAGGGCCACCTAGACCTGATTGCCCATGGCGATGTCCAGACAGCTTTTGAATATCTCCAAGGAGAGAGAAAGAAAAAAGTGTTTCCTGGTGTTCAGATGGCTCCTCCGCTGTTTCAGTCAGTGCCCATTGCCTGTAGTCCTGTCACTGAACACCACTGAAAAGAGACTGGCTCTGTCTTTGCACCCTCCCTTCAGGTATTTATCTACATTAAAAAGATCCCCCTGAGCCTTGTCTTCTCCAGGTTAAGCAGTCCCAGCTCTCTCAGCCTTTTCTCATAGGACAGATATTCCAGTCCCTTAATCATAGCTGTGGCCCTTTTCTGGACTCTTCCCAGTATATCCATGTCTCTGTCTTACTGGGGAGCCCAGAGCAGAACAGGACACCAGGTGCAGCCTTACCAGTGCTGAGCAGAGGGGAAGGATCACCTCCCTCAACCTGCTGGCAGCACTCCTCTGAACGCAGTCCAGGATGCCATTGGTCTTTTTAGCTCAATGGGCACATTTTTGACTCATGTTCAAGTTGGTGTCCAGCAAGACCCACAGGTCCTTTTCCTGCAAATCTGAAAAGAACCTTGTTCTTTAAAATTTGAATCATTTCTTGAAGGTATCTGCCTTGTTCCATTAGTTGTAGCCAAAAATAACACAACTAATATGAAATAATGTAGTATGTGTCCAACTCTATATGCATAGTCTAGAAATGATCAGAAAATGTTATCTGTACTGGAATAAGTATTTGACAAGAGCTCACTGGGAACTCACTGTAAGAGTACTTTTTCCTTATTTATCATGTAATACTTCCTTAGGTCTGAAATAAGAATCCATTTATAAGCTAGTCATGCATTTCTTAGCTATTACTGAGTTATTATTTCTCAACAGTTCCATGCGTAGACAAGCTCTAAACACAAGAAGCACTTAGGTTTCTCTTTGGAGTAATATAGTTGAAACAATACAGCCATGACCCAATGTAATGAGGTATAAAGAAGGGCCTGAGAATCCAAAAGCTTTCCCTGTGGATTCATAGATACAGGCACTGATTGGATCTGTTTGTGTCTGAGGTAGAAATAGATGTGGAAAGCCAGCAGGCAGCATGTTCCTCAGGGAAAGGAATTCTGGCCATTTCAGAAAGCCCAGCACAGAAATTGTGAACAAGGAAACTGTCAGTTCCTGTTTGCTTCCACTTTATTTAGGAAAATGAGAGTTTGTGCCTGTTCCATGGAGGTAAATTGGATGGCACCAAAAAAGCACCCAACCGGTGTCTGTTTCGCTTCATGATGGAAACTTAACAGTAAGACCTGAATGCTACCTGTCCAGGATCGACAATACATAAGTGCATAAAGTAACCCAGTGTATTGGTTTAGTTCAATATTGCAAAGGATTGAAAAGACTCTTGAGAAAGAGAGACAAAGAGAGAACAGGGTCTATTGTTACTGAGCTTTTCATGGAAAGAAAATATTCACATAAGGACGTAAGTCTCAAAGTAATAGGAGTCTTCTCCAGATGACAGAAAGTAATAAGCCTTAGGAAAAGATAGACAGATCATAGACTGTTATGAAGAGTTTTTCCCATTAAATGCTTTGGTTTTAAGGAAACAATTATTTGTTTACTGTGTTCTTGAATGCCTTATACTGAGACCATAGGACGTCAGTGCTACTGACGTCAGTCTGTTATGAGTATATGAAAACTCTGTCCTGAGAGAAGAGGCTGCTTGTACCTTGACTCCTGCAGGGGTGACTCAAAGACACCATCTACACAAGTTTCCACTGCTGTACATCTGTTGTTTCTGGCCCTTTGCCCGAGTCAGGGAGCTGGTGGCAACGCACCCATTTGCCCTCATTTCCCATATGTGAAACTCCAAGTGTAGTGCTGGAAGGGAGGAAGGAAGGGGAAAAGGAAAAGAAATGTGATTAAAAACCTGAGATTAGGCTGAAAACCAGGCAGGTTACACACTCATATTTCAGAGTGTCATACTCCCTTATGCATGAGTTCAAATGTAACAAAAAGATCGCTAGGTTTCCAAGCTCAACCCTCATCAGTGACAAAGGAACCCTCTTTGTCTATGACAGTCTAACTGAAGACTTCTGGTACCATTAGTTGAGAACATGTAAACTCACTGATTCCTGACACACGGGATTTTATTGGATCTATTGTCATGATCGGGCATTAGCCTTACGTCTGATTTAATAGACCTGCTGTGGAAATCCACTTTAGTAGATCTCTCAGGCGATAATCTGTGGGCTCATGACACTTCTGGACAGTGTATAACAAACCTTGGAGAGGAAAAAGTATTTAAACAAAAGGACAGCAATATAATACAATATCTGTCATCTTTACCTCTAAAAGTTTTATTTGTATAGCTGAACACGGCTTCTGATTCTGATTTAGGGATTGCAATTAGCACTTAATTTTGTCAAGATGCAGTGGTGATAACTGCATGGACTGTTACGTCTTCAGGTGAGCAAACACATTGAACAGTATTTATAAGAGGCATGCTGGAATTCACTACAATATACAAACAAACACATTTCAAAGTAACTTGTGACTACTGACACTTGCTTCCATTTAATTTTTATTAACTATTGCTTATTACCTGAGTCAAGAAAAATCTGTGCATTATTTTATCAAAATGTGGACAGGTATTTTTCTAAACAGCTCCTCAAAGACTCTTTAACTGTCTTCTTCTATTGTTAAAGTACTCAAGGAAATTATTAATGAGTACTGCAATATTGCACAGATGCCATGGTACAAAGTGACCAGAGGGAAAGAGACAACGCTAAGTGGAATTCATTGGAGTAGGTGGGGGGTGAGGAAAGAGAAACAGTCAAGGACAATTTTACTTAGACAAATGAGTAGGATAAGATCTACAGCCAGGAAAACAAATGAGGAGGCTGAGAAAGAAACAAATGAGCAATAAAACGAAACCCCATAGAGCAAAGCCGTGCTTGTGATGAAGGGAGCCAGCAGTATATTTTAAGGGCACAACAGAAGAATTTTGTGTACACTTTCACCTATAAGGTGTCATGAGGAAGTCTAGAAGTTTGTCTGCTGTTATGCAGGCACGACACCTATCTTCCAAATCATATTAGGTCACAAAATCATCACCAAGCTTCTCATGAATTAGGAACTTTGAACTGTGAAAATTAGTTTTCCAGTGATGTGTCTCCTAAATGATTCAGTAGTCTAATGTCTCTATTTAAGCCAACAGTAGCTACACAAGCGGTAGGATTACTGAGTCCTACTGCATACAGAAAACAAAAACATTACATTGAGCCCATGATGGAGTGACAGAAGAAAGAACAAGGTGTGGGGTGGATTATGAGCATGGTAAAAGGAGGGACAACAAACACAAGTTGTGGCTTGGGAGATTCAGACTGAATGTTTGGAAAAGTGTCATCCTATGAGAGTTGGGGAGCACAGGGAAAGATTGCCCAGTGCAACTGTGCTATCACCACCCCTGGGTTTGTGCAAGACTTGTCCAATCTAGGCAAACACTGAGCTGCTCTATCACAGTGACAGTCCTACTGTAAAGGGGAGCTTGGACTAGATGACCTCCAGAGGTCTGTGCCAACCCTCATTTCTCTTGTTCTGTGGTTGTCTACTTCTACTAAACCTTTTCCTCTGAGATAACTGGTGCTGCTGTGATGCAATAATCAGGATCTCCAGGTACAATACAGCAGCAAATCAAAGAAACAGTGAAACACAGAAAAGATGAACAGCAGAATTTAGCGATATTTACCTGAATCTCTGGATTTTTTTACAATATCATATACATCTGAAGAGTGGGAATTTCAGGACTCCAAATAGTGCCCCAATCCATAATATTTATTCTGTAAATAGAATAAGACACTAGCAGAGCACATACCTGTTATGTGCCTATCTTGTTTCCTGAGGCAAAAGTGAAGAATTCAGTTCTTGTAACCTATTCATCTCTCCTGTCTCTTGTCTCTGGTTAGAATATACTTCTCTGATTTCTTGCTGTGCTTCTTGCTAAGGATTCTGATTCTTTATGCTTAACATGCTGTCCTCCAAATACACTGCAGCAGCAACATTAGTCACTTCAGGACAAAGTGCTTTTGGATACAGTGCATTGTTTTCTTCAACAGACAAATAAAATGGATGGTATAGCTGAGACTGCTTCTACTGCAGCTTTTAATGTCTCTGACCTTCTCCAGTCTAACTGGAAAGAAGCACATAGGTAATGACTGATTTACCCTTTGTAGAGACATTTAAAATCGTGTATTGCAAGTGCAAAACAGCACCGGTCTGATTTTAGGGGTGTATGTGTAATTTTTACGTGTACTTTCTAAAGTACATGCATATATACTTTATATATACTTTCAAGTATAAGTATATTTTCTATCAAGGCCAGGTTGGATGGGGCTTTGCGTAACTTGGTCTAGTGGAAGGTGTCCCTGACCATGGCAGGGGGGTTGGAACTAGACGATCTTTTTTAAGGTCCCTTCCAACCCAAACCATTCTATCATTCTATGATTCTGTGATAAATATAAGATATAAGGCATTATTCCTCCAAAAAGTTCATATCAGAAGGAATATTTTTTCCTTATTTTCTTTGTAGTGTTTCAGAAACAGTCTGAACTGGGGCTACTGAAAGTCTGTGGCAGATTTTGCCAAATATTGCTCATACTGGATCCTGTGGCAGATTATACAATGTATAAGAAATTTCTTCAGGCAATTTCACTAACACTTACAAAACCTAGCAAATACCACAAAACTTTCCTGTCTTTAGTGAGATGCTTTAGATAATTCTGACTTTTTACTTTTGACTAGTCTTGGCATTTAAAAATATTGCATTTCTAAAATATTTTTCATTCCCACAGACAGCTCCGTCTCTTTGTCCCTCAATTTCTTTATGAAACCCCTAGAAAAATCTTCTTTCTCTTCACTGTGAAGGCAGGATTCATCTCACCTAACGTTGGCTGCCTAAAAGTTAGGCATCAAGTCTAAGATAGTCATTAAGGTTATAGTCTAGAGCTCAGAAAGAGTGAGCAAGAGAGAGAGTGATTCTTCCTGCAAGTCTTGGACAGCTATTACAGGATGGCATGAAATTTCCTCTGGGAGTGACTGCTTATTCTTTCCACTGACTACATATGGTGCCACTCACTCAGCTTCAGAGATGGTAACATGAGGTGCAGCGGGTCCTTCCCTTGGATGACTTTTCTAGGGTGCTTAAGACGACTTCGCAACACCAATTTCTGTGGAATGAATCCTGATTCATGTATGCCTGACGGTATTTAAATGAAGGGGTTTGAGTCTCTGGTGATGTAAAGATGCTTAATTTTTAGTATTCATATTACAGCAGCATTTGGAGAATGACTTGTGTTTGCTGTGAAAAATCAGGGTAGCTGCGGTTAGTGCCTCAATCAGCTTAAAACCTTAGACACAAATTTGAAAAAAACAGTTGTTCACATTTTTTAAACTACTATGTAAATTCTTCTTTTTCAGGTAAATGCTGTGGAAGAGCCACTTTCCAAGATGTTTGCTGCTAGATATTTGTATAAAAACAATACATGGTGGAATAGCATGAAATTTATATTTTATAGAACTATTCTGTTAAATTGGGTTAATAGGGTAGGGTCCATCTTTTGTTTTGTGTTTGAATTGTGCCTTATGTACTATTTATTGTGTTTGACCTTCGCCTGGGACTCACAGGTGCTGCCTCGGTATGAATCTCCTTAAGACTAACTGTTGTCAGCTCTTTTGGTCAGTGACTCATAAAATCAACATTACATTAACATATATTTGGAAACGCACTCCCTTAACAAAAAAGCCACAGCCTCTTGTATCTCATTTTTAAACAAAAGTTTCAGCTCTGATGAAAGTCTATATCTGAAAGACACTCTAAATCACGGCAACAATGTGCAATTTATGGGTTTTGTAAATGATTTTGTTCATGTGGTTTTTTACAGTTTTTCTCAAGGTTAATTTTCAGGCCTGTGTAAAAGATTAGCAAGAATTAAAGCAACTCCATGCAAAGATTTAATAGTAGTAAAAGAAATGTAGAAACATGGTTGCTTATATACCATGAATAATCATATTTAGGAGGATCTGAGCTAGCATAGCCAGTGACAGCACCTTGTTTTTGTTTTATAGTCTGTGGTTCTAAGTTGGAAAGATGAATTAATTTTTTGGACAGAGTGTTTTTCTCTGAAAAAATGCAGAACAGTAATTTCCAAAATAATATTTTTTTTATTTTCATTTGGCTAGGTTGTTTATTGCCTAAACATGTTTAAAAATATGAAAATGCAAAATTTTGATTGACTGCTTCTAAATATTATTCTCTTTTGAATTTTTATTGTTATCAAAATAACTGTATACAAGGTTATGAATAGGATGAAAAAGTGAATCTTATGGGAATAAAATACTTATTTCAGCCTGAAACACTTTTCTTTGTAGTCTGCTTTTAAATTCTTGGGGTTTTGCCTAATTAAACTATATTGAATATTTGATATTGCCCAACTTTATAAAACTATTCAAGGTTAAAATATGCCCGTTATTCACTTAGAATCACTTATTATGATACCTGAATGGGAGGGAAATCAGGCAGTGTCCAGTTAGTGTCCTTGTTGTGAGACGTGACTCACGAAGTGTTTGCAAAGAGATGCCAAAGAAATGTTTCTTCTGCCCGTACCAATCCCAGGACTAAATTCATTTTACTTAACAAATCCTTGTATAAGTTTCATTAGTATACTTGGAATGCATAGTTCTGTGGTGAGCTATACCAAGTGATACACTGGGCACTGACTCACATGCATAAGCTAGTTTCTTTACTTCTTATGAAGTCCATCTTTCTCCCTAGACACAATGTAAATCCTTTCATACATTGGTTATCTTTCCTTCTGAAGTCTGGATATGGATTAATGGATTCAGTTCTGTCATAAAAGGTGCATCATGTACTGTACTACTAAATATTGAGTAAGATCTGGTTAAATACGACAAAGAATATTTCTTCTCCTTTTTTTGTCATGCCAACAAGGAAATCATTTAGTTAAATAAAAAAGATAAATCAAAAGATGCCTTTCTATGATGATGATGATGACTGTTTTCTCATTATTATTATTTGTATCACAGTGATACTGAGAGAACATGATAGAAACTCACTAATTGGGTTCCATGAAAACTATAGTTGGGGGCTAAACAGATTGCTGTCCTTAATATTACTGTTTTATGGGCTTAAATAATGCAGGAAGGCAGGTGGGTTTGCCCCAACAGGGAAGAAAAATGAGTATCTTATTCTCTGTACTTATTACTGTTGTCTTATATTATGTACAAATTCCCATAGGTTGCGTAGCACTGAAACTAGAAACTAGAGATAGAAAAGATTTAGTCCCATCTGAGCAATGCTCTCTGTGACAGGCAAAAAGGAAATCACAGTGGAAAAACTGGAAGCCATTTT
This sequence comes from Burhinus bistriatus, assembly GCA_013397275.1. NCBI lineage: Eukaryota > Metazoa > Chordata > Aves > Charadriiformes > Burhinidae > Burhinus > Burhinus bistriatus. Next base: position 37,112 of record VYXH01011228.1, on the reverse strand, counting down.
TGATCTCTTCAGTAGAGGAAGAACCAAACTGTATATTTATGGAGCTGGAGTAGGAGCCAAGTCATAGATGACAAAGAACTGCTTCTCCTAATAGTTTCTTTATAGCTGTAAAAAAAAATTTTCTTCTATGCTGTAGCAAAGAACAAGGGCACCAGATATTTTATATTTATCCTACAATGTCTGTTCAAGGCAAAAAGTCTTCTTTAATTTACTTTTCAGCTGGTAAAAAGTGAGGAAAATGTGTACTGCTCATAGTGTTACAAAATACAAGTAAATTAATCAGTGTAACTACCTAGGAAAGACACAATTTGAGATCCCCTTGAACAAAAATTACTGCAGAAACATTGGTGCCTTGATAACATTGTAATCTACAAGTAGTTAGAGCTAGGTTTATACCTATCTAACTGTTCTCCTGACAAGTCCTTGAACATTGCCAGCAGGAAAGTTTCTCTACTGCTAGGACACTCTCTGAAGAAGCATTGTCTGTTTTGAAAATTTATATAGTGTTCTGTCAGTTCCCAAGAATTCTTGAAATTTGCAAATGAAAATGTAAAGTTCAAAACATGCATTTTGGACAATTATGTACTTAGCATGCAGAGTGTATTATGTTTTCTGCCGTATTTTGGGCCTTTTGAAATGTTCTCTCAGTAGTAGATTGTATTATCAGATGGGCAATTTACGTACATGTCTTGCCTGTCAAATCGCTTCCCTTAACTATAGACTTGGATGTGAGTGAGTAATGAATAATAGATGTAACGCCATTCAAAATCTGTCATGACGTACTGGTGCTCTCACTTAAATCCTACTGATCCTGGTGCCTCTCCCTGACTCACAGCTGCTGTTTTGCTGCAAAAATACATCAATTAAATAAGGGGAAGATGAGAACAGGAAGTGTCTTGCATAATTCCTTCCTTCATCCTTTTCAATTGCTTGCTAGGGCTAAGTTCTCCTGTAAAAGTTACCATTTTGTTGGTTACTAAAATATTGCATTATCTTTCCAGAGGCACAGTGTTCCCTATCATGTTTTTGCGGATTTCTGTGCTATCCTGAGACATGTCCACATTACGGAAGCACTTATAGCTTCTGCTAAGGGCCTCAGAACATAAAAGATGTATTCTGTGACCTCTGGTGTGCATACGTAAAGATGCATGAGCCTTAGCGTGAATGAGTACTGCGTGGGAGATACGGGAGCTGCTGTTACAGCGGATGCTCAGTGCAGCAGACTCTGCTAACGGAGCCTGCTGCGGTGGCTAGTGCAACGCAAGAGGACAGGGACACGGCCTTCCAATATCCTTTTTCCACCCACCTGTTTTGACCAGCTAGGCCTAAGGACCAGGAATGGTTTGTGATTATTCAACAGGAAGAAACAGACAAAAATATCAAACAAAAAGACTTCTTTCCGTTTCTTCCCTTAATTTCTGCCTTCACCAAGCTAGTAATCAAGCTTGCCTTCTTTGCTGTTTTTTTAGTCTCTCTCTCTTTTTTTTTTCTTTTTTTCCCCCTTTTCTTCACTGAAACTGTAATGATCTTACTGTTCTGGCCCTACAGCATTAACATTTCACTAGTCTCACTAAGTGTCAAAAAAACAATTTTGCATATGCCAGCAAAAACTCAAAATATGTCTTCCCTTTCTGTTTGAGACATAGAAAAGATAATAGGGTCAGGTTGCACACTTTCTCACATCTTCTGCAGTTCATGTTGAAAAGGATTCTCTTCCCTTATTTAACATTATAGACGTAATTCTGCTGCATCACTAAATTTTTACTGAATCTGAGTTTTCCAGGCATAAAATGAAGTAAGTAATGGAATTAGGTGCTTTTTTTTTTTTTTCCTTTTTTTTTTTTTCTTGTGGCAACTCCTTTGGCTTTTTAATGTGCATGTGATCTTTCTCTCCTTATGTTCTTTTTCTTCCAGTCTCTCCTCGTTACCCCACCACCTGCCATCCTGACCCATCCCTTTACCCCCTGTAGTCTATCACCTACAGCATAACAGCTGCTTGCCACTCTTCTCAAAGAAAGAAAAATTAACCAGAAATTAACATCTCCTTGTTCTTACATTATAAATCCAGCATCACTTAAAATAACATTCATAATTATTTATCCCCTGATATTTGTCCCTTGATCCCTTTCCTCCAGTTTGCAGCCTGTCCTTGTGACAGTGTATTCTTTGATCACAGGGAAAATTTTGATTGAAAGCATGCACTTCAGCAAGCTTAGCTGAAGTTCGTTTAAAACCAAAGATGTTCAGGATCCCTCCTGGGAAGCCTGGGACCTCACTGGATTCTGGCAACGTTGATTCCTGGTCCCGCCCTCTGTACTGTGGCACACAGATTTGCACACAAAAGCTAACTGCAGAAGTCATGCTGGCACAGAAATAAACTTCTCAGTTTCCCCTTCACCGTTGTAAATGAAAGCTCTGTTTTCCTTAGCCTGAAGTGTCTTTGGCTCCTCATTGAAGCTAGGAGACTCAAAACTATGCTCATATAGCTGCACCTTTAGCACAGGCTGCTTTGGGAACCAATAAACCAATTTCCCCTGCCCTTGATTGGTCTCTTGAGGAGCACAGCATGTTCCCAGCCATTTTCAGATGCCAAAACTGTCATGACAAAGGCAATTAATATGGTAACAAGAGAGTTAGCATCCAAAACACTGTTTCCTGAGGGGCTTGTCACATAAGCTGCAGAAAACATTAGAAACAGTTACAATCTGCATTTCTTTCCCCAAATGCAAATTTCTGCGAACCCTTGTAATTGCCCACATCTTGTGTACTTGCAGTCAGGCAAAGATCAAAAGCCTGATTGAGTCAGACGCAGAATATATTACTCTTCATAGAAACTCAGACCAGTAAAGGCTGCTGCGGTGAAGGAAGAAAGGCAACGAGCAAATCAGTCTGGCAATGGAAACACATGTATCTCCCAAATGAGTATCTTATCTGTATGTTACTGGGAGATTTGTAGCCAAACTGGATGTCCACACACAGTTCAGACATAATCAAGGAGTGTCTGATTATTGTATCATGGTGACTGTTGGCTTTTTTGTTAGACTGTGGTGTAAATAAGTTGTTAAATACATTGGTTCAGCTTCTCAGATGCGCCCATAGATGCTGGACACAGGTGGTAAGACATAAAGGACCAATTATTTTATAGCAGTCCTGGGGCTGATTCCAAACCTAATTTTGTGAGTCTAATTCCAAAGGGCCATTATGTTCAGAGGGCTCACTGTAACACAGCAGCATTCTGAACCATACCACTATAATCCAATCAGTATTGCAAAAGAAATGGCATATTTCCATTTCGTATTCCCTCTCCTCAAGAGAATCTTCGTCTGCTTTGTTAAATTGACTTTATAGCCCATTTATGCTAGTAAAGCACCACAAAGAATGAGATCAAGAATCTGGCCCATTTCTGTGTCTAACTTAATTGCGTGCCTTAATGAAAACATAATAGTATAAGTAATATTTATTTTCATGGTGTGGGATAAAATACATTTACCTATGAATCCACATAGGTCTCCAAGGTTTTAACAATTAAATAATTTTTAATACATATATATATGTATTTATTACTCCTTTCTTGGGCTAAAGTGGAGCTATTCTGGCCCCTTGGGTAAGTTTGTAATTATGCAGCCTTAGAATACCAGTATGTGAAGCTTTTCCAGCCTACCATTAAATCCTTCTATGAAAAAAGTGGATTATGTATATAATAGACTCTAACACTTCCTGACTCTCTGCTCCAAAAAAAGTGGAAACCAGATATTAATTCAAATTATCTAGCTCATTTGTGATTCTCACATTCTGAACATTATGGAAAACTCCACGCCCACCATCAAAAACTGCTAAGCTCCTGTGTAGGTTACTGCCTAGGTTTCACATGTTTAAAAGGACATTTTTATGGCCAATAGGAGGATGAAGGAGATATTTTTCAAAAACTCTATGCAGACAGAGAAATAATAACAGAAAAATGGACTCAAAACAAAACTATGCCATTCAAAAAGTGGCATTTTTAATACCAGTGTTTGCAGTGAAATATGAAAATTTCTGTGCCAGTGAAGCACTGAGAATACCATTCTGAAATCAGCACTGTTAGTCAACTTCTTCCAAAAGCAGTCTGAGATTCTTCCTGATCAAAACATGTTAGCGTCTTAAAGGCTGTGACACAGCAAATCTTCCTACCATCTGACCATTGCTGACACTTGCTTCATCCTGAATGACACTACGAACTCGTGTAACTTTTCTGACTTGTGTTGCCAGGTGCAAACCCTAGTGTTCCTTCTTATAAATAGAAAAGATGGGCCTCTGGCCCCTGTCGGAAGTATTTGAAACTAAAGGCACCTCCTGTACACAGTTGCAACCTACAAAGTCTGCATACTTCTCATTTAATTGGGACATGTATTTCATGACACTGGAAGCTATAGACTCTGTAATGGGTCAGTAGGAAAAGAATAAGCTATATCTGCATTATAAAACTTGGGTATGAGACCTTCTTGTGCTGTAGGTGCATGCTGGTGTTTTTTTCTTTGTGAACTGTACATTCAGTCATGTGCAGGTTTCATGGAGAGAAAGCACAAGCTTATACCAGAAATAAGAGTTGTGGTATATTCCATGAGTGCCTGATCTGGGCAGACAGTAGGACAGGATAACAAGAGGGTGCCATGGTACATCTTGGCAGGTACAGCTGCACTCATGGATACCTTCAGAAGGTATCCATTCACCCCATCCAGCAATTTGAGTTGCCTTCTGGAGTTTCCTGTCGCTTGAGTGTTATACTCATTCAGTGGCATATGAGGTGCTTGAGCAGAACCTTTGCTAACGAGCATACATGCACCTTGCAATTTTGAAGTCCCTTTCTCCTTTCACTTTTCTGATCTAAATCCCAATGCTGTATGGTATAAGACCAAACTTTTGCTTGAGGAACATTAAATTCTTTGTTTGTATGCAAAGGGTGACAGCAATCTATGACTCTCTCAACCAATAATTAATGGATTTTAGCTAAAACGGTTATGTAGAGAATGTTGTTCATGCAAATGATATTGGCTAATTCTTTTTTTTTTCCTCCAGTTAATTAAGAAACACAGCTCCTTCATCTTTTTATGCAAAATCAGAGCCATGAATGCATATGATAGTATTTCTAAACAAGAGGAGCAATCTATTAGCTTTGATCCACTTTTATAGCCTTATCAGCACGCTGTGGCGTTCAAGTTCTAGCAGTTTCCAAACACCCAGTCAGCAGAGAACTGACAAGGTGGGGTAAACATGGCAGTCTTCAGGTTCTCATTGAATCAAATGCTCTTTCATCGCTGTTCCTCTACCAGAATAGCCAGGCACAGCATCCCAGCAGCTGAGACACCTGCCATACTGTGCCAGTATTGACCAAGTGCTGATTTTGGATGAGAAGGGGTATGGTTAGTAAAGCCCCTCTTGATTGTCATTTGGGGTTCCCACCTGAGAAATTGCACACGTAAACCTATATGCGACAGAATTAAAATGTGTATACAACATTTCCTGATGTGTAGTCAGCACAATAATTTACTACAGACACTCACATTGAGTTAGAACTTCACCTTCTGTTTCCAGAAGAGTAGACTGGGAAAGCTAGAATGAAAATAGAGCCAACTTACTATTCCTACAGACGTACAGGGCTATTTTACCTCAGTTTGTGTGCCACAGGTGTGTAACCAGTTCTCCCATTATATCTCATGGAAAGATTTACCCCATCAAACATAAATGTCTACAGGGTAGACATTTAGATCTGATCTAGTCACTGTGGACTACCTTTATAGTCAATGCTGAAAAGAAGACAACCTGAAAGGGTGATTGATTCTATCCTAAAGTAGCTATCTGGAATAGGGCAGATGAATTGCATCCTAAAACTGCTTATTTCTCTCCATTGACTATAAAGGGAGTATGCAGTGATTAACTTGGATGTAGATGTCTGAAGTTAAGTGAGATGAATACCATCCTAAGTGACTTGTAGAGTTTTCCTCACCAATCTTTCTGTCGTGAGAGGATCTGTGCTTGGTTTATGTCATCAGTCCAGAGCAGAATCAAAATTAGACACATCAGAGATAAATGGATACCAGGATCCATGTCACAAACAAGCAACAACAAGTGCTGCTTGCTTTTCTTACCGGGTGGTGATACGTTGCTCTGCTTTTCTAGTAGGAAAGTTGTTCAGTCTCTGTGAATATTCAATACAAACTAAAAACTGCCTCTAGAACAGTATCATTCCAGTGAAAAAGTCTGTTGAGTAACTCCCACTTTAATTATTCTTTGTGCTAAAAAGAAAACTTTGAATTACACAATTATATTAACTTGCTATCCACCAAAAAAGTAAAAGAGTGCACCGTAAAATGCATTATTTTTAATACAAACTGCTATTTGCATTCAATCACTTGTCAGGTATTAAATTCAGGCAGAGTCAGGAGAAAACAGAGGAAAAGCAGTACTTCTTCTAAGACACCACATATTTTCATCATAATATGATTAGTACTGAAATGCAGAAGTCCGCATATATGTGTTAAACTTCTAAAATTCAGGTCTTAAAAAAACCTCTTTAAAAAATGATAACTGAATATTAACACACTTTCCTTAGGTGTGTTCTTATTTGTTGCTTGCAGGCAGTCAGAAAATATTAAATACCTCTGAATTTAGTAGAGAATTAGTGTTTGGTAACTACAGTAAATGTATTTACTTTGTGAAGGGCTGCGGAGGAAAAGAATTTCCTAAGTCACCATGAGTTGAGTTACATACTAGGGTATTATCAAGGTATTCTTGGTTTATGGTCACAAGTGAAGCCCTGACCAAAAAATAAACAAACCATTCTTTAAGATTTATTTTTTTCTTAAGTTGCTAGTGCTTAACATAAAATTGCATGGGTTTGGGTTTTGCATCCTTTTAGAAGCTGCTCTGACTGGTGATAGCAAACCTAGGCTACGACTGTGGTAAAATATAGATTTACCTTATAGTACTGAATCTTATATTCTTGCCCTAAATACTGAAATTCTCCTATCAACCTTTAGAATGAAGCACGACTATTAGAAATTTAGAATTAAAAAACTAGACGTGCAGAGTCAGGCATAGTGGCTCAGAAGTGAGAAAGAAAGAACTGGGAATCAGACATAATAAATCACGCACTATATTTACTTTGCAGAACGCAGGTACAGGATCGATGGTTCTCCAATGCTGTTGCATACACTGCTGACACATTAACTGATGCTGTGACTTTGCATGCTCATATTCAGAAGGAATGACTTGTTGCCAGTGGCTAAGGAAAAACCTGTAAAAAATATTTGCGCGTATTAGATTGCTGCAACTTTATACACAACGCAAAGGACTCTTATCCTTGACAAATAGCAAAGGTATAGGTGGTGAGATGTTGAAGAACACTTCTGTGCGTGATGTAGTACAATCTGCAGGCAGAGCATGTGCACAGCAAGGTGCTGTGATTGCCAATGCTCCGTCTAGACACCCTCCCAGTGTAACTAAAGCTAGAACACTGCAGCTGTTGGAAGAAGATGAAACTCAAGAAAGGCTCTGCAAACCTTGTCTGATTCATTGCTACACCTCAGACAGGTGGGTACTGAAATCTCCAGTTCCTTTTACACTATCACAAAATGATCAAACTGCTCTAGAAGCATACCAGTCACCAGACTCTCTTTTTCAAGAGAAGTTACGTTTTACAAGGAAATATTATTTCATGGAGAAAAGATTATTTTACCAGAAAAAGTGAAGAAACTATATTTTGGAGACTTCATTAAGGTATTTGGGGTACATGTCATATGAATGTTTGTCCAGTGACAGAGAAAAACATTACTATTATTATGGTCAGTATGTACTTTGTCAAGAAACCGACTTCAGAAAAAAAATCATTAATAGTTACTCACATGCCAGACCAACTCTAGAAAATTGAGGAGATGTGGACAACTAAGTGACAAAGGCAGAAGTACTGGGATACAGCTGACTAGTTTTTAAATATGTATTTTCCCAACTTTTCTAGTTTGAACTATTTAAATCACATGTGGAATATATATGCATGGTTGAAAAAAATCAGATGAACTTGTCATAGCCAGTAGCCTACAATTTGTCATTTCATGGCTGTTAGGACAATTACACCTTCCAAATTACTAGCTGCCAAAACTGTCCTTAAGATAATGGTGAAGGGTAGTGAGCTATGTGCACAGCATATCTTTGAACAAAAGGGTGAATTTCTAACTTTACTCTATAATACATATACAGATCAATGCTGTTAACCATAGTCCAGCCCAACTGATTTCGGTGAGGGAGCAGAAGTGCTAAATTCAATGATAAAGGATAAACTCTAGATTAGTAATATGAAGTCAATCTTTCTGAAAATTAAAAAAAAAGATAATAATAATGTATAAAGGCAGGAAAATTATGTGCTCTAAAGTATGGACAATATTCTAATAAAGACAAAATGTAAAATCATTTGGTCTTTCCTTGTCAAGCGAAAGATGCTCAGAACAGTTGTACATCAATTCAGAAAGCAGGGAACGGTACTCAATTCAGCCTTTCTGATTTTGTTTCTCACAGGAGCAATCAATTTAAGAAATCAGTGTTTTCAAGTTGTCAAGATCCACAGTGTTAACAATAGCTTAGTCTTATTCAAGCCTTTTGATGAAAATCTTGGGAAGACGTCATTGTAAGTTTTGGAGTACACTTGAGAAATCTGATTATTGTAGAGACTGATAGTTACGTTATGTATATCCAACACAAATGATGCTGCATAACCTCCAATTTGTTCCTGAGATAACGGATGGCTTACTGTAATGAGCACCAATGCAAGGTGTCACTCCAAGTGTTGTGGCTTATGAGTCACTTCAGTTATTTAATAGGCTGCTCTGCGCACACAGAGGCAAAGGCAGATGCCCTCTAGATTTCTAGTCTCTATCACTTATCTTCTCATTATTTTCTCATTACTTGTTTTCACACTTTCAGAAAAAAACAAAAGTGAATTATTACCACGTTTGTGTTTGGGGGGGGGTGTGTGGATGGATAGTGCAAATTTAGCTATAGTAGCTAAGATGAAGTAATTGCTAAGAATTACTTCTTTCCTTAAGTCCATCTAATAGCATGTACATGATTGCATCATCACAAATTGTGTGGCTTCCAAGTGTGATGGTGTGGTCCCCCCCCTCCAGGTNAGAAGGAGTTTAGAAAGCAAGGGGGTCCTTCCTGAAACCGTGACTCAATGGGACGGTCTGCCCAACAGTTCTGTCTGACCCTGCCCTCTATGCAGTAAATAAACAAGTGTGCCGTGCCATCTCGAATCTTGTTAAACTGTCGCATCTATTATCAACTTTATTAAATCATTGTTTTTATATCAATAAACATATTGCTGCTTTTCTCTTACTAATGAAGTGCATCGCTCCATCTGCGACACCAAGTACCTGACTCTACCACCTGTACTTATTCTTTTCTTGGGCAGTGGGTAGATATTGGCCTCAAAGCCCTCTAACTAGACTTTTGTCTGTTGTTGCTTTTAGTCTTTAGGGTCGTATTTTTACATTATGGTGTTCCCTGTATGTGTGTTGTCTTAGTCGTTATCTTAAAGGACAACTAAAGGCAGAAATGTGAAAACTGCCTAATGACTTAAAGATGGCATAGTTGCACATTAAAACAAATACTTGAATTTATTACACATTCACCTGTCAATACAGTTAAACTTATATCAAAGAAAATGATCCTACAAGTACCCAGCACAATTAGACAGAGAAAATAAAGTTTAGGAACCACTTCTGAAGATTTTAGTCCATGTGAGGAATAGAAGAAGTAGATTATTATTATTATTTTCCAAATGGAACAAATTCTCCTTGCCTTCAAGAAGCGATTTAGCAGATTAATAATTGAAAGAAGGTTCACTATGAACTTACCAATATTCCTGGTGAGGAACTCTTTATAATTCTCTGTTACCTGGGGCTTGCTGTCTCTTGTAACATTCCCACAGGCAGTGTAAGGAATATAGTCTGAATGAAGCTTCTGCCATGTGACTGTAAAATGCCTAGAAAATCTCATTGGATGAGAAGTTGTTGCTGTCCACTGTTCAGTAGTGAACGGAAACACCTCCGCTAGGCTCTGCAGGGCTTTATGCCAGGTCCATTAATAGCTTAATTCCAAAAAGATAAGACCTAGAGGGTTCATGATGATAATACTTAATTCTGTAAAAGGTTTCTGCAGAACAGAAAGGCATCAAGCAACAGTTCTGAGTGTTGTTCAAAGGAGCAATACAAACCTATGAGCAATACAACAAGTAATCATCTTACATTTCAAAGGGGGTTTAGGAAAAGCATGATATGTATTAGAAAGAGCATTCCAATGATGATGATACAGAGTTAGTAGCATACGTTGCCCACGAAGGTCTTTGTCAGAAGCGTTAAGGACCAGGTTACAAATCTGCCAAGAATGATATGGGTATAATGGATCCTACATCAGAACAGATAGATAGATTAGGTGAATCTTCAGGATCTATTACAGCCAAATTTTCTGGGATTCTGTAATGGCCTTACTTGTTGTGACAGCTTCTCCATCCTAAAGTAAGTATACAGACTTTAGGATAGCAAAGGTGGTTCAGGATAACAAGTGGGAATTCAAATTAGTCAACTGACGAAAATCATCCCATTTGCAGGTGGAAGGCAAGGACAAAAGCTCTTTGCCTTAGAATGTGCCCATGATATTTGACCCTGTATCTGAAAGCCATCTACCAGTTAGAGGAGCTTTATGATTCAACAGTTTTGCTTCTACAAGGTAAAACAGCCATAATCTAATGCTGGACTTGGTCTGTCCAATGAATCGTGTTCCCTGAGCTTTAGCTTTACTCACAAGAAAACAAACCTGGATAAATACAATTTGTTTTATAAGAAATGATCATGAGTAAGAGAGGTACACTATGTTAGAATATGAATTATCTTCTATAAAAGCAGTTTGTTTTCACTGAAAAGGTCATCATTTGAAAGACAGGTAAACATTTTGTTTATGTTGCTGTTGCCTTTGAAGTACACAGCAGCGTAAAGCAAGTTCCCAGTTCTTGAGGCTAATTGCTACAAATGGGATTTGTTCATGCACAGCCTTCTATGATTTTTACAAACAGTTCTTCCAAAGCTACAGTGTCACAAAGGGATGGGTCTTGTAAAGGATTATATTCTTTGCCCCACGTGCTGCTATAAACCAGAGTGTTCTGTAAGGCTGAGAAGAAGATACAACACAGAAATACAGTGCCACTGTAAATTTAAAATGCATCTATATTTAACTAATACAGCACCATCATTCCCTATTTTTAAATGTTTTGGGTATATTTCCTTTGAATTATCAGTATCCTAAATTATCTGAACCAAATATGCACAAATATACTAGGGAAGGAGAATATAGGATACATGATAGTACAGAGACACAATGCATGGCTTTCAGCATATATAGGAGATAGAAATAAATAAGACCTGAGGTCGAGTTTGTAGCAGTTCCTCTGAAGGAAGGAGCCAGACTGGGCACAAGATGTTTCCTAGTGGAGGAAGTCTCACCTGTCCCTGTTGTCTCACATTGTTCCACAGCCAAGACCTGTGTTTCACTACATCCTTAGTTCTTGAGGAACCTGCTGCCGTTCTCCTGATGTGATCCTGGTACGGGAGGTGCTGTTGGACTGCACAGAGCCACAACCGCTGGTTCATGCACTGTGAATAAATCAGAAAGATCCAAATGTGCTCCTTGCTAATTTTTCCTTCATGTTTGAATATAAGATAGATAGATTATGTGATCCTTATTATTTCAGGGGATTTCTTTTTTTCATTTTCCTATTTTTTTATCCTGAATGTCAACTGTATAAAGTGCAACCTTTTGAAATCAAGCAACTCTCTTCTTTCTTCATCAAAAAGAAGTCACAGTATCCCGCCAAAGGTCAAAACACAATACCAATGTGATACTGTAAGTAAAGTGTTTCTTAAACAGCATGTTGTTTCCAGCTGATTTTTCTGTGTCATTTTAAAACCTAACAACATCCCAATCTTCTATCCTTTTTATCACAACAGGAGCATTGCTCTATGTCTGTAGAAATGAAGGTTCCAGCACAGGGCTGCCATTCAGATTAGTTCTCCTTTGACCGTTCTCACATCTCTCCAGTACTTCAGGATTCCTTGGTTTTTGCTTCCTTATAACCTGGCCACTTTGAATGACTGACTTTAGGCCATGCCCTCTAGCTTTACTGATTGTTAAAACTCTGCAGTCAAGTGAAAAACACATTGTTTTTCTGGCAGTATTTTATAACAGCTGGTACAAGAAAAAATAAACCAAAAATAATTTAGAGATTGAGCCTGCATCTGGGTTTGAAATTGGTTACTTCGCACAATTGTAAACCATATATATTAGTACCAGCCGCTGTGTTTCAAAAAAATGTCCATGTAATGTTAGCACAGGAAAAAAAGGGAAAAGGGAAAAAGGCCAAAGGACAAAGGACAAAGGAAAAAGGAGAAAGGAGAAAGGAAAAAGGAGAAGGCAAAGGCTAAAATGAAGGTGAAGGAGAAACTAAAAATGGAAGTAGAAAGGGAAAGGGACAGGGAAAGAAAAAAAAGAAAAGTTAGATGGAAAAGAAAGAGAAAGAAGAAAAAGGAAAAGAGGGAAAAGGAAAAGGAAAGGAAAAAGAGGCATAATTACAAAACCACCCTATTGTTTCTTCTGAGGTGGTTTTACAGACCTGTTGTAGGATATTGTTCCCTTATATGGTTTTCCAGCTTGTTTCACAATGAACAAAGCCAAAAAGAGAACAGCACCATAAAACCAATTCCTTTACAATTTGTGGATAGCTGGATATGACAGTACACCAGATTATTTTGTTTATTGCTTTCTTTGTCCCTTTTTTTGAACCAGCTTGTTTGCCTGCAACATTCTTAGAAAATTGTGCTATATATGTGAATTTTCCTTCCAGAGCAAGGGAAAGAACAGTAGACAGATTGTACATACAGGTATATGACTGCATTCAGAGACATTGCCACCTGTGAGGTGCACCATCACAGTCTGCTCCATTGTAATACAGAATAACTGAGTTTAAATCTCAGTTAAATTCAATTATTTCTTCATCTATGTGCCTCTTGTCCTCTGACTTTCTAAGACTGCAAGTACTTTACATTCCTGATTGCACTCTTGTCAGCCCATCAGTAGGTAGATATTGGTTCCAAATTGACTATAAATTTTTCTGTCTGGGAAAACAACAACACCACCACCGAAACCAAAACAATGAGTCGGCTGAAGAGTAATAGGTCCAGAGAGTTTGAATTGACTTATCAAAGATTAGCAGGTTATCAACAGAATGGAGTCAAACACACTTGTTTTTCCCAGCAGAACCCAGTAAATCCCAGCCTCTTGCTCTCCCCCTTGCATTAACAGATGACTTCAGAGGTACAAATGTATCATTCTGAGCTGTTGATACAATCTCTGATCCCTATATAGCAATAAGGTACTCTTACTGCCGTTGGGCTTTGCAGTAAGATTCAAATTCCAGTTTAACCCTGGTTGAAACTATTTTGGATGCTGCATCTGAATACTAATAAATTAAAACCAATAAAGAGAATTTAGCCTTTACCCAGGCAAAGTGAACCTGTAGAATCCTCTACCTCAGGCTATCAAGGTAGTTACAGAGGCTGAACTTTAAAAGCCCCGTATAGTTTTATGGCATCTGAAACCTTTGTAGTTACACAAGTTAATCTATAAAAGCAACCTCCTTTCCTGTCATGGGACTTGAACAGATCACTTCATGTGTCAGCAAGGATTTTCTATTTGCATGTCTTGCTTTACTTAATCGGGTAGATATATCACAGGACATTTTCACCATTTTCAGCTTATGCTGATACATAAAACCTTGTTCATCTTCATAGCTGGAGACTCACTTTTTCCCAATTTACCTTCTGCTGTTCGAAATCAAGTTCTTCTGCATTCCAATCACCAACATAAAAATTGACTACAGACAGTTCAGTAAAAAATAACAAGCAAGTTTCATTCATAAGGAACCATCATTTAAACAACTTTGGTATCTTTCTTTCTTTCTTTTTTTTTTTTTTTTTAACTGCTTATTACATAAATTCTTTAGTAAGTAATGTAGAAGCATCATACCTGGGATGTAATAGGTGTTATGCACAAAATGACTGCTCTTGTAAGGGAAATCATTGAACATGTATACATCAGGTGCAGGGAACACATTATTGAAGTAGCTGTTACATGATATAGATCCGAGGAGCCGCCAAACTTGACGGTTTACCTTTACGCCAATGTTTTGCTATGAACCAGGGAGCTCAGCTTTTCCTCTTGTCAACATATTTCTTTGGCACTAAATTGAATGGTGGTTAAAGAGAGAGGTAGAAAATCCTCAAGCTCTTTGGCTGTGAAAATGGAAGCTGAAAAAACTTTTTAAAATGTTTAATGGTTTATATCTTTAAGAAGAAAAGAATATGAATGCTGGACAGTTTCATAGTGGTGCCTGATTTTTTGAATTCAACTTATTAATTGCCTGCTTGAGATAATTAAAGCATTTGTGCTCAAAATAATTGGTGTCATTGAAAATAAAGGGTTTAACCTTGGCAGTAGATTTAATCTGTCTGCTCCAATTCATTCCTGCAAAGACAAGAGGAATCGTGGTTTTTTTTCTCTCTCTTAAGTTTGCTAATAATTAGTTTAAACATTCAACAGATCAGCTGGGAAATGGATGTGTATAGTCCCTCATTGTTCTCCTTTATATGGTAGGACTAGAAGTGACGCTCTCTTTGAGGCTAGGGTTAGTCACGGTACTGCATTGGAAAAGAATGAGCATAAGAGATTAATTATATCATCTGATCACATTTTACCTAAACTTGGATATTAGAGATTTGAAAATTCAGCTAAGTTGTATATTTTTAGATTTTGGCTCCATTGAACATGGGATGGAAAGACAATGAAGAAAGGTGGGCCAGTGATCTGAACTTCAGTCTGTTTTTTTGGGGACATAATCAGGTGTGGGGTTTTGTATGTCACAGAATGGCAGAGGTTGGAAAGGACCTCCAGAGCTTATCTAGTCAAACGTGTGACATAGAACAACTGATATAGGATTAGATACCATACAAGAGATTTTACTGCTAGAAATCCAAAAGTTCTAATGTTTACTCTGGCTCACACATGGATGCCCAGAAACCTATGTTAAGCTATTACAGTCCCTGGGGGAAGATTTAGCCCTCACAAAAATAAAAATCTGAAATCTAAATATTATAGAATCATAGAATGTTTAGAGTTGGAAGGGACCTTAAAGATCATCTAGTTCCAACCCCCCTGCCTTGGCCAGGGACATCTTCCACTAGACCAGGTTACTCAAACCCCCATCCAACACGGCCTTGAACACCTCCAGGGATGGGGCATCCACAACTTCGCTGGGCAACATGTGCCAGTGTCTCACCACCCTCACAGCAAAGAATTTTGCCCTAGTATCTCATCTAAATCTACCCCCTTTCAGTTTAAAAATATTACCCCTCGTCCTGTCACTACACTCCCTGACAAAGAGCCCCTCCTCATCTTTCCTATAGGTCCCATTTAGATACTGAGGGGCCACAGTAAGGTCCCCCTGGAGCCTCCTCTTCTCCAGGCTCAACAACACCAACTTTCTCAGCCTGTCTTCATAAGAGAGGTGCTCCAGCTCTCTGATCATCTTTGTGGTTCTCCTCTGAACTCACTCCAACATGTCCATGTCCTTCTTATGCGGGGGACCCCCCAGCTGGACACAATACTCCGGATGGGGTCTCACCAGAGCTGAGTAGAGGGGTAGAATAATCTCCTTCAACCTGTTGGCCACACTTTTGATGCAGCCCAGGATGCGGTTGGCTTTCTGGACTGTGAGCGCATATTGTCGGCTCATGTTGAGCTTCTCATCAACCCACACCTCCAAGTCCTTCTCCCTCAGGACTGCTCTCAATCCATCCCCCATCCAGCCTGTGTTTGTGCTTGAGATTGCCCCAACCCACTTGCAGGACCTTGCACTTGGCCTTGTTGAACTTCTGGAGGTTTGCACAGGCCCTCCTCTCAAGCCTGTCCACTGCACCACACAGCTTGGTGTTGTCAGCAGACTTGCCACAGGCACACTCAATCCTAACATCCATGTCACCAACAAAGACGTGAAACAGCACCAGTCCCAGTACCGACCCCTGGAAGAAATGGCACTTCTCACTGATTTCCACTTGAACACCAAGCCATTGACTGCAACTCTTTGAGTGCGACCATCCAACCAGTTCCTTATTCATTGAGTGGTCCATCAGTCAAATCCATGTCTCTCCAATTTAGAGACCAGGCTATCATGTGGGACAGTGTCAAATGTCTTGCACAAGTCCAGGCAGACGATGTCAGTTGCTCTCCCCTTACATACCAATGCTGTAACGTCATCGTAGAAGGTCACCAAATTTGTCAGGCACGATTTGCCCTTAGTGAAGCCATGTTGGCTGTCACCAATCACCTCCTTATTTTCCATCTGCCTTATCATAGTTTCCAGGGGGATCTGCTCCATGATCTTACCTGGCGTAGAGCTTAGACTGACCAACCTGTGGTTCCCTGGGTCTTCCTTTTTAAAAAAGAGGATTACGTTTCTGCATTTCCAGTCAGCAGGAAATTCACTGGACTGCCACAACTTCTCAAATATGTTGGATAGTGACTTAGCAACTTCATCTGCCAGTTCCCTCAGGACACTCAGATGAATCTTATCAAGTCCCATGGATCTGTGCACCTTCAGGTTCCTTAGATGGTCTTCAGCCTGGTCTTCTCCTACAGTGGGCAGTTCAGCATTCTCCCAGTCCCTGCTTTTGCCTTCTTTGAATTGGGTAGTGTGGCTAGAGCGCTTGCCAGTGAAGACAGTGATGTGTTATAGTTTTGGTGCAAGGGTAATTGGCACTTATATAAAGAGCAATGACAATACAGTATTCCCTAAAGACTGCTGGTGCTACTGCATGATTACTCATTATAGATTAAAAGGATACAGGAGATGTATTTCACTGTGAAAACAGGGGGATATGCTCTGCATTGAAGGTGGCTTGTCTTCTACACAGGCCATGTAAACATAAATTTTATTTTTATGAAGGAAAAATTATCTGGACTACTGACTATTGTCATCTTATTTCCAAATCCCAAGTGATGTCAATTTTGCAAAAGCAAAATGCAAATACGTAGTTATAGCAAAAGAGCAAAGCTAAGGTCAGATTATCAGCTATTTTGAATTGCTACTCCATACAAAAGCCATAAGCAATTTGTAGGACAATGCGCAGAGACCAGAACCCCCAAATGAGAGACCAAGAATTTCAGAGGCATTGATTCCACTGAATGTTCTTCTAATGAATGCCTAATGAATTTTTAACTTGTTTTTGGTTTGGTTTTTTTTTTTTTTTTAAGAGTGACAGAGTTTCAGAAGGAGGAGAAAAGACTATTCTTCTGTTTTTGGAATTTGGACAATGCTTTGTCCAAAAGTGCTATCAATTTTAGAGATATACGAATCATCGTCAGGCATTAAAAGGAACTGAAACTGAGTCTTGCTTCTCTTGGACAAACATTCAAGTCACAAAACTTTATATGAATTGTTCTAATCCCTCCCTTATCTAAAGCAAGGTTTTTTATTTTCTTTACTGCATATACTTCTGTATTGACTAAGATTAGATATTGCCTACATTTTGAACAGGAAGGACTTCAATGTTCCTTCACAAAACAAAAAGAAGGGGGGAAAAAAAAAGAAAAAGGGGAAAGAAATGGTGAATGATAGCAGGTAATTTCCAGTGCCTATTCCCCAACACCAAAGAGTCAAAATAAAAGTTGCATTGACAACATTGAAAAAAAGCAAAGAAAGAAAAGAGGGAAAAGGANTAAATGTTTGTATGACTTCCCACACAATGGGTTAGAAATCTCAGCTATGAGAGTTCATTAAGTACATTTAAACTGTATATCTATGCATACGAAGGCATGTTCATGTTTTTTTAGAACCCAGGAAAACAGCCGATTTTCTAGAAAACCTACTGTAAGTGGAAACATACATAAGAAAGGGAATAAATGGGTTTAAATTACATTGGGGGTTGGAGGGGGAAAGGTCATGAACTCAATCTAGTCTTGCAAATGCAAAAAAAAATACTTTTCAGAGCTTCATTTATCCTCAGAATTCATGAGATATGCCCAGCCTCATTAAAGTGAAGCAGTAGAACAGGAATAAGGTGATATGTCACTATTCTTTCAACAAGAAGATGGCACAAGCCAAGTAAAGCAGGTAGAAATACATTATTTAAAGTGAAGGAATTATCCCCTTTGCCTATTGCTTAGCATAATATAGATTTTAAAAATCTTTTAAATCTTATATGTCTGTAAAGCCAGTTCTCACTAATCTCCATCAATGTCAGCTTCCACTCAAAAAAATTATACAGTTCATATTCAAATTCACATAGATATACATATGCATATGCATATACACATATTTATGCATATACATATGTATGTATAGACAAAATTATGCAGTGACCCATGCCACCCACCTGCATCTTTCTTTGAGAAGTATTTAGTTTTATAAAATTTGTGTTAATATTAAGGATTCCCTTTTTTTCTTTTTTTTTTTGTTAATGTGGGTTTATAAAATATGGTATATAAGGATACATCTCTTCATCTTTGCTACAGGCTTTCAATTTTCCTTCTCAGCAACATCTTTAAGTGCCTAAGATGATAGAATAATGGGAAAAGAGAATGTTCTTTTCTCCTTCTTTAGAAGTGAATTCACGCCCATGGGATGTGCCAGATTTTAATGTTAGAAAACCAAGTCCTGTTATGCACTACACGTGCGCTACGGATGCAATCTTAGCAATGAGAGTGCGAAGTGCTCTGCCTGAGAAACTTAACTGTGCACAAGAATGACCAGCGTTAGGGATAAGAGAGTACTTGAGCCTCCGTAAGTGTCTTGGAAATGGGGATTTTGGCATGATCAGAAACTCTGTCACTTCATGAAAATGAGCTGTTCATTTCAATCAGAAGATATGGCTGGATTTTCTACATTTCCACACAAAATTGAAATTCCTAAGCATTCCTTACCATCCCGATCTTGTTTCAGCATTTGATATCCTCTAATAATTATTTGATTTGTTTGGCATTATGATGTATATAATGTCCTCCTAATTACCTGAATTATTTATGAAGTCAGTGTCATATACTACTAATATTTTGATTCGTTCTGAAATTACAATAAAATAGATTTATTCTTTTTTGCACTGACAATTTTTCTTCATCTTTTTCTTGCTGAAAATATACTCAAGACTGAGATGTCCTTTACTGCAATAAATGAATAATACATAAAAGTGAAAAGGATTTTTTTAATGAAAACATCTTCCTTTAATCCTTTTTTTGGCCAGCCACACAGCTGAGGTGACTGCATAGCAGCAACTGGAATGTGAAGGAGTTAAGACTAACACTGAAATACTACTTCACATCATTCACTTAACAGTTGTTAAGCATGGACCAGAAGCAATTAATAGTAACAATAGTTTCAAACCGAGTAGTCAATTGGAGCTTTATGCTCAGTTTTGTGGAAGTGCTGATCTGTCAAAGAACATGGTGGCTGATGCCTGTGGCATCCCTACGGCATCTCTAAAAAGAGCATCCTGGATAGAGGTTTCTGCTTACGCTGCAATAGCAAAAGCCCTGTGACAATCTTAATATTGCATTAAGCTCTAGCTAATCAACAGTGCTGAACATACAGAACTGAACTATGCACATGGTACCTTTGGTTGCCCCAAACAGTACCTATGATAAGTGCTTTTCAGCCAAAGTAGACCGTATGCAAAGAAATCCTATATCAGGCCAAGCCTGAATTCCACCTGGAAAGCAATGACATTCATAAAAATTGAAATAAAGACAAAATTTCTTGGTTTTTTTCACCTTTGCAGTTTGGGTTGAATTAAGATTGTAATTTAGAAGCAAGACAACGCATTACAGATTCATGGTGCTGTCCCAAACTGTCATAATACTCTGCTATCAATCTGTAAACATCACTCCATTTTACTTTGAGTTGCTAGAGGGAAAACTAATGATGGTTGCTCAGTTTGCAATGTGTTTTTTGTCATCCAACATACTGTTAGACTTTAAATATTAACATCAGAAGATGGTAGTTACAAACACCTATGGTATTTTCATCCACATTTATCGACTGTCGTGGTACTTGGAATGAGAGAACCAAGCAAACATACTCAGAAGAAAGTGTGAAAGTACACGTATATCTGTACATGAGTTTGCACTGCCCAGAGCATACACAGCACAAGTCCTTATCAGCCAAAATAGATACATGTGAGAAGAATGAGTGAAAAATTCAATGGTATAGAAAAGTCCACTGCTGTCTGGTTCGGTAAAAACTCCATCTCCATCTCGATATAGCTTCATATTCCAGCACGATCAATATTAGGAAAAGTTTGTTTAAAAGAACATTTTTCAGAAAAAAAAGTAAATATGGCTTTTTCTAAAACTGTCAAACTGTTTCTAGACAGCTGTGTAGAAGGATATGTTAATAAACTGCATCCAGCTGGTTCAGACAGTTACAGTGTTTAGAAGTTTTCATCATTGGAGACATACTATCAACGCAAATGTCTTACATTTTTGTCTTTGCATATGAATAAGGTTTTTTTTATAATTCAGGCATAAAGTATTGCAACTGTAGGAGAAGAAAGTAGGACTGTAAAGGTGGATGGCACAATCCCCAAGTAAAGAAAACGCAGCCTGGAGGAGCTCAGCAGCTTCCAGCATTCGCTTTAACAAATAGATGGAGCATTGTTCCAAAATAAAAGAAGACATAGCTGAGTCTGGTCCAGAGAGGAAGCAGTGACTGCCATCCTCCTTTCTTACCGTAATTCAGCTCTTCTGGCTATTCTCAGCACAGTATGGCATTCTGTCCTTTCCCTGCCCGTCACTGGGATTTATGTGTGATTGTACTGTCTCCACAGTGCCCTGTCTCCAGGAAGAGCAGAGTGGCAATTAATCCATATTAGAAGCCAGTAGAAAACTGTAGATCAAGATTGGTACAAAGAACTCTCTAAAAAATACCGAGACTCATATCATTGCCCAAAACCTAGGTGAGACAAAGCACTGTTCTCTGAAGCGTTAGAGATGAGTAGCTATCTCCACAGACAGGGGCAAAATGCACAGCCACAATTTTGGCCTTGAGAACTTTAACTCTACCAGTTGCATGTGTGTATTACTGGTTATGCATACGCATGCTGATTGTGTGCACGGAGAAACTCCCCTCACAGGTTCTATAAATAATTTTCTTTCAGATGGGATCGTGTACTGGTCTGGTCACCACACTTTTTAAATGGGTCATCCACAATTCCTGTTCTTAGCCATCTGCCTGGAAATTAGTTTACTTAGTGACATGGCTACGTCTGCAAAATTACTGATCTTGTTACCCCTCCCACTGCCATCTTTCATGCATACCTACATGTGACAGATAGGAACCCTTGCCAAGCTGTGCAGGCATGTGACAAATCCTAAACAGGCATGCCATTAGTGTCTTCTGTCACTGCTCTAACATGAGGATTAACTGGTGCAGAAGGGGTTCTGCCAGCCTGCTACCTCAAGCTGAATTTCATCTGCTAAACTTAATTACTGTATTTATATCTTTCAACAATTATGCATTTTCATGTGCATAACCTACACAAAACCAAACAAAACAAAACCCGGGAATATCTAACCAAGATCTAAAAAAGCCTCATTTGGCAGAAGTGTTAATTATACACTTAAACAGATAACACAAAAAGGAATTTAATTCAGGAACCTCCCTCTCCCTCCCTGGCTCTGCTTCTGTGTAGTTTATTTCTGGTGTAGGTTATCACAAGATGCATTTTCAAAGGACAATACTTTAAAAATGTGTCAGCAGTGTGTATTGTTGTGTGTCATACAAAAGGAATTGCACATTTATTCTCTCTGGAACATCATCTAAAAAGCTGAGACCTGTCTTTTCACTCCTCTAAATTTATACTTGCATTTTTGTGCTTCCAAATACATTGGTGGTGCAAGTCAGGGAATTTGCAGCTCAAATGATCTGATTTATAGTTGCCATGAAGTACCTTGAAGTGCAGATTTTCTTGTGACCACTGAAATGGAGGTACAAAGGAAGATCAGTCTTTCAAAAATTCATTCCTCAAATATGTTGTCAAGAAATACCAGGTAGAGGGGAAAAAAAACTAGGACTACAAAATCAAATATAATGAAAGGTGCAGTACAGATCTGTAAAACTACATCAACATATTATGAATGTTTTGGTGAGGTGCCTTTTATCTTACTCCTTTGCACTCCTGCTTTTCCTTTTTATGAAAAGAAAACTCAAGGCCCCAACACTAAACTCTGAAAGCTAGTCCATTATTAGGGTCTCTGATAAGCTTTTCTACCTGCTTTTACGGAGTATTGGTCTCAAAATATTGTGGCAAATGACAACGTCCAATTAAAATACAACTTGAAATAAGAACTTGTATCCCTGCTGTAATATATTGCTTAATAATCAGTTACAGGATTATGGTGCCGACAAACTGTATGTTTGAGAAGATTTTAAACTTATTATAATTTTTTTCAGAAATAAAAAAATTAGGACTTGATTTAAATAAGCTGGAAAAATTTTTGTGGTTCAGCATATATATATATTTATGCATTACAGATCTTGCTGAAAGCTCTGGAAATTCCTTTCAGCGCACAGTACTTGCATGAATGATGGGGTGTTTTGTCCTTTCTGCTGCTTATTTTTTCTTCTTTTTCCTTGGCTTTGATTCTGAGGACAGCACGCTCTTTTCATCTTGCTAGAGATATGGCTCTGCATAAATCTCTCAGGAGATCTCTCTCTACCCAAGCAATTTTATGGTAAAAAAGGAATGCTTCCTTATGTCTGTATAATTTCAGTTGTGTAAATCAGTGCATTGACCTCAAAGCCAACCTGACTTTATTGTGGATCTCCCTTGTTCACAAAGTTTGGCTTGTGAATTATAGTAGCTGTAACATCTTTTGCCTCCATGTTATGCAGCAGTAGATTGCAATTTTTCAGTAAGTGTTTGCACATAAGGTTTTATTTTCCTTGTACAGAAACAGTTTTAGAGAGAAAAAAAAAGAAAAATAAAACAGAAGGAAAAAAAAAAGTTGTGAGGAAGAGTGAAAACTGAGACTTGTTGATAAATATTTTCTTGATGACTTGACTGAAGAAAAAGCTATCTGATTTGGAAGCATCAAGCAGCTTTGCGAGCAAGCTGAGACGAAGCCAGCAAAAGAATAAAATACAGCTATAAATCTTCATGTGAATTACAGAAACGACAAAATAAAATGTCTGTATATGCTAATTATATGGTGTTGACCTAGTTTTGCATTTCCATGAATCCTTCTCTTGAGTTGTTATATTGGCTAGTAATTAAGAGTCTTATGACAAATTATTCGATTCGTATTTTCAGCCAGGTCTGGATCCTGGTAGGTACTGATTTCAATGAAGTCTTAAGGTGCACACAGGAACATGCCATACTTTACTGAATGAACCTGCAATGTTTTTTGTGCTGTCAGATGTTTCTAGAGTGTCCATGGGGACACATGAACCTTCCAGTTGTGGGAGAATTTTCTTTAAAACATGGAGTGACAACCTTAGCAAGAGAGCAAGACTGTTGCATCAGATACTTAGGTATATATAGAATCCATTAAGGGTATTGCATTTTTTTAATAGAACAAAATCTTAAATTAAATAATGTAGAGTATATATAAAATTCAAATTTCATTAGATCTCCAAGAAGAAATCACTTCCTATGAATTTAGTCCTTGAATCTAATTTCTTTTTAGCCAATTATACAACATCAAAGAAATGCATGGAATTTTTTGTAGACAGTCTGTTTTACATAAACTTTATTTGATCATGACACAGGAGATCTAGGATCACCATTACTAACATGATGCAAGAAGGTTGAAAACTTGATTTACAAACTGTTAAAAAAAATGCTTTCCAAACAAAGAGAGGAAAAATATTATCCTCCTTCTTATCAGTTTTGGGTTTTGCTGTTGTGTTTTTGCTTTTTGGTGTTTTGTTTGCTTGTCTGTTTAAAGTGAGCTTATTCGTTTTGGCTATACCAGTTCAGTGTGTATTTCGTAATCTTTGTATATACAAAGTATGCAGAGTGTTAATAGGCCAGCAGCACAGGTTCGAAATATTTCTCTTTTACCTGGTGTATGGTAAATAATTTTCTAGATCTATACAAAACTAAGCAGAACAGCTAGTCTAAGCTATTTAGAAGTGTGTTAGTCATAAAGAAGAAAGAAAACCCTTAGTCAACTGATAATTTTACTTCATGCCCAGATTCTTTACCATTAAATGTAAATATTGTATTCTTCACTCTGAGCTATAGAATTCATTTTTGTAAGGAAACCAGAGGTTAGATGTTGTTAATTACTGGAAGATTTGCAGGACGTTTAGGTATGATACATAGTGGTACCTGCTACAAAGAGAAGAATATTGTCCAATCAGTATGAAAATAAGTGTTGTATTCATAGAGAAGGAGAACAGTTTTAACTCCACTTTAAGAGTCATACAAGTATGTGTCAGCCATTATAATTATTGCCACAGGTTGGAAGGTTGCAAGAGACCAAAAACATGTTTATGGATTAGTAATCTCTTGTGGCCACAGGTGTCCAAAAGTGTTTCCTCTCTTCAGAAAAAAAAAAAAAAAAAAAAAAAACGAGAGGGGGGGGAGGGGGAG
>VYXH01011228.1:0-12367 GCA_013397275.1 Burhinus bistriatus | reverse complement strand
CCAAAATTGTTTCCTTCTTTAAAAAAAAAAAAAAAAAAAAAAAAAAGCAAGCAGAGAGGGGGAGAGGCGTGACAGGTTAAATCTGAGCAATTCACACTTCAGTGTGGAGCTTCTAACAAGCAACTGAGGGTGAGCCCCTGAAAAACTCCTGCCCAGCTACTGTAAATACTCCTTCACAGCAGTGAAATCCTAATTAGTGTTTTTCTTTTATTTAACTGTTCCAGTGGGTAAAAGCTGCCTTGTACAAATTTTTATCTTTTCCCTCCCCATCTCCCCTCCCTGTCCTTTTTTTTTTATTTATTTTTGTACCTAAGATTTCCAGGGGGAATGGTGTCTATAAATTAAACTAACTGGCCACAGTGTTATATGATTATTGTCTAAGTGAAACAGATTTATCATCTTCACTTTTTCATTTCCTGTTCTAAGATTTCTCTTAAATACGTATTACTCATGAATGACAAAAGGACTAACAGCACGAGAGGCTATTTCCCAGGGGGAGTAGGTACGTTTGGAGTGTGTTTATTACTGAGCTAATGCTCTTCACCAATAACTGATTGCACATTCTATTAGATTTTGTGCTCTGCTTCCTAAGAACTGTATATATTATCAGGTGGGGTTACATGTGTTAATCCACTGAGACCAATGAAAGCTACTGCCTCTCAACATCTCAGGACATTGTCGTTTTTCACCCTAGTCTCTCATCACCTCTCCCATCCTGCCCCCATGCTTGCATTTTGGCTTGGGTGAGAATGCCAAGTAGAAGCGTCCAGAAGTACAGTTCCCTGTGTTGCAAATGTAAATTAGAGATCCATGGAGAATTTCAGCTCTCATAAAATCTCACTTTAAGGCATCCTGGGTTGAATTAATCGTTATTAGTGCATCGCAGTCTGCTTTAATTAATATAGTCCATTAACATATAATAAAAATTCAGAAATGTAATTGAAAATTGTCAAAAGAATTTGACTGATAATAAAAGATCTATGCCCGGGTGATATTTTCTGTTTTAAACACATAGGAACAACATTAAATATCATCTACGCTGGGTACATATGCTTTCATCTGGAAGAGACCCCAGGTGAGCACTGCACACAGTTACCACTAAGCTTCCTTCTCTGCCCAGCCCCCTTCCTCTGGGGTGTAGAGCTGCTGTGTGATTTTGGAACACAGCATGAGAAGCCTTCTGTCCTTGGGTATCTGATGCTATTTTTTTCTTCTTTCAATTTTCCTCTTTATGAAACACAAATAGCATAGTTTGACAGTGACTGCGACGACATGGGAGCACTCAGTGTGTAAACAGCATGTTTGGCTATTTGCAATGTCCTCTGATTACAGTGACTCGTAAATGAAAATGATGTGCCTCTTTTTCACCTGTCACAAAGCCATATCTCAGGAAACACATAGCATGGACTAAGGGGCAGATTGGGACTTCTGCATTCTGTTCTTGTCTCTTCTGTTTGGCTGAACTCTGTACATTTCAGTTGCCGCTTGTGTAAAACAGACTACTGAAATTTAAGGTACGTCACTGCTGCTGCTCCGACTGTGGGGACATCCCTGCCCTAAATTTGAACTGACTTCAGTAAAACAGACCTGAGCGTGCTCAAGCGCTTCCAGTCTGAAGTCTGCTGCTGTGCTGTACTCTACAGCAGTTACCTTGTACATATCATCTCAGGTAAAATCTAACATTCAGGTGCCTTCAGGAGCTGCAGTCACATCAGGGCTGGGTGTTACCAGCATCACCAACTTCAGACGCTGAACTAGGATGGTGAAAAATCTGTTTCTCAGGCTCCCTGGACTCTCAACTGAGATGGACAGACAGGTGTAAAAGTGATTCAAAAAAAGTGATTTCCAAATCTGGCAGTAGTTAAACTTTTAAATACTCTGAGTTTTAGCCCTTGTGCTGAACATAACAGAGGCAGGGACTGACCATGGGCTCCGAGGCCAGTTAGTACCAGCTGACTCATAATCTGTGCTGTTAATGCTCGCCCACCCCAGCTAGATGGAGGCAGCTAGTTGGAGCAGTCCAAAATAGATCAAGTGGTGGGTGTTAGCTCGGTCCACAGTAAAGCAGTGTGGGTCCAGCACTCAGCCTGGATCACTTTTCCTTAACAGCACTTTCTTCACCAAATTTTGAATGCATTCAGGTCTAGTCATCCCCCCTACCCTGAGACATCTGACTGAAGGACCAAAGTTGCCTTGTTTGACCAGGCTCCGTTCAGAATCAATGAGAGAAACACACATCTCCAAAAGGCAGTTCATCCCAACTAAGAGTTTAATGAAGGCAGTGTCCTGAGTCTAAAGTCAGGTAAAATGATTCCATTTCCTATTGCTCTCCATTGTCTCTGGAGAAGCCAAAAAAAGGCCTCTGTCTTTCACTAACGTAGCAGGATTTAGGCACCTAAATTCTTTCTGATTGACTGCACTGTAGTGCGACCAGCTGTCTTCCTTTCCCTTAAATAGGAGTTTTAGCCAAATGGATAAAAAAAATTAGGTATCAAGTAAAAGCACTTTTTCAGTACTCTTACTGAAATCTGAGTTTTCAAAAGCCTTTTGCTAAATAATCTGCCACAATTTATGCCTTACATTTAATCACTACTTTGAACACTAGGCTTAAAAAAGGTCCATCTGAACATCCCCTAGTATCTGGCTATGACTTTTTTGCAAGGTTGGGTCAAAGTTTATTACGACTCATTATGGAAATGTAGGGAATAATAAGACATTGAGAACGGAGGACAGGTGTAACACCAGTGAAGCTCCCTACAGTTCAATGGATGGGGAAGTTTTGCTTGTTTGTTTGTCTGTTTTTTGAATTTACAGAAAAAAAGCAAGCTATGTTTTTGCTGTGGAATCAAGATCCCAGAAAGTAAGGACCAAATTACTCTTATAAGTAATGGATTACATTGTCCCAGCTTACTATAGTCTTATCTCTTTAACCACTTACACAGTAATTGTTCGACAAAAGACTGACACTCTTCTCTATTTCCTGGTTGTGATCCTGCAGGATTGCAGCCATTAAAGAATCATCAAGCAGAAGAAGTGCAAAGTCTTTGTTGCCCATTTTTCAAGCACCTTTATTAAGGTTTCTCTTTTTTTCATTTACTTGTAGCACACAGTTTCTCCAGTAACGATGTGCTGGTACTTGATTTTCTTTCTGCTTGACAACAGGCTCGATTAATTTTTTTAAAATGCCTTTTGGATTTAATTTCCTTCTCTTGGATTAGCAAATCAGACTAAGCAGAGTTGGAGAACAGCTATTTTTTTTCCACAATATTAATGTATTTAAAGTCTTGATATAAAGGTTGGACATTTATAGCATGTAAGGCTATAAACAAGCAAAGTATTTTTAGTATTTGGATGTGAGTCAATCAAGATAATGTTGGATACTTTGAAAATAAAGAAGCTCCAAATAAAAATTTTGGTCTCTAGCTGAAGAATTCTCTTTTGTGTGTTAGTTTCCAGATTCTCTGAGTTTTTATCAGATGTTTATATCAGCAAGAAAATATTATTTTCTACGTCTCATGAAACACATTCTTAACTGCAGCTAACTAAAGTTGATTTCATCTGCTTTTATAGATTTTGAATATGGTTGGGTTTGTTTGTTTTTTTTTTTCTTTTTAAATGTCTCTCTTAATAAACAAACAAACATTATGATTGCGGTGTACATCTCTTGCTTTTTAATCACCCAGAGAGTAAAATACCTGCATATTAAGTCCTGTTCACCCAGGGAGATCTTAAGGTATTTTCTCACAAATGTCAGAAGAATGTTAATGTGTGTAACTGGCATATTAAGACAGATGGTGAGGAAAGGGGCTTAAACACTTTGATTTGTGAACTCCCAGCTGCAACAAGACGTGCCTTATACTGAGATGTAAGTTCTGGAATCAGAAGAAGAAGAGAGAGGGAGAAGTATTACAGATATAGGACAGACCTAATGTCCCAGAATGCGTGTGCATTTCACACTAGTCTATTCCTAGATTTGGAAACAAAAAAAAAAAAAAAGAAAAAAAAGAGGGGGCTTGGGAGTAATATCTGGAGCTCTAGAGCTTTACTCTTTCCATTTACACTAAATCCCAAGCGGGTATTAAACCCCTTCTAGACTGTTTACAGTCATGCCCTGTGAGGTTTATTTTTCTGGTGTTCATGCGTATTTTTGGTTGGTACCTGCCACTATAGCATCCTCAGTGTTTGAAGCAGTGCTGAGCCCAGAGAGGTCTGGGAGCCAAAGCTCTTCTTAAAGACAAGCTGCTACTTAGTGTGAGCTTCAGCTGAGATTAGATCATCAGCAGGTTAGAAGCCATGCTGTTCTTAGTCGGCACAACCATGGAGATGAAATCTTGCCACCCCACTAATCACTGCCCTCTCAACTCTAAGAGCTGGCAACTCAAGACTGCTTAAGAGTTCTTTCAGAAACTTCGTCTAAATAGACTTCCCTCCAAAAAAGTGATTTTCATAATTCTTGATCTCAAGGATTGATCATACCCCTCAGCTGAAGGGTTGGAAGAGGGATTGAGGAATGACTAGTACAACTGTCATACAGAAGCTGCATGTCCATAAATGTCATTTGATAGGAAGTGTGGGTGGCTAACTTCATGCACTGATGTCAGGAAGCATGGGGTTATTCTTCCCCAGGTGCAGGACTTGTCATTTCCCTTTGTTGAACTTCATGAGATTCCTGTTTGCTGTTTCTCCAACCTGTTGAGGTCACTTTGAAAGATCACTCTGAAAGACAGCAAAACTGTCTGGTGTATCAACCATTCCTTCCCAATTTCTGCTGCCTGTAAACTTGCTCAAGGTGCATTCAGTCCCATCATTCAGTGTATCACGTACTCTGCAAGGTATCTGTGTTTTCCTGAGAGCTGGACAAAAAGAACTTGCATTACGTGGAAATAGATCACTGTTTCAGTGATATTATGGAGCTGAGCTGTAAACAGTAAGCACAATCCAGTTTGTAACAGCAAAAATCTCCTTGGTGTTTTTGATAAATCTTGGTAAAGCTGGAGGTGTGCAAATTGAACTGCAGTGCTTCCACAGACTTAGTTAAGATGCTTGATGGAGTGAATTTTCATGCTCTAGACCCTAATACTGCAATTAGACTTGTCTGTATAGACAAGAGTGACATTCACCTTCATTTTGCTTGAGGGGACAATGGAGGACTGCACAGTTCATTGTAATTTTTTATTAAAACAGATGAGAATGGACTCTAGGTTGTGACCCTTGTATTCAGTGAGACCTCCAAAAATCACTCAGCTGCAGAGATAACATTGAAGAACACCCTCGAGGCTGTGTATGCTCTATAGCAAGAGAACCAAAGAGCGCAGTGAAAATGCTAAACGAATATTTTTCCTGGCTTTATCCAAATGTTATTGCTCTATGTACCTGTCTTGTAAGATCAGCTCTGAAAGTTTTGCAAGCAAAGTGGAATCTGGACATCTTATTTTCCTGCTAGTAACAATAATAAATAATAGAAATATAATAGTACTAGGCTGTGAACTTTCCTCCAGTTATGTACTGTAAAGACATATCAGGGAACAAATATTGAGAAATGCTGAAAATACTGCCTCTACCTTGAGATGCTAACTACATTTTAACTGGAGCAGTCCATTCTGGGCAGAGTCAATATTTGGGTAGTTGTCTACAATGACAGATGTGAGCAATAAATGTCCGTGAGGTCAAGCAACACTACGTGGCATTTATGGGTGCAGCAGAACTTAAGGCTCAAGGTCTCTGTGGGCTGCAGTACAAAAATCCTGCACTCGAGAAACAAATTGGAGACACTGAATAGTAAATGGTGGTGAAAGAATTACTTTTCTTATTCCTTCAGGTAATCAAGAAAATTGAGATATTCTTTCTTCCACTAAGGAATGTCCTTTCCTTACTTCAAAAGAAACAAAAATCTGTGGAATTGGGGTTTGTGCGTTCCCCCCCCCCATTTATTTGTTGGGGTTTTTTTAATGGTTGTTTCTCAGTTCTCTTTCTAGTCACCTGCTCAAATACTGACTTTGATCATTTTTCCATATATTCTCTGTACTTTGGCTTGCACCTGGGAAATGCATACTCCGTGAAGTGCTTAGTAGTTCCTCTGCAGTGAAGGGAAGTTGAAGTTGACCAGCTGCATCAGGGGCTCCTCTTGTCTCTCTTGTGTCTCTCTGTCGCCTTCCTTTCCTCTCCTCTCCAACCCCTATATCCACTCTGGTCTCCTACTCTCTGCATTTAGCACTGCAACGTCTTCTGGGTTCATGTTTCTCCCTTTTACCCTTCACTTGCTCTTCTTCCAGCTGCCCCCCACAGCTCCAGGAGGACAGGGTTTCCGTGAGGTAGTGAGCTCCTTCAGCCCATTTGGGTTAGCAGTGAGACGGAACGCCCTGGGGTGCTGACTCAGCACAGCGGAGCAGGGGCTGCTCTACACAAGCATTTAAACAACAGTGCTGACTGCGGCTGGAAAAAAATCTGCATGAAAATTACACAATCCATGAAATTTATTACACCTGCAGTTTGCTAGTTGACTTCCTCATTTGCATATGCTATTTTGGCTTCAAGTGACACAATATTTTAACACGTGTACTTCTACATATAAAAATCCATTCTGATCTAAATGCGATAATGTTCCATTACCTATACTAAACGTCTATATGTCAAACATTAGTATTTCTGAACTTCATTTGTTCTTTTAAATCATTTGCTTTTGGAAAGATCTTGCAGCATCTCCAATGTGTTGTTGTTAAGAGCATTTGCATTAGCAAATTCTTCAGAACTCTTACTCCCTAAATCTTTCTTCTTTGTGGCTTTGATTTACAGCTTCTAAATAATTTGCAGAATGTAATTTGTAATTAAGTGCATTCTTACTCTCATATGCAAATTCTAATGAATACTTGTCATGATTCTTCTATTTTTAATCACGTTACTACTGCTATGCTGAAAATTCTTGAAGATCAGACCAATTTTTAATAGGTCAGTGTTCTTTTTATAATTACCTGACTCATTTATTTTGTTTGCCTTCGCGTGAATATTACTTGTTTGCTTTATTTGATGGTGCTAGTAACAGAGGAAATAAACATCTCTGCAGTTTTGGTGCGGAAAATAATTGCAAATTTTAACCTCTAAAACACACTGTGGATATTCCATAAAAGGTGTGAATATTTCTTTCTTTTCAATGGGCAGGGAAATATTATAGAAGAGCAAAACCAATACAGTTATGCTTCTTACTTTTCCTATGTCTATAAATGTCAGTAACAAAAATACTAGGTTAGGAATAGCAAAATCTTTCAAATATTGATTGTGTGGTTTAGATACAGTCATCTTCATATTCGGATCTCAATCCGAGGCCTCAGTTTGTTTGTGAAAAAAATATCCCAACCATTTTTAACTCAGTTCCAAATCAAAATTTAATCACATCTGATCAAAAGTGTATAAACTGATCCAGAATGAACACCATTAACTTATCTAGTCCATCTTCCTTCCTCACAGGTGGGCTCAACGATACCTAAAACATTTGTCTAACCTGCTCTTGAAAAATCTTTCATGATGGAGATCCTGCAACTTTCTAGGCAATGTGTTCCAGTGCTTAACTGTCCTGGAATTCAGAAAACTTTTCCTAAAGTCTAGCCTATATCTCCCTAGCTACAATTTAAACTCGTTTTTTGGCTTATTTGAAAGCAGTTATAAAGTCTCCCACAATATTCTCTTTGTAGAAACAATCTCAATCTTTCACCACAGATCATGTGTTTTTAGCTGTTAGATCATTCCTGCTGCCCCTTGCTCCCTCCTCCCCCTGTGCTTTTCAACTGGTTCATATCTTTCCTGATTTCCAGTGTGCCCCAGTAAATATAAGTTCTTTATTTGGAGCCTTGGACCCTCTTACAACTGAAGGATACTTCACATGTCTTTCATGCTGCACTTCTTTTCATATGTCCCAGGACGCTGTCTGGGTTTCTCTGTAGGATCATGATTCTGCTCTGAAAAACCAGGGCCACTTACTTCCCCCTGCCTTGAAACTGTGGCATCATGTGGGAGAAAATATAAGATTTATTGACTGGAAAGTGCTAACTAGAAACCACTTTACCTTTGCCTGAATTGAGCGAGACTTAGAAAACTGTTGACCACACTGGTAGCACTTTCTGTATGGTTTACCTAATTATCCTATAGTGCAGTCATAAAAAGTCCTTGGAGTGGAAGCCAGAATGTGGATTTTTTTCTCAGCCCTGTTGATTGTTGATTTTAACAAGCTAAAGAATAATGTTCCCTTCTCTGTCTCATGTTCTGTCACTTCTGTTCTTCTCTGACCGCATGAAATTCATATTCCTGATATGAAGTACACAGTCTCTTGAGGAAGCAGAAGCAGAGAAGACATACCATTTCTTCAATGTAGCCTCTTCAAACAGCTATGTCCTTTATTCTAGGCTGGACAGTGTAGGTTTGCACTCTTTCTGGCTAAAAAGGGCTGAAATACCTGTCTTTCACTCCTTGTACAAGTGGTACAATCCTCTAAGCATTTACCTGAAAGGATGACCGTTCCCTGGCTGTATATAACTGCCTGGATGAAGTTGATCGATGCTGTTGCTATGTTAGGCAAGCTCTGAATATGTCTAACAAACTAAGTGATACCAGAAGGCCTTAGGTACAAAAGTGAACAATAAGGTACTTGGATAGAAAAAGTATCTTTCAAACAGGGGGAAAAAAGTTAAACATAGTGGTAGGAGAACATTGAACACTCAAATAACCAATCTGAAAATACAGGTATCTACAACAGATTAGCTGGCTATTTATTACATTTGGGTATCTTCCTTATGCCTTAGTTTTACATAAAGTACCTAACTGTATATTTGCACCTGGCCCTGAATTAAAAATGCTGTAAGACTGTTTCAAGGAAACACATTGAATCTTAAGAGGAGCAGGTTAAGTCCGGAAGCTTCTTTACAGGGAAAGAAACTTGGGATTCAAATCACACAGGCAGTGTTTGTTCCTTAAGAGTTTTCTTCTGAACTCTAAAGAAATGGGATG
Organism: Burhinus bistriatus; assembly: GCA_013397275.1. NCBI lineage: Eukaryota > Metazoa > Chordata > Aves > Charadriiformes > Burhinidae > Burhinus > Burhinus bistriatus. The sequence continues at coordinate 3,373 of VYXH01011228.1, read as the reverse complement.
GCACCAGTCTTTTTGCAGTGGTGCCCAGTGATAGAACAAGAGGTAACGGGCACAAACTTGAACATAGGAACTTCCACCTGAACATGAGGAGGAACTTCTCTCTTTTGAGGGTGGCAGAGCACTGGAACAGGCTGCCCAGAGAGGTGGTGGAGTCTCTGACTCTGGAGACATTCCAAACCTTCCTGAACTCCATCCTGTGCAACCTGCTCTAGGTGCACCTGTTCTGGCAGGGGGGGTTGGACTAGATGATCTCTGGAGGTCCCTTCCAACCCTGGTCATTCTGTGCTTCTATGTTTCTGTGAAATATAGTATTTGCTAGAAGTGTCACAGGGGGCCTGCCTCAGTACGGTGGATTGAATTTTCTTATATGAGAAAAAGCCTTACCGAATTTTTAAGCTGAATATAAGAACAACTTTTTTACTAGGAAATTTCAACTCCAGAAAGATTCCTATTATAATTATAGTCCAAAATATATAGAAACACAGATAAATATTAATACTAGCTTTGGTGTGTCTTCATTTGCTTTAGTAAAAAGAGTTTTGCTGTCCATAGCTGCGTGAGTCATCATCAAACAACTACCAACAGCTGTATTTGTTCACAATTATGTTGCATTGGTAATATATAGGACTCAAAACAGTTTACTCAAGTAGGAAGAGTCAATCCCTTCCATCTTTGGTTCAGATTACTAACTTCCTCTTATTGAATATAATTGGATTACTCAATGAAGAAGAAGTTATTCATAGATAAAGGAGAAACAGTATCAAGTCTTTGATTAATAGTTGGGTAAATTCCTTGGACACAGACATACTACTCTAAATATCATTTTCTGTTTTGTAGATGTGGACTGAAACAGTGGAATCAGAAATCAACTGAAATTAATCATCATTTCAAATTAGCCTGCATGATTGTCTCTGCAATACTAGGTGAATGTATTTCAAGTTGTATTTGACCTTGATTTTGATTTAACATACAAGGAATAGTTGGAATCTGTGGCAGAGTGCCTCTTTTTTTCTTTTTTTCTTTTTTTTTAGGAATAGGAAATTATATCTTCACTACAGTGAATATGGAGGGTCAAAGCCTTAGCTGATGAGAATTAGATGCAATCAATGAGCTTTTATCCATATTCATCAGCTGAAGATATAGACTAGAAATTTAAATTCTTGTTTCCCAGAATGTATTCATGCAAGTCAATTTATGCTGGCAGTGTAATCAATACCTCTGCAAATAAAAGATATTTACCATAGCGTAACCAACATACTCTGGAGGTCATTACAGTGATTTCATATTTGTGTTCATCCATTATTATGGGGCAATATTACAAGATTCACAATGATTTCATTCAGTCATTTTTAGCGAATTAAATTATTGCATTGTGCTACAGTTAGGATGATCATGGGAGACTAGACCCATAAGTTCTACCACTGACCTGGAACTGGTGAGCTATTCATCTCCAGTGTACTCCTGCAACATTCTCTTCTTCATTTTCCACAAATTACTTACTCATTTTTGAAGTAACTCAAATTCTGGATGCAATGATCATGTACTTTTTGCATTCTTGATCCTATCAAGCCTAATCTTTCTGAAACTGGTAAGACTGGTATTCTATTTGAGATCAGTAACTTAAGAAGTTTTCTCAATACAGTAGAAGTTCAATACATGAATTTGATGGGTTTAAAATAAACCTGAATAATTTTCATGTAAATTTCATCTGCCATGTAACACTGCATGTGGCAATACTGAACATTTCATTGGAAACATCAGATATGAAATTTTATTTATTTTTATCCTTCATTCTGGAGAAAGATTAATTCTGTTCTAAACTTCACGGAACTAGTCATAGTGTAGTACTGTCTATAGGATGACAATGAAATCTATCTTCTGGTTTTAGCTGTTACAAAAGGTAATGGTTTACCATCTAAGAGTGATAGACTTCCGAAAAAAAGATCAGTCAAGATCCTTCTACTCCATCCATGTAGCTCCAAAAATTACTCTGCAAACACACTCAGCTCTATTAACTCTGTTACTGCATCTGTGCATTCATGTGGCACCTCCGGTCAGTCAGGACCTATGGCTGAGAGGTCCTCGTGTATACTTCGTAGGAAATGAAACAGCTATCATCAAGGCATCAGCTAGTGATAGCAAAACATTCAGTCATCCATTTAATAGCATAAAAGTCTCACTATGACTACTGAATTTTAACATGGGGAACTAAGCCAAAGTTTTCTCTGCAAGCAGTTGTGAGTTTTTGTAGAACTTCTCAAAACACTAGATAAAAAGGCAGATTTTTTATAAGTGTATTTTTTAATTCTGTAAATTTACAGCAGAATATTGTATGTGGGGGAGAGAAACTGAGTAAATTATATTTGCTGACACTTACTGTATGCTGATTGAAACGCGATATATTTCTCATATGAATTTCACCAGGAATATTCCACTGTGTATACTCTTGAGAGTATTATAGGTACTGTCAGCTAACATGTAATCTGACATCTGGCCTCAAAATGTTTCACACAGAGGTCAGCAGCAGTTGCATTATTTATTTTACAATGTGAAGCTCTTCATTGTTTAAGGCAGTAGCTATTAATTGTCGATTGAAGCATGATTTGCATTACAGGCAGTGAGACAGACGATCCAAGTGAAATAGCTCTGCTAGTCCAGGGCCAGTGCCTTCCAGTAGCCCAGGTGTCTCTGCATTGTACTCCTGGAATTAGAGTCAGGATATCCAAGACACCTCACCACATTGTACAAGGAAGTACACATAAAACAGTACTTCCAGTAAAAGGAAGAACTTAACAAACTGGAGAGATTCCAACAGAGGACCACTAAAATACAGGGATGGTTAAGGGGCTGAAGCATATGATGCAGCAGGAGAAGCTGAGGAAGCTGGGTTTGTCCAGCATTAAGAAGAAGGATGTAAATGTGGGGATCTAATTGCTGTCTCCAAGGATCTAATCATAGAATCATAGAATCATTTAGGTTGGAAAAGACCTTTAAGATGATCTAGTCCAACCATTGACCCTACACTACCTGGTCTGCCACTAAACCATGTCTCCAAGTACCACATCTACATGAATTTTAAACACATTGAGGGATGATGACTCAACCACCTCCCTGGGAAGCCTCTTCCAATGTTTGATAACTCTTTCAGTGAAAAATATTTTCCCAATGTTCAGCCTAAACCTCCCCTGGCACAACTTGAACCNAATGTTCAGCCTAAACCTCCCCTGGCACAACTTGAACCTGTTTCCTCTTGTCCTATCACTAGTTACTTGAGAGAAGAGATCAGCGCCCATCTCACTACAACCTCCTTTCAGGTAGTTGTAGAAAGCAATAAGGTCCCTCCATCAACCTCTCTTCTCCAGATTAAACAATC
>VYXH01011227.1:251322-270156 GCA_013397275.1 Burhinus bistriatus | reverse complement strand
ACTCTTCCCCAAGCCCGTAGCGCCACATAGGGTTGTTTTACCCAAGTACAGGGCCCAGCACTTGGCCTTGTTGAACCTCATACCATTGGCCTTGGCCCATCGATGCAGCCTGTCCAGATCCCCCTGTAGAGCCTTCCTACCCTCAAGCACATCAACACTCCCTCCCAACTTGGTGTTGTCTGCAAACTTACTGAGGGTGCACTCAATCCCCTCGTCCAGATTGTTGATAAAGATATTAAACAGAACCCGCAACCAATACTGAGCCCTGAGGAACACCACTTGTGACCAGCCGCCAACTGGATTCATCGCAACTCTTTGGGCCCAGCCATCCAGCCAGTTTTTCACCCAGTGAAGCATACATCCATCCAAGCCATGAGCAGCCAGTTTCTCCAGGAGAATACCTTGAGAAACAGTGTCAAAGGCTTTACTAAAGTCTAGGGAGGCGACATCCACAGCCTTTCCCTCATCCACGAAGCAGGTCACCTTGTCATAGAAGGAGATCAGGTTAGTCAAGCAGGACCTGCCTTTCATAAACATATGCTGACTGAGCCTGATCACGTGCAGCACGATGGCACACAGGATGATCTGTTCCATAACCTTCCCCAGCACCAAGGTCAGACTGACAGGCTTGTGGTTCCCTGGGTCCTCCTTCCAGCCCTTCTTGTAGATAAGCATCACATTTGCTAACTTCCAGTCAACTGGGACCTCCCCAGTTAGTCAGGACTGCTGATAAATGATGGGAAGTGGCTCGGTGAGCACATCTGCCAGCTCCCTCAGTACCCTTGGGTGGATCCCACCCAGCGCCATAGATTTGTGTGTGTCTAAGCACTGTAGCACATCACTAAGCATTTCCCCTTGGATTATGGGGGCTTCATTCTGCCCCCCATCTCTGTCTTTCAGCTCAGGGTCTGGGTACTCGGGGAACAACTCGTCCTACTACTAATGACTGAGGCAAAGACGGCATTAAATACCTCATCCTTTTCCTCATCCTCTGTCACTATGTTTCCCCCCTGCTCCTCCCCCCTGTCTAAGAAAGGATGGAGATCATCCTTAGTCCTCCTTTTATTGCTAAGGGATTTATAGAAACATTTTTTTATTGTCCTTAACAGCAGAAGCCAGATTAAGTTCTAGTTGGGCTTCGGCCCTTCTAATTTTCTCCCTACAGAGCCTTACAACATCTTTGTAGTCCTTATGAGTGGCCTGCCCTTTCTTCCAAAGGTCATAAACTGTCTCTTTTCCCTGAGTTGAGACCATATAGCTCTCTGTTCAGCCAGGCCAGTCTTTTTCCCTGATGGCTCTTTTTTTGGCATGTGGTGACAGCCTGCTCCTGCACCTTTAAGATTTCCTTCCTGAAGAACATCCAGCCTTCCTGGACTGCCTCCCAAGGGACTCTGAGCCAACCAGGCTCCTGAATAGACCAAAGTCTGCCCTCCAAAAGTCTGAGGTGGTAGTTCTGCTAATAACAGCCTCCAGCCTTTTAGACCCAAGTTATGTGCTGTATGCTAAAGAAAAGAAAATTTAGGAGGAGAGTAATGGAAAACTGACCATTTTGGGGCTATACTACATTTTAATAAATTTTTTTGACTTCTTTTTTGACATAGAACTACCCTATTTTTTATTATAATGACTTCATGAGTGTTAAAGAAAATTACAATACAAAGAAAGGAGGATCTTTAGGGGCAAACAAAATACAGTGTCTTGATGCAGATCTTGCATGAAAGCTGTTTACTTTCACTCTATGAAATCGCATTACCTATATTCCCTTTGTATTATTGTGAATACAAAGTGTGTAGCAGGAGATTAAATATGCAGGTGATAACATGACTAATGAGTGTATGGTCAGTTCTGCGATTCATAAGGACCTTTTCGTGTTTAGACAATTCTATGAATCTGTCTTGTGTCCTATAGTTTAGAAACCAAAACACAAAACCCCCTGGATTTGGACTGATTAGGCTTAGAGGCTCCAGGTCAAACATGGAAGTTCTGAAATAAGTAAGACTGAGGACAAGGAGCTGAACAGTCTGGGAAAGGATGGAAGCCGTGTGTTTGTTTTTTCTGTATGATGCAGAAATAAGAAAGGCTTCTGACAGTCTTTTTGCAGCTTGGATTGCTTGACGACAGAGGCTCTCGAATGCTTTGTTCCTAGTTAAGTCTTGGAAACGTTGAGTGAAGATGCAGCTTTATGTATGTGGTAGAATGTGGCAGTGCTGGTTCGCTTCTCTAGTGCTTGCAGTTGACTTGAAGCCACATATCATAGAAGGATCAATAGTGCATGTTCTGGTGGATCTTAATTGTCAATATCGTGTCTAATTCCTTGCATTCCTGAGTGCTCTTTGCTAATGACTACTGGTTCCAGAGGTTACTAATGTGTTAAATGTTTCCTCTAGGTTATGGACAGAGATGACCAAGAACTGATTAAAAACACAGAAATGAGCCATGAAGACAGCTCTTGTGTGTCTTTACTAGCATAAAAAATGATAGTAAGTCAGACTGTAACTTCCATCTAATTTGAAAAATCTGTACTTACTGGGACACCAGCCAGGGATTCTTGGATCTCAGGATGATTTTGTAACTTGATGTAGAGTGGATGCTATGTTAATACTTGTTGCTAGACTGCTTCTTTAATGAAAAGAGTGCGTTTTTCAACCTGTTACCTCAGCTCTTCTAGACCTTAATTTGGTAATGGAAAACTGGCAAGATCAGCATTATTCAATCACAGCTACCCTAAAAAGATTTCATGTGTGCTTTTTGGTATGAAAATATTCCTGTTGCTAAAAATACATATTTCAGGATTGGGAATTTTTTTTTTTTTACTTTAAATAATATCCTCAAATAATACATACTCTTATTTTCATTTATACAAAGGAAACTTATCTAATATGAGAAATTATTCCTCATAAAATAGAAAGTAATCTTTAAATATGGAAATTATTCTTTTGACTTCAGTGGATCATCTCCCTTAGTTTTTACCAGATTAATGAATGTACTTTTAAAAATCTTTTTTTCTGAATGTATGGTGTTTTCTTTCCCCATGCCCGATCTTTAAATGTCTTTAATTGGCTTCATATAAAGATGCTGTTTTAAAGTGCAACTTAAGTAATTTGTAATGAATTAACTGAAATCAGATGTTTTCCATATAAAGACTATATCTGAGTACCAGGTACCTTTCTAAAGGCAGTCGCATATGCTATGGGAGGAGTTTTCTTAGGAGCTAGGTTGTCACAAACAAGGAATTAGCTTCACAAACTTGAAATAAAGTCTAGTTCACTTTTGTCGTAGGTAGATGTAGTAAAGGGGAGATGGTAATGCCTCAAATGAAAAGATGGTACATTGTCGTTAACCATACCAGTGTGAATTCTTGCCCTGCTGTTAATAATGCAGCACTATGAGATCTGCTCAGCTTGTTTTTTTAAAAACAGGAAATATTTAGTTTTGCCTAAATATGACAAAATGTATCCTTTTAAGTGGTCAACATCTGTATCTACCCAAATTATAGTCTATGGTTGTTAATCATGTGGGTTTTAGTTGCCTTGTTTGTTTCCTTTATTCTATTTAATACACATTAAAGGATATTTTCTTTGACTGTTAAATAACATTAGTATTAAAACAGCTTCCCTTATTAAAATAAACAAATATATTTGTATGACTACAGCTTCATAAAACTCATACTGCGAACAAAAAAATTTATGAAACTAGGAGCGTATTTTGCATTGATATTTGGTAAACAAAGAACTAGCTGGTTCAATGGGTGACAGATTGGGTGTTTATATAGAAAGATTTTAACTTTATGACTCAGAAGCTGTGCATATTCTTCTTAGTACCTACCTTTCTATATAAGAATACGACCATTTGAATTTAAACAAAATTTCATTACCAGATTTGACAATGCAAAAACATTAGCTTCACTATGGAGCTTGGGGCTCTGAGGTTTGAAGTGGTGGGTGAGATCATGGGGAGATACTTGCAAATGTCTACTTACCACTTTATTTAGAAAGATATTTTTATGGGTCAGGTGCTACTTTGGATACATCTAGCAATTACGGTGGTAGTCTTAAACTCTAGAAATTGCCATAATAAAGAAGAAATTGTAGCCTACATCTGGAGGGTGTGTTGTTATCTGTATCATACACAGCTAGATGGCAACATACCTGGAGACTCAGTTGGAAAGAAACTGACTGCAAAAAAACAAAAAAAGCTCTTTTAGTATTGTAGAACTTGTTAGCTTTCACCTTTTTATTTTTGGATACTTCTTTCTGAATGACATCTCTTTTTGTACTGATGACTTAGTCTTGAAAACATGTTAATGGAGTAAGCATTAAGGAAAGTAGTTTTAATAGAATAAGAAATTAAATTAGCCTAGGATGTCAATCTTGGCCTCAGGGTTTGATCTAGAGCAGTGTAAATGGTTGATTAGTTATGCTGTGGGAGGCAAGAGGAAAGGTCAGTTTTAGAGAAGTTTACACTGCTTAGCCAGTACCAAATGATCCCTTACTAGATATTCCCTAAGAAGTGTTGGAAAAGTTTTAAAGCCACCCTCTAATCTGTCTGTGCTTGTTTTGAACAACAGGTTAACTGAAAATATCAATATAGCACTATGTATAGCAAGATAGTTATCATCTTCAGTGGCGCAGCATATTAAAAAGACTTGCTTTGCTCCTTCCTTTTCTCCTAAGCTTTCAAAACCGAGTTTCACTTACATCCTATAAGATAAAGCTCTTCAAAATATAATGGGAATGTCTGGAGAAATCTTTTTCTTTCCTTTTTTTTTTTTTCTCTTTTGACAGTGAAATTTTAAAATAATGTTTACAAACACTTTATCAGGAATGGGTTTTTCTTTGTGATGGTGGGGGGTTTTTTTTGTTGTTTTTTTTCTTTGAGTGGTCAGATAGTTAAGATGTAACAGTAGCTCTCCTGAATTTTTTTTTTTCCTCCCAGTGTGACTTTTGGCATCAAGAGTTAAATTGTCTAAAAACTTGGTTTACAACATACCAACGCACTTGTGGTTATGTTGCCATTGAGGTTGTTCTTGGCCTGACCACTTAAAATTGTTGAATATTCCCTTTTTTGTGCTGGTGGAGCGATTGGACTTATGCTAAATATCTGTCATCTTTTCAAATGATCTTCAGTAGTGCCCAATAGTGTGTGTGTTCCTTGAATTTGATTTCCCACAGTGGTTTCTATTTTAAAAAATATTTGGATACTTTAATGAAATGTGACTGCTTGCTTTCCCCTGGTGTGTAAAAAGAAACAAACAAACAAAAATCTGAAAAGCACTTACATCTAAAAAAAAAAAAAAAAAAAATCAAACTTTTAAAATTTCCTGCATTTATCAGGGTCAGAAAATACAGAAAATATAGCTAGGGAAAGCAGAAACACTTGACCAATTCTGTCTTTAAATCTATGAATTAAACTTGCTGGTTAAATCCAAGATAAGTCAAAGCATTCAAAATGTCTTCCTAGTTCTGTGAGCAAAAACTCTTCAAAAGTTAGATGAGTGAGAATTTTACATGACTTCAGTGAGTGACAACATTTGTCACCTGATCCTGCAAAGTAAACTTAAAACTTGGCACAGATAAGTTGACCAAACCTCTTGATCTGTTTGATCCATGGGAAGTTGCTCTATGTGAAATGTGTTATCTAGACACACATGATTACAAAAGCGTGTTTTTCTATCAGTCAGAGGACCAAGCTAAATAATTGCTTCACTTGGTTGACTGAACTTGTTGGTTATGATTAGGCTGGAAAATGTGCTGAAGGGTAATTGGTGAGGTAAGTGAGGCTTGGTAGATCCATGTCTGCATCATCACATTTGCAGTAAGTTGTATTTACAGCAAGTTGGAGGGTGCTTAGATATAAAGTTGCTCATCTGCGAATACAATTTGCTTCCTCTGGTTTTGTTTTTTTTTTTACAGTATTTTAATGAACCCAACCCTTATCACTTAAAGTTTTGATATAGCTGTTTACGTACTTTACCCGTGTGTCTGTGTAGACAACTCACTCATTGGCTTTGCTAGATCTTCTACGGAAACAAAGCTATTTGGGGAGCAGGTGTGGACAAATGTTATATTCCATGAAGATGAGTATAAGCAGGTGAACATAGTATTTCTAATTTACAGGCTATGGAATAAATAATGTCATGCTGAGCAAAATGAAGAAATACTTGTGATCCAATAAACACTCAAATTCCTTTTTTTCAGCTTACTAATGAAAAAGCTACTAAACTAGGTATTTCACATGAAAATATTTGTCTGGGAGATGTGCCTTTGTAAAGAATGTTTTGAGCAAAACAGGCAAATTGTTTGCCAGAATAAATAAGTGACTATGTGAAGTTGTCTTTTGGGATAGAAAACATTTGTCCTACTCCCAAATTGGTACTTAGGAAGACCTTTGAACATAGTGTGTGTACCACTTTTGTATCGGTCACTTTAACAGCGCTAGTATGGTGAAGGAAGGTAAAAAAAATCCTTTGGAGTGGGAGTTTTCCAATTGCTATGGCTAATTGTGTCTGAAGGAAGTCTAAAATCTCACTTCTAAATGACCATGTGTCTCTTCATAGGGATTCTGGGACAAGATCTAGCTGATATAAATCAGCAGTGCTAAAGCTAATTAACGTTATTGATGATATGTGGCCAGTAGTCACAATCCTTAGATTGAGTTTCTCAGGAAGAAAATTTATTTGATAGCTTTCAGTAAAACAAAATTGTAGGAGAAAACTTGACCTGTTTAGAATCAGATACTGGCTGGGATTTAGAAAAATGGTGTTAGAATATGGAATTGTAGTACTTGGCAAAAAAAGTTACATTAAGGCTCCAGTTAGAGTTAACTGAATTTATAATCTTTTCCCAAGCATTATACTGTATCTGAATTGCAGTTTTTTCCTAGACCACGCTTTTCCATGAAAGGAGTTTGGCTGTATTGAGCTGAAGAAGTCTCCCTGCTGTGCCACTGAATGCACTGATCTGGGCGGCTGGAGAGACACTGATGTTCTTTTCCTGTATTTTTTGAAAAATTTGATGGGGCGTTACATCTCTGCTAGCCTCCAGTAAAATAATTAAGTAGGTAACTAGCTCAAACCCAGCTAACTTACATTGTGAGGTTTATTCAAAGGCTTATTTTCTTGACCTCACTGGGATCAGCAGGTGCCAGGATAGTCTGAGTTTCTAGCAGTGCTGTGTGTAAGTAAGCACTTGGACATATATTTATAAAACTTGCTGCGATCTTGGGCTTACTTATACATTTTTCCATAAATTATTCTGTATCTTATTTTACTTCTAAAAACTGCACAGCAACTATCAGAATTCATTTAAATCAAAATGCATCTAAATCAAATTTTAAAAAAACACCCCACCAGCCCAAATGTACAGTATATTTTAAAATGCAGGAGCTGTGCACTCTCATGAAAAATGATATTTGTTAATTGTGAGCAGTTCACTTTTTGCATATTGCAGTATTCAGAGATGACTTGATTAGCTCTTTCTTGCACAGTAAACTTTGTGCTGATCTACGTCAACCTCGGAGTCCTTGAGTCTATCAACAAATCTGCATGTTTACTGTACTACTGCTATAGATGTTGCCATTAGAAAAGCTTTCAGATGACCTGTGATGGTGGTGGTGGTTAATTAAATTGATGTGACTTTGGGTAACTGGCTTATTAACAGAGCCAAAGTTGCAGTGCAAAAAAGTGTATAATAAACCACTTGTGTTTCACCTTAATACTATTGGAATGAAAGTGCAGTTAATAGGGGAAGGAAAAGGAAGCAACTGAGATTGTTTGACTTTTTTTTTCTTTTGTTCTTTTTTTCTTTTTTTTTTTTTTTTAAATATTACTCCTTCGCCCATGCCTTTCTTTATGGTGAGGATGAGGGGAAGAAGCAATGTGAAAGCAGAGGTAGTAAAACAGTCAGGAGAACATCTCAAAGTCAACAACCCTTAAAAACAAAGAGCCGCTAAGCAACAATCCTTGCTTTTCTTGGCTATGAAGAACAAAAATCAAACGTTGCTTAATTTACTAGATGTGGATATTCTGTATGCTTCTTTTTCTACATATAAGGAATTAACTTTGGAATGTTGTTCACAATGGCAGGTCTAGATTGTCAAGGCTAAGGGAAACTCTGTCCAAATCAACTTCTCGAACTGAGGTTTTCAATTGATCTAGGTGATGCTGGTATGCTTAGAGTAAAAACTATCAGTGAAATAAGAGAATTCATCTCCACCAGGTTTTCTTGCAATTTTATAATAGCATGTATAACAACATCTCTGGTCCTGGGTACAGTCTCTTCATGTTCTCTGCAAGTAGTCTGACTGTAGTTTGGAAATACCTTGTCTATGAATTTATTCTATATCTTTACAGTTTGGAGTGTGTAGTAACTCTATTGTATGATGTCTTGTGTTCTATACCAGTGCCTAATTTAAGCTTTTCAATGCAAAAATGTGTGCTTGAATGTGTGCATGTAATAGCAGTGAAAAGGTTAATGCTACACAATGATTTTTCCTACTTCTTGAATTATCAATACATAATAAGTGAGTCAGAATTGCTGAAAAATTGTTGAAACTGGTCCTGCAAAGAATGAGGATCAGCATAATCTCACTGAACCAATATAGGAAAAAAAAAAAAAAGGTCTGTACAGCCTTAATAGAAGGAAGGATGATTTGTTAATGAGGGAAAAACAAAACAAGGAAGAGGGAGAGGTTTTCAAAGTGTTAAAACCGATAATGGCAGCTTGTATAAATTGTGGTAGAATGGCTGTCTCGCAACTAACTCCTCCTGTGTCACATGTTTCTGAAGGAAAAATAAATGAGATATTCCCACCCATATATGCTGAGCAGCTATGCCCAAATTGAAGTCAGAGCACTCAAGGCCTTTTCCTGAGGAATGTAAACAACAACGTGAGTTTGGTTTTATGTATTTTCTTGAGTTAAAAGAAAAAAAAATAAAATTCTTATGTGCTTTCCTTTTTAACAAAACAAACCAAAAACTAACCCTGTGCCATGCAAATTCTGAGTCCACAGACAGGCTTGATTTTACCAGACTCTAAATTCTTCTCTCTTTCACAAATCTTAAGTTCCATACTTTAAGCACAGAATCAAATTTATATTTATCATCAATATTATAGCTTGAACAGGTTCCTAAACCCATAATGGCAAATTGATCTGGCCTTGTACATTTTATTTTTTTTTGCTGTGTATTTATTTTCTTAAACTAGAACTTTTCATTTTTCAGCATGGTCTTAAATATATCCATTAATGAAAATATGAAAACTGAATACACACCAATTATGGAAGCTACTCTGCATGTCACAAACTGTATTTTAGTTAGTTAAGCTTAATGAATGTTCCTTAAAACAATTACTTTCTTGGCTCTCCATGTGTCTCATTTGTCTTAAGCTAGCTAAATCAATTATGCACTTCTTAATCTTTGACATAATCTATGAAGATACAGTTTCCCCAGGTATAGCATATTTATCTTGATTTTTTTTTTAAAGATTATACCTAGATTTTCTATTGCCATAGGTTCTTAAAATTTACATGTTTTTCTACCTCTCTGTATTTTTCCTGACCTCAGCTTATATGGAATGCAAGTCTATCATTTTTTCTAATTGCAAACTGAGAGGCATAAATATAAATGTATTTAAATTTCCATCCAATATGCCTGTTCATCTCTTTACTGTGACCTAACCTACTTATCTGTAAGGATACAAGTATGAAAGTTTTAGCAAAGTGAAGCCAATGCATTAGACCTGTTGTCCCTCTGTTAAAAATGTGAGAGAGATTTTGTAGGTCCTTATCTTGCATTTAAAATACAACACACCATTCACCCTTTTTTGTTGGAAGACTAATTTCTTGATCTTTGCCCTCTTTTCTCCTGCATTCCTTCCCCTGCCACTAACAGTCTTGCCATTAGCAGCAAGCTCAGGCACCTACGCATGACTATTGGAGTAAAGCTAGTACTAGAGTGGTTATCCCCAAGGACAAGTGTATTTGCTATCATTAATAAGAACATCAAAGATCTGATCATTATAAATTTTTAGCATATTTATCTTGACCTCATCAAATTTAACTTAAGAGTCTTGATTCCAGCACTGGAAGAAAAGTTGGGTCTGGTGAAAGAAATGCAATTCCTCATCTGAATTCTGAGCATCGGGTGTTTATCACGGCATATCTGGCTAGGCTAGGCAAAGACCTACTCCTCCACCTATCTTACAGCTTATTTTATGTAGCTGGCTGATGCACGATGGCCAGGGAACCAAATCTGGTAGCCTGGCGATTAAAGCATGCTGAAGCTGTACAGGCTGGATAGACAGAGCGTGCATCTCACCTCTGTGCTGAACTTTGTCTTTCTTCCCTGCTGCCTGCTCTCCCCGCTGACTCCATTCCTCGGTAGCAGGCGTTACCTATTACCTGGCTCCAGCTCTGCTGATCAGAGGAAAATGTGTCAGATTTGATGGGAGATAAGATCCCTGTTCTGTGAGACTTGTTAAGTGGTGGTGCCCCAGGAGGGAAGTTCGTAGGGAGGACAGGCTTTGTGCCTCCTGGGTTAGTGCGGACAGGGGTCCGGGCGTGGAGATCTCCAGCTGGATCGCACAGCTCGTGTTGGGCCTGTGCGGTCGTTGTTACAACTGGATGAAGTGCTCCAAGAACAAATCCTGAGCCAAATTCGGATCAGTTTGGAGGTGAAGATCGTCATCCATAGCCCTTCCCTGGGTATTCCCACCACTGCTTGCTGAAACATTGGTGACCTGCCACGGCTCTGAGGCCTCCTGAGGTGCCACATGGCTGTGGTATGGAGAAGCTGAGCTTCTGTCCAAAACCGAATTTTAATACGGATGATGATGGAGGCAATGTAGGTTAGTTCATCCACCTTAAGGGGAAAAAAAGAATGTTTTTATCTGATGCTTGAACTCAGTCTGATTTGGGCCCAAAATGCCTCAGTTCATAGCTTGAATAGACTAACTGAAATTCTCTGTCCTACCCCCAGAGCTCTTCAATACCTGAGAAAGAGATATAATTCCTGTTTAGCTTCTATTGGAAATGGGCATGAACACGTTTTGAGTAGGCATAATAATTTTATTGTAAAGAAGTATTTTATTTTCTATAAATCTGTTAATAGCTTAATGATTCCAAAGTTGCTATGAGTATTTTGCTCAATTTTATCACTGTTGTGATATTAACAATGCTAAACATTTCTGCATATGAAGTGATGCATTTGGATTTATGGCATTATGTATGGTGAGTTTTGGTAACAGCAGCCTGCCAATGCTGTTGGCTAAAGAATACAGTCTGATCTCTTTACTATGAGGCTATTGGAAATATCTGTTTGTCAGTTTGACTGGTTTGGAGTCATTATGTTAGCCTTCCTATTTATATGCAAAACCATTAGGCTTGTTGGCATATTTGATTAATGATGAGTGAATCCTCCTTAAACTAAAGCCTTTAATGGAACCTTAATAGTGTTTGAAAAGTTTTGATTTAACTCTTCTTTTGGGGCAAGTTTAGAAGTACTTGTCAGTATTTTTGACTAAAACAGAAAAAGAGAAGCTGGAAAATAGCACTTAAAAATCTTAAAACTGGTTTTCTCACTTGGCTTATTTTCAACAGAGTAGCTCTTAGACTGATTTTTTCTTTTTTTTATGACTGCCTAGGACTTTGGGGCATAACAGAAGAAGACATCAACCTTTGCTTCTTGTTGTAACTATGTTTTGTGCAGCATTTGTAGTAAAATATTGAGCTTAAAAATGAGGAACTGTGGGAAACAAAGTTGAAACAGTTTCAAATGCTAAATTTAAGGTTTCTTAGCTGTTGGTGAAGTGATGTTGTGTAAATTACTTGGGCCAGATCCCAAGACATGTCAATGACCTGCTGAGTGTCTTCAGTTCCTGTGGTTGCAAGCACAACTGAAAGGTGTTGGGGATGGCTTAGACCAGATTGGTCCACCTGAAAAGTAATTGGTCATCTTACCTGAAACTCCTTTAGTGTTGCTTTCGCCTGTACTTCTAATTAGTGTAGTTCTGTCCCTTACTGTGCAACCCCTTGGAATCCATATCTGACTCTAGGACTACTAGTTGTAAATTATAAACTGTTTCTGTAGCCCAGAAACTACTTTTTTTTTTTTTTTTTTCATTCTCAGGCTGTAACTTAAATATGGAATGCATGTCCAAGATGTTGGCAAGGTAATACTAGTCCCACTGAACAGAGCAGCAAAGTTCCCCACTGCGTCGTTGGGTCCTGGCTTTCAGGTGAGTTCTGAAATAACCCATGCTGTTGCCTTTGCGTTAGTGCTCCTGTATATGAGAATGTAATCCTTAAAATGGTACCAGAAAGGCAATGGAAATCAGGTAGGCCTGCCAGCTGTATTTTGTTTCCTATAATGCCAGGCAATCAGATCACCATTAACAACTCATTGGGGATCCTTTTATTGTAGTAATTAATAGGAAATGGGGCCTGGCTGAGTGACCCAACCTGTCTGAGACAGTGAGCTGAAATGACCAGGATCTCTCACCTGTGTACCTCAAAGCCTTTATTGCCTAAAACTAATTCTCATCAAACAAAGTTTAGCTGCCCTAAACATGCCTGTCTTATTTTATACAATCTTACTAAAAGCTTTATTAATAGTTCTGAATGGCAAAGTCCAGTTACTTTATTTGGAACTCAGAGTGATGGCACAGAGGTTGCCTGAGTCATCTCACTTACTGGTTTTAAATATAGCCACAGCTTTTGGAGTCCCTCCAGGCTTACAGGAATTATTGAAAATCAATTCTGTATCTTCAGATAACTCTCTTAATTTGTACTCTAAAGATTTTGTTTTAATCAAGAGCTTTCTAAGTCATGATAGGAGAGGGAAAGGATTGCATCGGTATTGCAGTATTGATTAGTCTAGTCTTTTTTGGTTATTTTTCCAAATGTAAACCAAGAGCATTTGTTGCTGTTAAGTCCGCATAATAATACTGTTGACACATACTAATGTACTACTCCTAGTATTCTTTTTCTTACTGTTGTTTGACAGTCTTTTGTACCAGAGTTCAGTATGGGTTATCTTCTTGGATCTTGTGTTTCTGACTCCTACCTGACTCAGATTTTAATTTCTTCCCTTGATTCATAAAAATCTGTGTTTAAGTCAAAGCCAAGCAAACTGTAAAAATTAAGCGCTTCCATTTTGCAAGTTCAAAATCTCAACTCCTTTTTATATAAGGAAACCTTTTTTAAAAAAAAACAAATCATGGTCAAAATTGTGACCTGGAGTTTTTAAACTGCTTCTGGAGAGTCCTGGAAGCTGTGGCTGCACTGGGTGTCTCTGCCTGGTAAAGCTTTCCAGGGTGGACCTGAATCATGACTCCTGGGCATACTGCTTATCCTGGAAGTCAGCAGCTTTTGAACAACTTAGTAGGCAAGCAACAAATTTTGTCCTCTCAGGCTTGCTTGCTATTAGTTAGCATATCATCAAAACCTACTTTTTACATAGACTGCTGTCACAGTCTGTTTTGGATCTCCCAAAATTTACAAGACAATGTACTCTGTAAAATTTATTTCATGAGCTCATTGCCTTTAAAAAAAACCCACCCCAAAACCATACAAATCAAATGAGAACTCAGTCCCCTTCATACAGGCTAGTCTAACATGCAAGTTCTCCAATTCATTACTTCATTAATTCAAAATTCACTACATGTTCTCAAGTAACTTGTGTGCCTATGAGCAAAACAGTTCCTCAGCTGAGGGGGAGTGTGCTCATCCTTCCTCTTACGCCAGCCTGGGCATCCCCTGCACTGTGCTGGGAGCACCGCAGCCTCAGCAGCAGGGGTGCTGCTGGACTTGTTTCAAAGGCTTTTTGGGTAAGCTGGCATGTTTACGCCTTCCAGCTGGAAGCTTGGTTAATAGCATTTCTGTAAGTTAGTGGATTGCAGTTCCTATGCAAAGATGCAGGGGACAGCAAGCTGCAGGTGGTGACCGCTGCAGAAAGGCCCTTCCTCTTCCTGTCCCCTGCATCCTGTGCACGTGCTGCTCTGACTCAAGGGCACATTTGAGAGTCAAATTATAAAAGTATTTTCCAATTGATATAAATAAATTAGAAGATATTGTACTCTGTTAGAATACTAGGGTTTAATGAATGTAGTTATTCTAAAAGAGGATTTGATTTCATTTCTAGAATAAAAAAATTACCAGAGGAAAATAATGCTCCATTTTTTAGTTTTAATATTAGTGACATGACTTTGCAGTCTCACAACTGCATTTTTTAAAATAAAACTGCATTAATCTAGCAATATACTATATAGCAAATACTGATAGTGGCAAAATGGGAGTAGAATAACAAAATTGGAGTCATTGTGATGGACAGTATATATATTAAATTATCTTTTTGTCCCCCATGTGTTGGTTTAGTCAAGAGCTCTTGCAAGTAGTGCTCTGCAACAGTGAATGAACTATGAAAAAAAAACCCAAAAATTACCAAAACGAAACAACAAAACAAAACCAAACAACAAAAGATTTGACCTTGTCTTGCTCTGACCACTGAGTGTCTTTTAAATTAGCTGATAGTCTGTATGTGTTGTTTTTATGGCACTTAAACCAAACAAATAAAATCGTTTGATCTGTGCGTTTACTTCTTTTAACTAAAGAAGACTTCAAAATAGATACATGTATAGATACTTTTAAGATTATTCTATTACAAATTTAGTTCTTTAACAACATTAACTTTTCTTACCAAAAAAACCCCCGAACTCCACAATGCTTCATTTGCTCTTTCCTGACAGAGTTAAATGGGCTTTGTGTACCTCAAACTTAAAAGCAATTTGGTTTCCTTTTTTTCCAAGTGCATTTTTTTAATGAAGCATCACAAATTGTGGGACCAGGTCTTAATAGTTCAAATTTGTGTCATTCCTTGAGGGTCGGTGCAAAACTTGGTCCTGCAGTGAAACAGTATAGAATTCCAAGTACTTGAAGTGAAATTGTACAACTTATGTCAGAGCAGCCAAGAATTGTAGAACCCTCAGCTGAATGACACCTGAATCTTTCAAACAGGAATATTTGCTTTGGTATTCCTGTACAAAACAGACATGTAGTGGTTTTTTTTTTATTTTTTTTTTCTGAAAGGCACTAAAATGTCTTTTCTCTGTGTGAGGGAACTGATGGAATTAACCTCACCTACAAAACCATGTGAATTGATCTGAGAATGTATTTCAGGTAGCATATGATCTATAAAATAAAACATACATTTGCTTTAATAGTGTAGGTTTTCTTTTCACAGGCAGCAGAGCGCTATTAGTCACTTCTGCAATGCTTATGTTTACCAAGAATGGAAACATATTTTCCAAAACTTCACTAAAATTGAAGCTTCTAATGGTATAACTTTAGCCAATAGTTATTGATTTTTTTAAAAAAAATATGAAAAGCAGGGAATTTGAATCCATAGTAGATGGTTAGTATTTTCTTAGAACACAGATGATGCATTGAAAAGGACCATATGGATGGACTGAATGTGTATGAGTGGGACAAAGTGGAATGTTTTTTTTAAAAAAAAAAACTTTGAACACCATAAAGCAAGAAATATTGGAGACCAAACTTTTTTCTTTCATAGTGTACTTTTTTATGTCCATTATATTTAATTAGAAATAGATGATGAATTGATTTGGTTTAAAGAGGGGTGGATAGGACTTAAAACCAGAATCTTTCCCTTATTCTGTTGTCTCCAAACACAGTTGCTGCACGAGTGAGACTGTAATGTGATATTTAATTAATTTTATGTGATATAATTAATGTGTTTAATAATTTAATTATATGTGGTATAATTAACTTGATATAGATAATTTTGAATGTTCTGATTCTTTCTGTAGTTTGAAAATAAGTAAATTAAATACCCTAATCACTAAATAACTTAAAGGCTTTATTTTAACTCAAATTTAGATTCCTTTATGTTGGGATTATAGCCTGTCATTTCTTTTAGAGTATCAGCAAAGGAACATTTTTTAGGATTATTAATTTTTTTCATTAGGATAGGCATCTTCTCAAAAGCACTTTTTTCTGTTCAATGAAATACTGGAAGGGGGGGAGGGGAAGCATGTATTAGAATAAATTACTGAGAAATGGAACTTTTGTGGGGTTGCCAGTCACGCAGTTCTCATTACCCCTTTCTTAAGGACCTGGTAGATGAATAGTAATTTAGTCAACACACTATTTTTACTTTATTTAAAGAACAAAAAAACCCCCCAAAACTCAAAACCCAAATGTAGCCTTTTAGGCAAAGTATGAGGTGTCGGGAGTCAGGCTAGGCTGATTGCTCATCTTTTAGTGCCACCTTCTCTTCTTCTCCCTGTGCATGGCACTCACTGCACAAGCAGGAAACTGTTTACCTTTTTTATCTCCTGGCTCATTGCAATGGGCTTAATAAGGTCAGAAAACACCATGGAACAGCAGAGAAAACAGCAAGACTGGGAATGAAGATGAGGTGGGAGGGATGGCCTTTTTTTTTTTTTTTTGCGATCGCAAGTTGCTTAACTGTGCCTCTTTCATAGAAGGGCTCTATTTCTCCCTGGTGCTGTCTATTTAGATGCCGTATCCACCTTGTTTATGACTGTACAGCCAACGTGCTGCTGATCCTGCAGCCCTTTACTCTACACAGCCTGCACCAAACGTATGTAGTGGCCAGCCTCCAATTTGGCTTTGGCTGCTGACCTAGAAGAGCTTGTAGGACCTGCGAGTTCATGTCACTCATAACAATGAGAACATTATGCTGGATATTTTTAAACAAAGTGCTTCCGCAGTTGTGGCCTTGATAGAATAACCAGCAGTGTTTCAGTTTAATCTGTTAATTTACTTGCTATTAATCTTGGCTCCTCGATGATTCAACAGAAACCATTATTGAGGAAACTATTGAGAAAAAAGATAAAGGAAGGTGAAGTGTGGTTTGTTGTTTGGGTTTTTTCCCTTAATTCTTACACTTCTTGCTCCCCAGAAGCTCTTTGCTTGCACCCCAACTCTTTCTATAGCAGTAATGGCTACAGTGCACACAATTTTATGGTTGTCTTATTATCACTGAGCTGAAACGTTGCCGTTGCCTAAATTCTAAGCTAACCTTAGGTAAGTATGCAAGCAGTACTTTGAAACTCATGAATCTGGGAGTTCAAAGAAAATGTAATTTTCTGGGGATGCTGTGCTGTCTTGTATTGCTTGATCAGCTGTGATCACCAATGGATGCTTTTTTCAGTAAGACAGGGGAAAATCTATTCTAATGGCTTTTGCTGCACTGATTGTGCTGACTCAGTGATTCAATCTGCAAAGTTAATTGGAGAGAGACATTAAATTGGGTGGAATTTGAAGGATTTTAGTGTTCTAAGCCTCAGCCCCTCAGGCTTCACACAGAATGAAACACATAATCAGCTTTCAGTAAGCACTAGTTTTCATTAATCATAAACTGTAGGCAAAGTTGGAGCTTGCAAATTTAGGTCTTTTATTGTTGTTTCATGTTAATGACTATTATCTCTTTTTCCTATTGTATATGACTTTCTCGGCAACTGTGCTAGCACAGATGGCTAAAATCCCTAGCAGAAAAGTAATCAGCATTTCTGAACATGATGCATTCAAAATAAATGACAGAGCAGGAAAAATGCATGGCTTTAGAAATTAGGAAGCAGATTAAACTATAATAATGCATGTAAACACATCCAGGAAAGCAGGCTGCAGCTTTGTTTTCAACACAACTCTAACTTCAATATATGTAACTTTCTGTTGAATATATTGACAGGATGGGAAGTAAGTTAAATTAAATTGGAGAGCAACTGGTTTAATATCAGTTGTTTGGAATATTCCTTTTTTAAAGCCTGACAAAATGTGATATAATTGGCATAGATTAGATAGTACAGTGAAGAAAAAGAAAGGATACACTTTCCTATAGATCCTAATTATCGCATTTTAACTGAAATGTGACTAAATGTTACAGCTGTTCACAAGCACTTCCCTTTGATCAACGTGTGTAATATATTAACTGGAGTTACCAGCAGCTCTAGGTTTAAACTCACCATGTACCGTTGACTTAATCTGGAACTAATAGACTAAGAATTGTTCATAAACCCATAGTGGGGGTTATGGAAGTACAGCACTTGAGTTTATACAGCACGTCAGCTACCACACTTCTCATGAAGAAATAACTGGCCTGTTACTAATTTCTTCAAATCATAAGACCTATATTGCAAAGATAATTCCTGAACGAGCAAGTTAAGTTACTATAACCTCTCACCTTTTCTTTAACTTTGTTAGCCATGGGCAGGGACACCTCCCACTAGACCAGGTTACTCAAAGCCCATTCCAACCTGGTCTTGAACACTTCCAGGGACAGGGCCTCCGCAACTTCCCTGGGGAACTAGTTCCAGTGTCTCGCCACTCTCACAGTAAAGAATTTCTTCCTAATCTAAATCTACCCTCTTTCAGTTTAAAACTGTCACCCCTCATCCTATTGCTACACTCCCTCATAAAGAGTCCATCCCTATCTTTCCTGTAGGCCCCTTTTAGGTACTGGAAAGCTGCTATAAGGTCTCCCTGGAGCCTTCTCTTCTCCAGGCTGAACAACCCCAACTCTCTCAAGCCTGGCTTCTTAGGAGAGGTGCTCCAAACCCTCTGATCATCTTCGTGGCCCTTCTCTGGACTTGCTCCAACAGGTCTATGTCCTTGTTATGTTGGGGGCTCCAGAGCTGGATGCAGTACTCCAGGCAGGATCTCACCAGAGCAGAGTAGAGGGGCAGAATCACCTCCCTTGATCTGCTGGCCATGCTTCTTTGATGCAGCCCAGGATATGGTTGGCCTTCCAGGCTGTGAGCGCACATTGCTGGGTTGTGTTGAGCTTCTCATCTACCA
>VYXH01011227.1:228893-246980 GCA_013397275.1 Burhinus bistriatus | reverse complement strand
CCCGCTTTAACAGAATCAGTAGTAATTTTTCTGTCAAATGAGCTGTTCCGTATGGCTTGATCAAAGAGAAATTTAATGGCTTTTAAGTACATGTAACTGGCTTCTGCTTGGTTTTCAAAATGTCATGTCTGATTTGGGTAGTCACTCTGGTTGTAATGTGGGCATGTAGTATTTGAAGGGGTATGGTTTTTCTTTTGAATGTTGATTTATTTTGAGGACTTTGTATTAGATTCCTTCTTCACATCTGACTGGGAATAAATGAATAAATGCGGGGCAAGGACTAGTTGTCCAAAGCACAATCATGCTTAGCAATAGTTGGGTGGGGTATTTTTGTAAGCAAAAGTATTCCTCTTGAAACAGTGGGGTTTTTTCTTTTCTTTTTCTTTTTCTTCTTTTTTTTTGACAAAAGTGAGACAATGGAAGATTAAACTGAAAAAATATCCACAACAGGACGTTTTTGCTGCCTTCCACTCTTTTTTCCAGTAACTAAGTAATTATAGTACTAATATGGGATATAAGTGAACAATTAAATTCCCACTTTGAAAAAAGTGAGACATGTTCCATATCTAAAGACACTTAATTCACCTTTTCAGAGTTGATGTATTTTAGACTAGGGAGAAATGCATTTTTTAATCTCTGTTAATGAAGCTGTGCTAACCCCATGGGTTTCAATAAGTAATGTAAATATCCACTCAGTTGGACAGAATTATATTAATATGATGCACTAATCAGGGAAATGGAGCCCTAGAAGTGGGTATTTAGCAAGTGGGACCTGAGATCCAGTTTATATTCCAGTGGGTGTTTAATACATATCCAGAGGGGAAAAACCTGAACAATGTGACTGAGAATACTTCTCACTAGAATATTCTAAGGTAAAGAAATCAGACCATTACCCTTGCAGATGAAAACCCTCAGAGGATGCAAAAGTTTTGGGAATTGCATCTCAAGACAAAGTACTTAACCACAGGGTTATTGATTAAAAAAAAGAACACTCACTTAATTTTGCATGTTAGGTTTTTTGTGGCTTAAGTCACAAAAAGTTTCAAGTCAACAAAATCATTTAATAGCAAATATCTTACCAAAATCTTTTAAAATGAAGATGTTATGTACTAGAGTGAACAAGGCACAGTTAGAAATTACCATTGTAGTGAGTTACGTATTTGCAAATGTATATGTGTGAGTAAAATCTCTTGTAAATCTCGCAGCAAATGCTGGTAAAACGAACTCCATGTAATAATGCAAGTGGAAAAACTGTTTCCCATGCCTCTTAATTCATTGAGCTATACATCACCAGGTATTTAATTTCAAATATCAATGCTGTACGTACCCAGTGGCTAAATAGGTAAAACCAGAAGGCTTTTGTGTTTGTGTTTCATCTTGTTTTGGTTCATTTTGGTTTTTATTTTGTCCAGGATGCAGAAGTCTGATTCACACAGAAAGTGGGGTTTTTGCTTCTGTTTAGACCCTGAATGGATCAGCCCAAGGAAAATGGGGTTTCGTCTTTATCCCAGAACTCTCTCTTAATGGTTTGATTGCAACTCTAACAAAAATAAACAAATTATGAGAAGTGGTAGTGAAGGAAACTCCTTGTCTACTTTAGGTACAGTGAGATGATGAATGTTGCTTGTAGGACTCCTCCTAATGATTAGGGATGATGGTGAAACTTCAGACTGCTACAGGTACAACCATTTAATGGTCGTGTTTTCTACAGCAGATAATATTTTTTTTTTAATAGTCATAAAATACAAGACTTCCTGCATGTTTTTCATATGAGTGGGAGATTTAAGCTTAAGAGTCTACTAGACTGACATACTGCTGACAGAAATAATTTGAGGGTGATCTAGTAGAGCAAAATAGCCTAAACCGACAACATATGAAGAATAAAGTATTTTGAATTGGCAGGCTGCTCAGGAAATTTTAGTTCAGAGGAAGCTAAACAATCTATTAGAATACAACTGCCTAATTAAGGCTCTCAAGTAGCGAATCTTTGAAATCGGCATCAGTGTGAAGCCGACTGTTCAAGATGCTTTACAGTGCTTTGTAGGTAAAATACTATGTATCCCCACTCTCACTGTGTAATCTTAATAAGATCTTGTTTTCAACACTTGGATTTAATAGTGTCATACGGTGGATGTGAAAGGCTGACTTCAAAACTTATGTGACCTCCTTTAAATGATATGACATAGGATATTGTTAAGCCTTTCCTGAAATGTTGTTAAATATGTATTGGTTCCTGTGATGGGCTTAAGAACATGAAGGTGAGATGACAAATCAACTGGGTAATTCCAAGTACATATTAACATTTCCTTGCTGAAAAGCTCCCTGGGAAGCTGTTAACAAATTCAGAAGATATGTTTAAACACTATTTAATCACAAATGTATTAGAGCAGGAAAACGCTCTTGTATATATTACTTCAGATATTCAGCCAATATATTTTAGCCTAGTTCCATAGCATCCAGTCCTTTTTTTCACTGCTGACATCTTTTGTTGCATTAGTATTATGTAACTATCTGTAGGTGTATGAGTCTTTTGGGTTTTGTTTGTCTTTGGTTTAGGTTTTTTTTTCCCCCTAGTAATATTGTGTGTTGTGCTTTATTTGGTTCACATAGCTTACTGGATAGATGGCACTTGGCTTAATAGATCCTTATGGATGTGTATTTCTCTTGGATGCGACATAGCCAGTGGATTTGCTTCCTCAAACTCTTCACCAGAAGAGACCATCTTTATAGAGGTTAAGAGAGTTTGTTCTCCAGCTCTGCCCATTCATTGATCTCAGCGTGGCAGACAGTGGTTGGAATTTTATGAAGCTATGCGTAGGTCCTGGGCTGTAAGGGCTGGTGTCGTCTCTATAGATTACTGAGTGACATTAGCTCTAATGATCATTGTTTATGAAAGTGGCATGTCCCTGGAAGGAAAGTTGTATAGCTTGTTGTAAGTCCTAGTTAGTATGGTCTCTTCTGTATGTCAGTCTTCATGGTTGACAAAGTGGCAGCTTCTGCTTTGTGTGGCGTGTGCATATCTGATGTTCCCTTCCACATCACTGCAATAACCTCCGCCTTCAGATGAGATGGAACAATGAACAAGCTTTTCTCTCTGGTATGGCCAAATGCGGTGGTATCACAGAACAGTAGGGGTTGGAAGGGACCTTTGAAGATCATCTAGTCCAACTCCCCTGCCAAAACAGGTTCTCCTGAAGCAGGTTGCAGAGGATTACATGCAGGTGGGTTTTGAATATCTCCAGAGAAGGAGACTCCACCACCCCTCTGGGCAGCCTGTTCCAGTGCTCTGCCATCCCCAAAGTAAAGAATTTTTTCCTCTTGTTCAGACAGAATTTCCTGTCTTCTATTTTGTGCCTGTTGCCCCTTGTCCTGTCGCTGGGCACCACTGAAAAGAGTTTGGTCCCATCCTCTTGACACACACCATTTAGATATTTATAAGCATTGATGAGATCTCTTCTCAGTCGTCTCTTCTCCAGGCTAAACAGACCCAGGTCTCTCAGCCTTTCCTCATGAGAGGTGCTCCATTCCCTTGATTGTCTCTGTAGCCCTCTGCTGGACTCTCTCCAGTAGTTCCTTGTCTTTCTTGAACTGGGGAGCCCAGAAGTGGACACAGATGCAGCCTCACCGGGGCAGAGTAGAGGGGGAGGATGACCTCCCTCGACCTTCTGTCCATGCTCTTTTTAATGCATCCCACGATACCATTGGCCTTCTTGGCCACAAGGGCACATTGCTGGCTCGTGGTCATCTTGTTGTCCACCAGGACTCCCAGGTATCTGCAGAGCTGCTTTCCAGCAGGTCAACCCCTAACCTGTCCTGGTGCATGGGGTTGTTCCTCCTTAGGTGCAGGACTCTACACTTGCCCTTGTTGAACTTCATTAGGTTCCTCTCCACCAAACACTCTAGCCTGTCCAGGTCTCGCTGAATGGCAGCATAGCCTTCTGGTGTGTCAGCCACCCCTCCAGTTTTGTGTCATCAGCAGACTTGCTGATGGTACACTCTGTCCCCTCATCCAGGTCATTGATGAGTATGTTGAACAAGACTGGACCCGGTACTGACCCCTGGGGAACACTGCTAGTTACAGACCTTCAACTGGACTCTGCAATGCTGATCACAACCCTGCGAGCTCTGCCATTCAGCCAGTTTTGAGCCCACCTCACTGTTCACTCATCTAACCCACACTTCCTAAGCTTACCTATGAGGATATTATGGGACACAGTGTCAGGAGCCTTGCTGAAGTCAAGGTAGACAACGTCCACTGCTCCCCCCTCATCCACCCAGCCACTCATGCCATCATAGAAGGCTATCAGATTGGTCAAGCATGATTTCCACTTGGTGAATCCATGTTGACAACTCCTTTCTTTGTAGTTAAAAGCCTGGATAATCATCTGTTTTCTTCTAAACAAAGGTGTAAACTGTGCATTGAGAACCAAGTGTATGATCATTAACGTAAAGTGTACCAGGAAGTTGCACTTTGGTCACAACAACCCCAGGCAACGCTACAGGCTTGGGGAGGAGTGGCTGGGAAGCTGGCTGGCCGAAAAGGATCTGGGGGTCCTGGTGGACAGACGGCTGAACATGAGCCAGCAGTGCGCCCAGGTAGCCAAGAAGGCCAATGGCATCTTGGCCTGTATCAAGAATAGTGTGGCCAGCAGGACTAGGGAAGTGATCATGGCCCCGTACTCAGTGCTGGTGAGGCTGCAGCTTGAGTACTGTGTTCAGTTTTGTGCGCCACAGTATAGGAGGGACATTGAGGTGCTGGAGTGTGTCCAGAGCAGGGCAACAAAGCTGGTGAGGGGTCTGGAGAACATGTCTTATGAGGAGCGGATGAAGGAATTAGGATTGTTTAGTCTGGAGAAGAGAAGGTTGAGGGGAGACCTTATTGCTCTCTACAACTACCTGAAAGGAGGTTGTAGTGAGATGGGAGCTGATCTCTTCTCCCAAGTAACTAGCGATAGGACAAGAGGAAACGGGTTCAAGTTGCGCCAGGGGAGGTTTAGGCTGGACATTAGGAAAAAATTTTTCACTGAAAGAGTTATCAAGCATTGGAACAGGCTGCCCAGGGAGGTGGTTGAGTCACCATCCCTAGAGGTGTTTAAAAGTCATGTAGATGTGGTGCTTAGAGACATGGTTTAGTGGCAGACCTGGTAGAGTAGGGTCAATGGTTGGACTGGATGATCTTAAAGGTCTTTTCCAACCTAAACGATTCTATGATACTATGACAAAATGAGAACTGTGGTAGGAGGAAGCATGTGACAGTGGCTGCATAGGTCTGCACAGGTGTGCTGAGGAAAGGTGTTCCTCAGCTGTGCTGAGGAAAAGAAGCAAGATGTATTTATGAGAAAGCAGCTGACTGGTGGGTAAAGACTGCTTGTACTTTCCCACCAAGCTGCAGTCCCTGAGAGAAAATGAATAATGTAGCTACACAGAGAAAGCTCTCTGTTGAGGATTTTGTCAGTACTTCTGCAAAGTGCTTCAGATTAAGTGAAGACTTCAGCTCTCAAATCTTGTGTGCTAAAGGCAGGCACAGAATAATGTAGACATCCAGCAGAAAAGGTACAATTTTTGCAATTTCCAGCAGTTGCAGACAGCTCAACTGGCAATTAGCTACTTTCATGTTAGACATTAACCATGAAAAAGTCTCTAGTTCAGTAAAGGTATAAGATGTTCAACAAAATGGACAAAACAAAAGGTATCATATGCTTTGTTTGGAAAAATTTATTTAAAATTTTTGATTAGTTGTTTGGTTGGTCTTTTTTTAAAAAAAAAAAATCTAGCATTTTAATTGTTTTAACTCATGTTGACTGGTTAGAAATTCTTTTCTTCTTTGTACACCTGTCTGGCATAAAGGATGCTATCAGAATTTTTCTGATCTTGACCTGACCTAGAGCGGTCGGAGTCAGAAGCATTTTCAGAGGTGTTGAAAGTGCTTGTCCTCTTAGTATTAATTTGTACAAGAATTTCCTGAAAGTTTGAATGGCTGGATAAAGCAGAGGAAGAACATTCTTAAGTGAAAGGCAAAACAATTATTTTCAGTAGAAGCAAAAATAGTTTAATCTCATTTTCTCTTTCTCCTCTTCACTATTGTGATAAACATACAGGACAAGAGAAATTTAGCTCCACTGAGTATCTACCTATGTATCATCTTAGCAACTAATTGTCACACTTAACAACAGCGCATAAAATTTAAAAATCACAGTGACATGAAGAAAAAATTTCCAGCTTTCTTCTTGAAGTGATGCATATAGAATGTCATGTAAAACAATACAGAAGAATATAACCATATACAATCAAAATGAATTTATCTACTTCAGAGAATGAATATGGTAAACAATGTTTCTGGGGTAGGTTGGTTTGGTTTTGTTTATTTTTTTCATTGCTGAGCATTTGCCAAATATGGTGGTTTTCTTGAGTTACTGAAACTACTGCATAAAACAAATTTTGAGCGAGTTAATGATGGAGAAGAATTTTTGCCAGAACTGAGATAGCTGTTTCTTTCTCAAATCACTTATTTTTGCAAATTTCTGTTGTCGTGTGGCAAATAATCAGTCACACTGAATCTACATGGGCATAAATAATTCTCTGTGCCAGGACATCTTGTTTCCATACAAGCCAGCTGTTTGCAAATTGAAAACCATAAAGATCCCCTTAGCTTATTAGTTAGACCTTCCAAATACAGACTGTGGCTACCCTTTAATTAAGGGAGGGAATTGGATCAGCCATATGCATTATGCTAAGTTCCACTGTAGCTAATAGTTCACAAATATCTTCTGTTCCAAGATTACACTTAAAGCCAGAATTCTTATTCAGTCTTAAGCACACTACATACAGAATTAAAAAACACAGGAAGAAGACAGTAAAACCTCTTAATGTTAGGTTAGCTCTCCTTGGGACATAACCTTTATATTTGAAATAAATTCATGTTTTGAACAGGTTAGTAGTCGATAGGGAGTTATTCACCTGTCTGTTTCCTAAATACAACAGCTAGGATGGAGTTAAAGGGGACTGAGAGAGCTCTTCAGCATGACAATTTTCAGCCATCTAAATTAACTTCCACTCCAAATTTCCTCATAATAGGATTTTTGAGTACATGTCATAGATTGAAACTGGTGGCAGCACCAAAATTACTACTTTGAAAGAGGGCAAAAATGAAAAACTCTTTGTTTAGACCTTAAGGCATGGCTTCACAATCTCCTGTGAGGAATTGTCATTAAGTATGTAAAGCAAATATTCAGGTGAAAGAATGATTTAATCATTCCTAACAGCTACCCATTTTTTCCCCAAATGTGGTCTGCAGCCAGAGGTCACTGTT
Source organism: Burhinus bistriatus (assembly GCA_013397275.1). Lineage (NCBI taxonomy): Eukaryota > Metazoa > Chordata > Aves > Charadriiformes > Burhinidae > Burhinus > Burhinus bistriatus. The sequence continues at coordinate 239,671 of VYXH01011227.1, read as the reverse complement.
TGATTGTTTGGGGTTATTTTCCCTAAAATGGGATGAGTATAAACAGACCTAAAACATTTAGAGTTACGGTTTAGAGGCTGCTGAGACTCAAAACATAAATTGTACATAGCAGAGAATACATCATTTAGTTCATAAGACTAGGAAACAATAGTTTTCCTACTACTGTGCTCACACAGATTCCTTTAAAAGGCATGGGTGCACCAAAAAATATTCTGGCTTTTGTGTAGAATGAGAATAAAATTTAAATCCCTTTCTCTTCTACCATATTATTGATTCTTATTTTATTGAGAGCTCTCAAACAACATCCAGTATACCCTGGTGCTTTTGGGTTTTTTGTTTGTAATTTAAGCAGTCAACCGAAACATAACTTCTAAAAATCGTAAAAATCCATATGCAACTTTATCCTTTGGGAGAGAAAATTAATAATAGATCTTATGTAATGGCGAATAAAAATAAAATTTGTAATTAAGCAGGCATCCAACTTGCACTTTCCCCAAGAGGAATGCAGCTGCTAGTGCAGTGTTATGACCTGTCCTGTAATCCTTAAACCAGGATAAATTTTAAATCTGCATCATAATTCTTCAGGTTAGTTACCATGGTGATTTCTATCACTGTTTTATGGGACAAGATTTCTATGGAAACAATTTTTATGTAGTCTTTTGTTCCGTGTGTTATTTGTCATCCCCTTTCTAAATAACATTTCAGTCCATTGACTAGATTTGACCAAAGTTATCTTGATTATCTTGTAGATAATTGGTTTCTAGCAACTTGTTGTGTTGTATCTTATACTTTGTTGTTTGTTTTAAAGGCACAACTTGTTTTAGGAGGTGGCGAGAGTAAAGACTATAGAGAATACTGGCAAGTTCACAGCTTTTTCACCAATTCCTTCATTTAAAGGTGGCAATCTGCCTATATGGTTCTATGGAAGGACAGGTGTAAATGGGAAAGGAGCAAAAATACTCTGCTGTGACTCGCTGTTTGAGCTGCTATGCTTGTGTGGAGAGTAATTTAATACCTAAATGGGCACATTTATAATAGTCTCTGGAATGCAATATTAATGCAGATAACAGGGCAGCTCATGATGCCATTTAGAGCCTTTTTTCCCCCAGAAGTGGAATTGGTCACTTTCCAGAAATGAAGTGTGATTAAAAGAAGAATAAATTATGTGATGGTTGTGACAGCAGGATGGCATGGGGTGGATAACCACAGCAGTGAGAATAACATGTTGACTAATCAATTCAGTTCCAATTCACGTCAGTGAAGTCTACTCTGAATGATCAGCAGTACTGAACAAGTGTTAGGAGAGCTCTGGAGGCTCTGCAGGAGCAATCATTTAAATTTTTAGCTTGCTTTCTAAATTGACAACAACTAAATCTGCTGATAGGTTAGGATATAATTGGACTGTAACAGGGTGTGTGAAAACAGTCTTGACAAAAATCAATTTTTAAGATTTGTATTAGTGATGGCCCTATAATGCAATCATTTCTAGCAGTTCTAGTGATTCTATCAGCTGATACTGTCTTCTGATTGTGCAGTTAGTTAGTCTTATGATATTTAAGTATAACTTGTTTTTAAAGAATTATATTGCCTAGCACAGCAAGTCTAGAATGGTTTTTTCTTCTTGTATTTTCACTGTGTATTTTTTCAAAATCTGACAAGTATGGAACTAAGCAAACAATTTAAGCTTGGTCAGGCAACAACATACAGCTATACCAGTTGTTTGTCTGAAATTGCTAAATGAGGAAAATATGCATTTGTTCTCTAAGAACATGTGAAATGGAGAACTGGCGCAGTGGTTGGGTTGTATTAGGTCTATGTTACTGGACTTAACAAAAATGATGTTTCTTTGGCTAAAGTGGCCTAGGTTTTCTGAGTCAGTAATAATACCAGATTTCCTATTGAATTTAGTATATGCAATTCAGAAATAGTATGTCTCTCTCAATTTTAGATTTGGACAGCCTGACCTGGCACAGCCTAATTTTAACAAAATTCTTTCGCTTATTATATATGTCATTTTGTGAAAACAAAACTACAAATACAACCTATTTCTAACCTTTAATTTTCATCAACTTTCCCTAAAGTCAAAGAGACTGTCACAACTCATGTCTTCACAGTAATGGTGATGCTGTCCTATGTAGAATTTTGGGAAACATTTTTCTCAGGAACATAGAGGTAAATCAAGTTGTCATAAGGGTTGGCTTGTTCTCTTAACTTGTGACACACAAATTCAAACTGATTTTTTTTATCTGGAGTCACGCAAGATTCAGAAAACTGCAAGGAACAATTGAAAATCCTACTAACCAGAAGTCTAGAATAAAGGCATGTAGGAAGGTTCATAAGCAGGTGTGTGGCTTTTTTTTTTTATATATATTTCGAGGTTACCAAGGCAAACAGCATATATGATCTCAATTTGATGTGTCGGTTTCAAAAGGAAGTTGTTGAACTGCTTTCAGAGAGGCCACGCTTTTGCTACTTTTGACAGTTTCATCTAATAGTCATCCTTAAAGAGCTCTGCCTGACCAATGCAGTAACAGGAGGAGACCTACAGAACATGAGCCTGATAATAATTCCCTTTGCGTTTCATATTTCATATGGTTTGCTTAGGAATTAGTCATTTCCTGCAAGTCTCCTTTGTCCAGCAATGTGCTTTTTTTTTTTTTTGTTCAGTGATTATTCTACTTTCATGCTTACTTTCTCATCAGAAAGTGTGTTAATTATTTGTCATTAAAATGGTGAGTTGAATGGTGAGTTTAAAGACCATTCCTAAAATGGTCTCCCACCTTGCCATTTAACTTGTAATGCAACATAATGAAGCTTTACACTCATGGCGTGTTTTTTTTAAAGGTGTTATGAACACATTCTCATATATGTCGACATTTCTTTCATATCTGTTTCATACGAAAATTGCTGTGTACAATGGCTCTTAATTTTTTTTCAAGTGGCTTTCAGGTTTTTCTCACCAGTGATCAGATTCTGTAAGACTTGCAGTATGTTGAGTGCAAGGTGATTGCTCTTCAGTTCAGCTGGTTTTTTTTCCTCACAGATTTTAACAGTAAAAGCCTTGATAGGCTTATTCCAGGTTCTGCCAGGTGAGATGTACAGTATAGATTAAATTGTGATAGTGTTGTTGGAAGAATTTCCTTCCTTAACCCTTCTCTTTCACTTAAAAGCCAAGGTGGGGAGAGTAGGAGAGGGCTGAGAATTTATACTGCAGGGCTGGTTATTGCTGGCCTCTGAAAATGAAGGTCAGGACCTTGAAGTGATCGCCAGCATTTGTGTGATGGCTCATATATAAGCAAAAAAACCCAGTTTCCCGTGGAAACACCTGTGTCTGCCTGCCAAACACTTCAAGCCTTTCAACTTTTGAATTTGTTGTCTCATTCAGACAAGATTGATAGAAAATTAAAACCCTGAAAAGGAGAATTTGGTGGACAAATAAAAGAAAGGCTGCATGCGTCCTGTCCCTGACAGACTGCATGAGCTCAGGCTTTCAAAGTATGGATTAATGACGGGTAGCAAGAGAGACCACAGAGCTGCTGCAGTCTCTGGGTGAGCTTGATGTGGAGAGGTTGCATGAGCCTTCAAGCTGCAAAACACAAATCCATGTGCTTACAGAACTACTGCTTTGGTAAGTGGCACTGGGCAGATTGTAGTCTAAATAGGAGATTTAGGGTACATGAACTGTCTTGTGCCAGTGCAGTGTTCCCCCTCACTCGGGCAAGATACAATCTTACTGAGCAGTATAGTCAGCTTTTATGTGACTGCGAGATTCATTAGCTGTTCTTGTTATTCAAGGTGTCTTTTGGGTTGCATGTCACCCTGGCAAACGTAGATAACACTGAAGAGTCAAACATCTCGCAGTCTTTTCTATTCAGAAGGTTGCACTGTACTCTAGTCATTATAATAGTACTATTAGGTTGACCAAGATACCATGTTTATGTTGCCACTGGCCTTTCAAGAATTTTTATTGCATAATGTTTGGGGGACTATTGCAAAGCATAGTTCAAATGGCACACTCACAAGGTGGATAAAGAGGTAATATTTTAAGGAACTGTGGAATGGAGTAAATTGAGGCACCAAAGAAACTACTGTTGGAGTAAACTGTTTGCAGCTTATATCCATCCTCTTGTAACTTGAAACAGTAGCTACATATAGATAAAATCAGTAGCTCCCAAGAAAGTTGGAAAGCTAGCAGTATCAAAAAATTCATGTGTGACTTTTTTTTTTTTTTAACATATGTGGTCACCAAAAAAACCAACCGAAAGTTTCTGATCCTGTTTACCTGAGAGGAACTGGAATTCCTGCAACACTTACTGGGACTGTTGTGAGCATTCAGGGAGGAATATGACTGACCTTATGCCCTAGGCCACTTGGAGTATCCTAATATCATTCTGGCTTTTTGTTCTCCCCCACTGATACAATCTCCACTGGTTTTGGTTTGGTGTTTTTTTTTTCCCTTAAGCTCATGTTTATTGTAATGGTTTCGATGATTATGTTTGTGTCGGCCTTTTCTTGAAGTGGTTGTGCTGTTCACTTTTATTTCTGTTTATTTCCTGCCTTTTGAGAGATTATTACCACAGGTATTCAGCATTGAACAGAGTTAATTGTATGTGTATTTCATTACTCAAATTTATTTTGAAATAATGCAATTAATTTACAGAAGTAGCGTTGGAGTTCTGTATTGTCATCCCTGGCATATATGGCAGATCTGAGGAGAAGGTTTGGGTGTCTAGACATGAAGATGAAGCCCTGTCTTTGGCATCTTCATTTTCTGATGGTACCTGTGATTGCCCGTTGGAGGACAGTTTCATGTATTTATGTTACTTCAGTGTTGCAGGGTATGAGATAGAGAGTTGCTGAGCTTTGTCTCTGTCTAGAAGCGTAAGTGGTCCCGCAATCAAGAAGTTGTTCTGTTGTACTCTTCTCATCTTGCTTTCTTTCTGTACATCCAGACATAAAGTCACAGTCTAGATTCTGAATATATTTGGAAAATATAACAAAATAAACACTCTTCCTTGTGAAAGTACCTTTTTGTTCCTTTATGTTAACAGGCAGCATATTATTCATAACGAGTAAATTCAGTGCAAGATGTCATCTTTTCAGAATGTAAAATGAGGAGACTGACTCTGGAGTTAGTGTAGCACTGTAACTGTCAACAAACTCAACAGGGGTGCCAACCAGTGTCAGTATAGGTTGTTTGATGTAAACAGTGTAAGGGGAAAATGCATTTTGAAATGTCATTGTCTTCTTTCTGCCTTATAATTTGATCATAAATATAAACAAAAGTCTCATATTGAGGATAAGTATCAGAAATGAAACTATCTTGTCCAAAACTGGGAGAAAGTAAAAAATAAGATAAATCCTTCTTCTGTATCTTAACGATTACCTGAAATGTCATTCGTTTAAAAGAGCAATACCATTCATTCATATACAGCCTCACTAAGATGGGGTAAAAAGTCATCTTTGTTCTGACAGAGGTGCTTCCCACCCCAAAAAAAAACAACAAACCAAACAACCACCAAAACACTGCTGTTCATCATGCTTTGATCCCGTAATCTAAAACTCTATTCAGTCAGCCCTTGTATCAGGTAATACCCAAATCGTCTAATGGAAGCTGAAAAGTTTGTCTTCAGTCAGGCAGACTGTCTGTACTTGGTAACTATTAGTTTGACAACTAGGAAGATCAGGTTGGCTTCTTAATGCAGTCTGGATGAAGACAAGCAGGAACTGATCTGTTAATTGCCCATAAACATAATCTTATTACCATCTTGCACAGTGTTTATTTCTGTGACAGTCCTAAATATTTGTTTTAAATTTGATTAAGAGATCATCACATTTCTTGGAGAGAAGCAAAAAACAATTTAAATTGGGGTAGCACAGAGTAATTTTTCTTTAAAAAAAGATCACTTATTTACCTTGTACAAACTTCATGGGTTTTTTGAGTAATGGTAATATTTATATTTTTTATTTTTTTTTAAACAAAGTTTCAGTTAAATAATTGAGTGTGTTTACTTATCTCATTGTTATATTCTCCAAATATATTTTTCTTCTTTTATATCAAAATTTGAGGACAGATTTTAGTAAAGGTAATATTCTGGCAAGGAAAGAAATATATAGAAATAATTGCTAATTTTTTAACAGCACTATAGTCTCTGTGCATCTAAGATTACTGGGGGAAAGCTGAGAGTTGTTGGGGGTGTGAAATAGCATTAAATATTTTGAACTGTTAGAAAAGTGAATTTGATTAAGATATACTGCATTTCACTTTTAAGCATTTTAACTGGGAGTTTCAGCTAGAAACATTGATCTTATAAGTTGGTTTTGAAAAGCCTGAAGGTGAAAAATAAACCTCAAACCCAAAACTCAGCTCTTCAAAGGTAGTTGAAACTTTAAAAACAGTTCTCAAAGGCTTACTGTTCAGATCATGGCTAGAACTGCAGATTAATACCAAGCATCATCTTTTTAAAAAGTTTAGAACCTGTACAGAGGCTTTTGTTCCATTGAAATAACAGGACAGTATTGCCAAAAGTAAAACGCAAGCTGTAATTGTTTTACTGGACCTAAGTAGTCTGGCTTTTTACATCTACTTTACTTTTTAAATACTTCCTTTCTGAAGATGGTTGTCCTGATTTAGACACTGTTCTGCAAGTGAGGAGTTAAATAAAAGCAGATAGACCGTAAGGAATATAGTAACTGCTGTATCATGGTACAGTCCTTCATGAAAAATAATGAAAAGACTTGCTTTGCCAATTATCAATAGACGTTTCAGCTGGGATATAATTATTTTTATACAGTGGTAATATTGGCAATAAGATACTTTTTCATTCAGGCAATGCTGTGTCATAACAGTTCTGAAATCTTAATTTAGATTAAACTCTGTATTTGGGTCGAAAGAGAGAGGTGCCTGATCTTAATATTGCAAGATATGTATTTTCTGTGAGAAAGGAGTTTTCAAGGTACGTGAGTTGCAGTGAGGACTTTGTTAGGAGCCCTAATGCTGATGTATTTGGTCCCTTCACTGGTTTTCAGCATAAATACTTGTAAAATATATTTGTTCTCGTGACAGCATGCAGAATAAATCCTGGGAGGGATGTTTGGTAAGTCTGAAATTTTCAGTGGTTTAGTAAAGAGAAAGACAGTGAATCCCTGATCTTCCTGTATCCAGTGTGTGGATTTTCTCCTCGAGTCCCTTCTTCTGTCTTTCTCTGGAGTGCTTCTGTTTTATTCAGGCCCAGCCATCCCGTTAAGAAGAAATGATGACGGAGATGCTGGATGTTAGGGTGACAGTGAGCTCTATGCACCTACTGCTTTCAGACCTGCTGGAGAAATTGTTTAGTGCTCAGAAGCTGTCCAGTGGATAGCCATTAGGGGCTGTATAGGCAGGACAGAAATAAAACTCAGAGGTTGTGGGAAAACTGTTACTAAATATGGGAAAGAGTTTATCAATCGCTTTGATGGAAGGTGTTTGTCAGCCTGTTGTCACCAACATTGTAGGGTTTTGGCTACATTTCCAACTACTATTAGAGGATGAAATAACAGCAAGTGTCCAAACTAACCTTTTACCACCTTCCCTGAAGTATGAGGTTCTGAGAGTGTGTGTACCTGGCTGCTGTGGTTTGTGCTTTTGCCACCTGAGAATTGAATTGTCACAAATTAAGCCACAGTATCATTTATATGCGTTCAGAAACAGAAGCTAGTTTAGAAAGAATAACTGAAATACTAGCAGGCAGATCTTGCTGTAAAAGCAAGACTTTAAAGGTCTGCTTATATTTTCTGTGTATATACAAGGTAAAAGTGGATACTTGCACATTTGAGTGAAATACTCTGAATAATCTGAATGAATTCAGTCTTTAAAATGAAATGATAGGGTATTCATACCCATATGCATAGTCCCAAATAGGAAGACTCATGTGCTGCATTATCTCTTTAACGCAGCAGTTACATTGTATTCTGACATTTCAATAAGCATAAGAGAGCAAGTCCTGAAGAGATGAGAACACAATTATAAGAAATCTCTCGATTCACTCATCATCAACAACAGTTCTATCACATAACACTAGATGATTTGTCTTGCCTTTCCAATTCAGAGGCTATTCCAGAATTTCAGTACTCTACTGACTGGCATCCTTATAATTTACAGCCTAAATGTAATGATGCCCCTCTAATAGTCGTTTGTTCTTGTCTTGGTATTGCCTTTTCCACTCCCTTATGTTTAACTTCCTGAAGCATTTGTAGTAAGTGACCATCTCTTTTCTCTATTTCATTTTGAGAAACCAAAACTCATTCTGTTTCTGCAATATTTTCTCATTTTTCACTTCTGTTCTTATGTATTGTGGCTACTGGCAGGACATAAATACTATGGGCAGATTGTTAATAGTGATTTTTTTTTTTTTTTTTTAATGATAATAGTGAAATCTAGCCTGCAGTGAGGGGAGAAATATCATTCAGATTTCATTTATGAGGTTACATTTTTTTCCTCTCCATCAAAATTCTAAGTCCAGATGAATTGAGAAAGAACATATGAAATAAGATTAGTATAAGGCGATTGTTAGCTCCTTGAACATGCTGGTAGCCAGCACTGCCAGTAATGGGGACATGGGAGTAGAAGAAAGTTGAGATCTTTGACACATACAATAGTTGTTGAAATGTGTTAGAAAAAGCCATAGAAAGCACTGAATAGAAGCCTGTTTTATTTGTGCACCACTGTGTCCTCTGCACCCTGAATCTCTCCTGTTAGGATGAACGGTGGCCACCAGCTGAGGTGTGCTCTGGGTTTGCTCTGCACAGAAACTGCAGTCGGGGGAAGAGGGCACGTGCCAAGTCTGGTCCCCATGGATGGATCAGGAAGATGCTCTGGGTTGTAGATAAGACAGCTGATCTGTGTGAATCAAATTCAGAATGAATGTTGAAGACAAAACTAAAAAAAAAATGAAGCAAATAAGGAACAGAACTTACTACTGATATTTTAGAACTAGGGTTTCTTAGGAAGAATGCGCAATCTCTGTTGTGCGATGAGCAGTGTAACTGTCTCTAGGAATAGTTCTGGTATGGCTGAGGCATAGTAAAGTGTGAGACATCCTTTGAAGGTCCTTTCAGTCCTAAGGTTGTCCTGAGGTTAAGAACTGCCGAAATGATTGAAGGTAAAGTTATAGATGATTTTTTTGTTTACACTTTTATGAAAAAAATGTAGGTGTTAATTTCAAAAAAAACCTCTAAGTATTATAGCACTGACTGATGGAATAATATCCTTCAGGAATTAAGCACCTTCCCCGCATGTGATGATTTCTTCTTTGACTGAATTCTGTTCTTCTGCATAACATCTGGCTGGAAGATATTATGTGGCTGTTGGGAGCATCCTATTATATTATCTCAGTATTGTCACAACCTACATATCTATTCTAAAAGATTTGTAGTCATAATAGAGTATTTTTTCTCTCTTAATTATTCATCCCTCTTAGTTATTCACTACTTGAAACTTTATCCCTGATGGAGAGCAGTATTGGTACATTGGAAAAGAATCTTAAACGACTTCAATAAAAAGAAAATAACCATCTCTTCTTAAAGTAAATTTTTCCCTAATCTGTTATTGAGAGGTTGGTTTGTAACCTATATTTTAATTATTAACAAAATGTGGAAAATACTAGAGGAGGGGAAGAAAATTCACTTGGCAATGGAAAAACTACTTGTTAAAAATAATAATAATAATAAAAAATGCTTGCCGAAGTGCTTTGTGTGACAGATGGGCTAAGCATCATCAGAGTAGGTTCCTGCTGACTCTGTCATGCAGCACATGGCTACATTGCATAGGCCTTACCTCTTTAAAGCAATTACAAGAATTAACAGGACAGAGATACAAATGCAGTTTCATATAGCTATCTAGACATGTTGAAGTCACCTAGTTAGCAAGTACCCTGCTATTAATTAACCTGGTGAAAAGTGTCTGGCACTTGAGCTTACAGTAGAGCAGAAGAACCTTGCTGTTTGTGATACAGTCATTGAGAAGACATTCTGGAAAGGTTGTGAATAAAGATTGACTGTAAGTGGACAGTTCGTACGTTGATGGCTTGTAGCAAACCTTAACCTGCTATCCTTAGCCTGTGTCCTGGTTTGAGGAAAAACAGGACCAATTTTGTTCAGTAACTTTACTTTTTAACTAGGCCTCTTCTAACTGCTGAAATTAACAGCGTGTTGTGCAGAAAACTCTTCAGTCTCAGAGTGATAAGACCCATGTTTACAGTTGATGCCAAGGAACGGTATGCAGAGAGGCTCTTGCTTACGCTTATTGCTGTAACACCCAAGGCCAGACAACTTTGTTACTTGCCCCGTTGGAGGGTCGGAAGCGGAAAAGCATAGAGGGGTCACACCTGCGGGGAGGAGCAGACAGAACAGGTGACCCAAAACTGACCAACAGGGTATTCCATCCCATCTGCCTCATGCTCACTATAAAAGCTGAGGGATCAAAGGGTCAGCTCTCTTCCTTCAATGGCCGACATCCGAGGAGGACTCTGTCTCTGTGTCGGCCTTTGATCCCGATCCTGAATCCAGATCCAGAATCCAGTTCCCATCCGTCACTGAGTTCAGTCTGGGACTTCCCCTGTGCCTGCCGGTGACGTGATTGTCATCCTGGGAGCTTGATACGGTTTTGTATATGTATATTTCATTATTTCTCTTTTCATTATTTTATTATTAATATTTCATTAAAGTAGTTTAGTTCCTTCTAAACTCTTAAGTTTCTCTTTTTCTCTCTCTCTCGCCTCCCTTTGGGAGCGGGGCAAGAG